>NW_020769346.1:2871032-2968315 GCF_900518735.1 Pseudonaja textilis | reverse complement strand
ACAAATACCCGCGAGAACCTCAGAAAATATATATATATATATATATATATATTAATGTTATGACTCCCCTTCAAAATTCAAACGAACAAAACAGAAAGCAGCCGTTTCAAAATTAAATCAAACAGAAAGAAGTCTTACAAGATAATGGCTGGCAGAAATCTCAATCCACAGCATAAATCTTCACTCTGTCCAGCAAACCAGTCCTGGCAATAAATCTCAAGTCTCAGAGCTTCTTGCTGTAATGTCCTCACTCAATAAGTCACTTTGTTCCTGGCAAATTTTACCAGCCCAGCTGTGTCCTTTTATACTCATTGAGGCAATGTGCTAATTTACTGACTCGCCCTCCTTCTTCGTTCCAGCTGAGTTTGCCTTCTCAAAAGTCTTCTGTTCCTTACATTTAACCACAAATTTTCCAAGTTCTCATCTCCACTAGAAGACTCTCTCAAAACTTCCCTGTCAGCCATTCCCGGCTGTTGATCAGATAAGGAACCAGAGGAGGTCAAAGGTCCTGACAATTCTAATACATCAGGTCTGTCTTCCTTTGTCACGTCCATCTCCTCATCCTGGTTACTAGTCCAATCACTGAGCCATGCCGGCTCATATTTTTCTGCCATGTCCTCCTCACTTGAACTCATATCAGTCACAGGAGCTGAATCCAAGCCCGGAGCCACAACATACATACATACATACATACATGTAATTTTTAATATTAAATTTATGTTTAATATAAAAGAATAACATTTTTATATTAAATATATTATCTTTTTAAAAAATTTGTATTAGCGGGCCTCGGGATTTAAAGGTATGAGTTTGGTGGTCCCTGAACTAGAGCGTACAAAACCCCTGAACTAGAACATACAAAACATTTGCTAGACCACTACTCGAATACAGCTCATCAGTCTGGAATCCATACTGTATATCGGACATTAATACAATTGAGTGAGTCCAGAAGTATTTAATGAGAAGTGTACTACACTTCTGCTCGCAACAGAATACCCTACATCACCAGGCTTGAGATTTTGGGCTTGATTTAAGCGTAGTACACAAAATTATCTGCTACAATGTCCTACCAGTCAAGACTACTTCAGCTTCAACCACAACAATATAAGAGCACACAACAGATACAAATGAAAACTGCTCCAAACTTGATTGCAGAAAGTACGACCTCAGGAACAGAGTGGTCAATGCCTGGAATGCACTACCTGACTCTGTTGTTACATCCTCTAACCCTTACTTCTTTAACCTCAAACTAACCACTATTGACCTCACTGCATCCCTAAGAGGTCTGTAAGGGGTGCACCATTGTGCCTACCATCCATGTCATTTGGTCCCCATTTATTTGTACCTATTTCCTGTATTCTTACTAATGTTTATACTTATACATATTATCTTGTAAGCGATTGACACATCAAATCAAATCAATCAATAAATAAATACAATTCCTCCTCCAGTCACGTTAACTCAGGAATTCCAGGAGTTGAAGTCCACAAGTCTTAAACTTGCCAAGTTTGAAGACCCTTGGACTAGAAGATGACTCCAAGATCCCTTCCAGTCCTAGATTGCTGTGCTGTTTCAAAAAGTGTTTTGAAGCCAGGGTTTGTGTCCTTCCTTCCTTTCTTTTTTTCTCTCTCTCCCTCCCTGCCTCCTTCCATGTATCTATCTATACATCCATTTATCCATTCACTTTCTCCTCCCTCCTTCCCTTCCTCTTTCTTTCTCTCCCTTCCTTCCATCCCATCTTTGTCTATCCCTTTTCTTCATTTCTCTCCCTTTTCTCTTTCTATTCTTTCTCCTCTCTTCTCTCCTCCCTCTTTCTCTCTCCCTATCTTTCTCTCTTTCCTTCTCTCTCTTTCCCTCTTTCCCCCCTCTCTCTTCCTCTCTCTTTCCCTCCTTCTCTCTCTTTTCCTCTCTTTCTATCCCTTCCCTTCCTCCTTCCCTCTCTTCTTCTAAAGCTAAGAGGGGAGACCCACCTGAAACACAAACAGGCTTTCAAACAAACACACACACACACACACACACACACACACACACACACACACACACACGCTTCCAAGCACCCAGCAGATCAACAAGGGTTCCTCCTGGCCACTCTCCATCCTGCGTTGCCCAAAAAAGCCGGCAGGCAAGGCTTCCAGGTCCAACAAAGGGGCCACGGGCGGGACTTCCTCCCCTCCTGCTTTTGGGGAAAGTTAAGGGCTGGGAAATTCAAACACGGCGTGTACTGCAGCCTCGCCCCCCACTCCCAGCTGCACCAAAAAAGATGTGGCGGCTGTAGGTTTTTTGCAAATTACCTATCTGTTTCTCCAAAGTGCTGCCACAGCTGCGTTCTGGGTTCCAGCCACGCAGGTCCATTGCATTGAGCTCAGTGCATTGGAGGGACTTGCCCAAGCAAGTCCAAGCGGAGCAGTGCAGCAGTCAATGGGGTGGACCTGCGTGGCCAGCACCTAGAACACGGCTATGACGATGCTTTGGAGAAGTGGAGCAAAGCCGGAGGTCGGTAATTTTTGCTGCAAAAAGCCTACAACTGCCGTGTCTCTTTGTCACTTCTTTGCTGGCTGGAACCAAGCTGGGAACAGCGGCTGGAGGATTCTCCTGCCAGCAAAGAGGTGGCAGCTGGAGGCTTCTTGGTGGGGGGGGACAGGGACACGGTGAGACTCGGCCGGGAGTCAGAAGGAAGCTCCTGTGCTCTACCTGTCTCTTTTTGGTCCCTCCCTCTGCATCGAAGTACCTTAAAGGGACAGGCTGGGCCGGCTGCCTTCCTAGCAGCAGCAGAGCGAAGGGAAGGGAGGCAGAAAAGTTCATTCATGTCTTCTCCTCCTTCTTGGGCATACACAGAGCTTGAGGGGCACCAGAGGGACTCGTCCACATGCCTTCTCCTTGCAGAAAGTCCCCTCACGTGTGTACATGTGAGATCCCAAGACTTTCTGCTAGGAGATGGCATGTGGGCTACCGGCTCAGTTCCAGTTGGCAAAGCAGCAGCAGCTTGGACTTGCCGCCCTGTTCTTTGCACCGGGGTGCACCCATTGCCTTCTGCACCAAAGTGGAGGTATTTGCCCAGGCAAGTCCCTCCGGTGTAGCAGGCAATGGGTGCACGTGCATGGCTAGTGCAAAGAACAAGGCAGCGATGGCTGTGGGACTGAAGCTCTTTTTGGTGTGTTCAAAAAGTGGAGGCCGGTAGTTTTCAATGCAAAAAGCTTCCAGCCAGCTGGCTTGATTCCGGCTGGCAAAGAGGTATCAGCTGGGAGGCTTCTCACAACGATAAAAAGAGGTACAGCAGCTACAGGCATCTTGCAAAAAGGGAAGGTGAGATGCGGTCTGCTGAGGAGGCCAGTGGCTCTCAGCCCTGGCTTGCCTTCCCTGGCAACCAGCCACAGGAGGAAGGTAAGGTCATGGCCATGGATGATGAAAGAGGCAGTCAAAGGGGAGGAAGCGAGTTTAAGGGCCAGACCAGGGCCTCTGAAGGAGGGGAAAATGGGTGATGCATTGCGCTTAAGGGAGTGTGGGTGGCGAGCAGGCAGCGGCTCCGGGGCAAGTCTGGAGCCGAGGAATCACGTGTACCCGACCCAGCCGAGACAGCCAGCAGCTCCAGGGCCTCAGGGAATAGAGCGTCTCTGGGCCCCCAGCCCCCGACCCAAGGCAAAGGGTCAGCAGGCAGCATGCATTGCTTACCTTTGGTGAACTGAGGTGACTGGGCATCAACAAGGCAACTGGTGAGGCAATTAGCTGAGACACGTGGTGAAGGCAACATATATAGGGCGGGGTCAGCATGGAGCAACCGGAAAAGGTCAGTGAGCAGCTGGAAGGGGCGAGTGAGCAGCGACCAGGTGATCAGGCGACTGGGCTGGGGGCGTGGCCAGCCAAAAGTCGCTACCAGTTCGGCGACCCATGCCAAATCCTTGCTACTGGTTTGCCCAATCCGGTGCAAACCGGCTGAATACAACTACTGCACCAAGCTCAGAGAACACTAAGGGCCTCATTAATAAAGAAGACAGGAAAAGTTAAGAAGATTGATTTCTAAAATAAAAAAATAAAAAAGCCTCTTAGGCCCAAAATCATCAAAGCTTTTAATTCAGTATTCAGGACATCTGGAGAATTATATATATATATATGTGTGTGCGTGTGTGTGTGTGTGTGTGTGTGTTTTCTGAGGTTTTCGCAGGTATTTGAGGTTTTCGCGGGTATATATGGATCTTTGGTTGTTCGGGTTTTCTCCCGCGTACTTTGAATCTTACGCGGGAGAAAACCCGAACAACCAAAGATCCACATACAAATACCCGCGAGAACCTCAGAAAACATATATATATATCAGTTTATTTATGTCAGAACAATTATCAAAGCTGTTTCTCTAAACCTTCTATAAAATCCTTATGAAATGCAGGATTGCTGCCTGCAGAACATTTTTAGTATGGTGTAATAAATATAGGATTTAAAAGACAATTAAATGAAACAAATAGGCAAAGGTAAATGGTATAATCTCATTCAGCAAACCTGCATACTTTAGTTGCTAAGGAGAGCATGTTGGCGCTATAAAATGGAGGGTTGAGTGTTGCCATCTGATATAAAACACATCCTGAAGCCCAGACATCAGCCTTCTCACCATATGGCTCACTCTTTACAATTTCAGGGCTGCATAAATGAAAATAAAATATTGTGTGCAATACAAAAAGGACAAGGGAGAGGTCACCAAATATACATTACCATGAAAATCTTGAAGTGTTTATAAAAGGTCTCTATAAAAATACAAAAATTTTAGAGTAGAAAGATAGCTATTCAATTTCCCAACCTAGTCTATACAAATTATTTGGGATAGAATTCATTCTTTTTTAAAAAAAACAAACTTTATTGATTATACAACTAAAATGTCAAACAAACACAAACACAACACATAGAAAAAAAAGAAAAAAATGATTAAAAAATTAGCAATTCTATTGTCGACAGTCTATGGTTCCTTATTTGTTATCAATATTGGTGACATATTTACAAATACATCTTATTACGAATATATAATTACTACCTCTTTTACATTTTACAGTATTTACTAATATATTTTCTATTTTTGTTCTATTCAGTCATACCAGAATTCCCAGCTTCTATAGTATTCTGATGTTTCTTTTTCCTTAATTGCTAAGGTTCATTTATATTCTGATAACATTAATGAGATTTTCCTTGACTTGTAGCACAAAAGAATGCTAGTATAATTCTGACAGTCAAGCTGATGCTATTCTTCCAGTTTTAATATAGGATCTTAAGGTGGATTTCCTGCTAGTGGGGGAAAATCACCACTTACTATCCTTAACATGGATTAGGAAGGAGGCTGTCAGTGTATAAGAGTTCATGAATTGGAATAGCCTGGTTACAAGTCAGCCAATGGGAACTGTTTGGTGACTAAGAAACAACACCTGTTGTGAGCCATGCCACACGGCTTGAAGACTGAGTGTGGCTTAGGGTAAGTGACTCTGTAATATATTGCTTCTGTGCTTATATAGCTTCTGTGTTTCTGTGCTTCAGTTCTACTGGTGCTGATTGCTTCTGCTTCTTGTCCTTGTACCTGCTACCACGTTGCAAGAATTGAATGGGTATTGTATACATGCATCATGTTTTATATTGTTGTATATAAACAAGTTTCTTCTATAAATGAATCCTGCTGAATTATTTACTTGTGTGCTGGTTGGATTGCTACAAACTCTAACAGAGGCAAATTTTGGCAGAAATCCCATGAGTTGGGATATCTGTCAGAACCTTGTATCTGAGAGGGATGGATTGTTCTGTGGTAAAGAAGGAGAGGTTATTTTCTATATCACCAAGACCCCAACTACAGGTAGTCCTTGACTTACAACAGTTCATTTAGTGACTGTTACAAGGGCACTGAAAAATGTGACGTGACTGGTTTTCAGTAAACAACCTTTCCACCATCCTCATGACCAAGTGATCAAAATTCAGATGCTTGGCAACTAGTTCAT
This sequence comes from Pseudonaja textilis, assembly GCF_900518735.1. Next base: position 2,962,355 of record NW_020769346.1, on the reverse strand, counting down.
ATTTATAATCATTGCTGTGTCTCAAAGTCATGTGATTGCCCTTTGCAACCTTCTGACAATGGGGAAGCCAGATTAACCTAACAACCCAGTTATTGATTTATCAGCTGCAGGGACTCATTTAACAACCATGGCAAGAAAGGTTGCAAAATGGGCAAAACTCACTTAACAAATATCTCACTTAATAACAGAAATTTTGGATTCAATTGTAGTCATAAATTGAGGACTACCTGTATTTTACAGAACTCTAGATTATCACCGTCAATCCATCAATCATTATTTCTCCTTTGCTTGGCCTTCCTTGCTTTTATCATCCTCTCACTCCTGTGCTCTTTCTCATTCAGTTTTTCTCTTATTTACTCCTTTTCTCACTTTTTTACTATCACTCTGTCTCCACCACCATCACATTTTTTTTTCATTGAGTCTTCTTTTCTCTTTATGAATTGTTCTCATTTTCACCAAATTTTCCTTACTATGTCTTTTTTGCTTATTTTCCATCTCTATATGATTAAAGTTTAAAAACAGCTAATTGGAGCTGCTACCAGGTATCACTCCTGTCACCCCTGCAGTCCTGGCATTGTAGTATCATTGCTCCAACTGTCAGAACCATAACCATAATCAAAACCTGCAGCACTAGCTACAATAAACTACTTTACACTATTTTACAAAAAACAGCAAACAGGCTTGCAATTACTTGAGTTTCTTATTGGTATCTATCAATAATAAAAATATTAATAATTGCCTTTCACATTTCGAGAAGGCGGAGCCACGTCACTGTGATACAGCTGCAATCTCAGGGCTCTGAGATTGCAGCTGATATCTTTGCCCCTGGTCGGTCCTAATGGACCTAAACCGTCCCGTAGAGACAGTGATAGTAAGGGGTGCGTTCTGCTGATCCCAGGGACATCGCAAAGTCCCTGGTTGATCCAGAAGAAGCCCTTTACCATCGGCGGAGAGGCAGCCTTTAAGCTGCTGAAGCTGTGACAGCTCCGGAAGGAAGAGACAGAAAGAGAAAGTGTATCGGCTGGTGAGAATTTTCTTTTTTTTTAATTCGGGACTTAAGGACACTCTAAAATGAGAAGAATCCTGTAAGACTTTGGACAAAAACTGATAAAACTGACCTAGCGGCGATTTTTTAAAGAGAATGTCAAACTGAGGCTTGGCTTTTTACTTTTACTTTTGTTTTCGCTGAACTTCTATTGCGATCTAGTAACTGTGACTAGATTGGTTTTTTTCTCTTATATTTATCTAATTTTCTTTCCTTTTTTTCTCCCTTTTGACTGTTAATAGTTTTTTTTTTTTAAGAATAGAGGCTCCCTTTAGTAATTTTTTTTCTTAAATATATATATACATATATATTTCCTTTTTTTATTAGGCTTTTTTTGGGAAAGACGGGGGAGTGGATTAAAGAAACTTTGTAACACTGCCAACTAGAGGCTTGAAAATACTTTATTGGAAGTTTAGAGGACTGTGAAAAAATCCTTTTTCAAGGACACTGGAACTTGATAAGATAGAGGGAAGAGCACTGGAGAATGTTTTAACAGGTGTTCTTTGGAACTTCTATTATTAATTGAATACTTGAAGCTTGGCTTTGGAATTTGTGGAGAAGCCATAATAAGAGCCTTGGATAACTAAATAAGATGCAGTGTGCTCTCTTTTTTACTTTCTTTTAGCTGTTCCATCCCTCCTCTTCAATCCCACAGTATTTTGTAATATTTGTATATCGATTTTTTCTTCTTGTTTGACTTTATTTTTATTTTTCCCCTTAAAGGGAAAGCCTCAGAATACTTTTCTTTTTTCTTATTGGGATTTTTGCCTTTTCTATTTTCATCTTTTATTTACTTCTATGGTTATTTTTTTATTTTTATTTTCTGAGACCTCATAATTGGATTAAGGTGTGAAGAACCTGAAGAATTCTTTTTTTTCTTCTTCTTCTTTTTCTATCATTTCTTTTTAATATTATTGGGTTTTACTCTTTTTCTTTTTTTATTATTCTCAATTTTTATTTTTGAATTATAAGTGACTATCCCACAATAGGATTAAGGTTTAGAAGAACCTGAAGAATTTCCTCCTTTTTCTTTTTAATCTTCTTCTTCCCCTTCTCTTTTTAATTCTGGACTTTTTATTTTTAATTGGCTTTTTTTTCTTCTTCTTCCCAATTGGATTATAATTGGCTACCTTATTAATTGGATTAAAGGAGCCTAAAGATTCTGAGTTACTCAAATGAGTAAGAAAACTTTACCTCCTGGCAGTTCAACTTCTGCTCCTGTTTCTCCATCAACTGGAGGACGACTATCAATAATGGCGAAGCAAGATAAAGTACAAATGGACCTAGCGACAATTATACAAGGAATACAAGAACTCAAAACGAGTATTGCGAAGACTGACGATAAAATTCAAAATTTTCAACAAATGATGGTGAAACATGAGGAGAGACTCCAAAAAATTGAAGAGAAAGACAAACAAAGAGATGAGACAATTGGAAATATTGTTAGCAAATTAACAATGGTTGAACAAGATATAACTGGGATGTTGAAGTGGGAGATGGATAGGTCAGAATTTTACCTCAGATTTCAAAATATAGAGGAAGAAAAAGGACAAGATTTGGTGGCTGTAATGATAGAAATGTTGGCTGGAGCTTTGGAGATAACAGAGGAAAAGATGATGGATGGAGTAGATGAGATATACCGTGTCTTCACAAGATATGCGATGAGGAACAAGCTACCAAGAGAGGTCCATGTCAGATTTACTAAAAAGACTATTAAAACACAAATACTACAAGTGGCAAGAGATAAGGCGTTGAAATACAAAGACAAAGAGATCGTAGTTCTAAAACAAGTGCCCAGAAGAGTGAGAGAGATGAGAAGAGAATATCGATTTTTGACCAAAAAGTTATTGGAAAAAGAGGTGAATTATAGATGGTTGATTCCAGAAGGATTAATGTTCATATGGCAAGAACAGAGACACAGAATCGACTCAATTGAGAAAGCAGAAACATTCTACAATGAATTTTTTGGAAGAAGAGAAATAGAGACAGAAAAAGAGACTATCTCAACTGAACCCCAAGAAGACCAAATGGGAATGGGAAAAGAAGAAGGTGCGGTAGGTGGACAAAGAACAACGTGAAGTAAGATCTACGAGAACTGTTAGACCTAAATACAAAACATAACCATGGAGGAAAAAAAATTGATTTCTATGAATATAAATGGATTGAACTCAGCTATTAAAAGAAGAAAAATCTTTCATAAATTAGAGAAGTTAAAATTTGATATAATTTGCCTACAAGAAGTACATATTAAAAAACAACATCAACGATTATTGGTACGACCAAAACTGGGGAAAATTTTTACCTCCTTGACTAACTGTAAGAAAAGAGGAGTGGTCCTGTACATTAAAGAAACTATTGCAGCAAAATTGATTTATACTGATGAAGATGGAAGAGTATTAATGGTTGAAATAGCAGATAACAATACAAAAACACTCCTGGTTGCAAATTATGCTCCGAACGATAAGCAAGAAGAATTTTATAAAAAGTTACATATGAAAACAATTGGACTGGACTATATCAATATAGTTATGATGGGAGATTTCAATGGAATTGTGGATAATAAACTGGACTATACAGTGACAGCATCAAAACAAAATAGAAAGACTCTCCCTAAATCCTTTTTCAAATGATAGATGAGTTAAATTTAAAAGATATATGGAGAGAAAGAAATGGTAAAACCCAACAATATACTTTTTATTCAAATAGACATTTATCATGGTCCAGAATAGATATGATTTGGACTTCATCAGAATTAATATCTAATATTCAAGAAATAAATATTGAAACGGGTATATGGGCAGACTATAACCCAATGACAATTAAATGGAAAGGACAAAAAAGAAGATCTAGATGGACATTAAACAATACTATTTTAAAGGAAAAAGATTTTACACAATGGATGGGCAAAGAATTGGCTTTCTTTTTCAGTGAAAATAAAAAAGAAGATACTTCAATGCAGAATGTTTGGGATACAATGAAGGCATATGCGAGAGGATTAATAATGGACTATTCAGAGAAAAAGAATATTAGGAAGAGGCAAATTATTAAAGCTTTAGAGGATGATTATAAAAGATTGGAAAAAGAACTGCAGAATATGCCACAGAAAAAAGATATTAAATTCAAAATGGATATAATTAAACATAAGATGGGCCAGGCAGAGAAAGAAGAACTGGCACAAAAAATTAGAAGTGTTAAACAGAACTATTTTGAAGATACAAACAAACCAGGTAGATGGCTAGCATACAAATTGAGAAAGGAGAAAGAATCTAGGAAAATATTACAGTTGATAGATGATCAAGGCCAAATGTGTTATGGTAATAAGGAGAAAAAGATAATTATTTGAGATTTTTATGGACAATTATATAAAAAGGAGGATTTTGATGAGGAAAGAATTAAACTTTATCTACAAAATGCTAACCTACCTAAGATATCTGAAGAGACTGAAAAAAATGTTAGAAAGTACTATAACAATGATGGAATTAACTGAAGCATTCAATAGGCAGAATAACGGAAAAGCACCAGGCCCAGATGGGTTCCCGGCAGAATTTTATAAAACATTACAAGAATCGTTGAGCACTCCACTATTAGAAGTCATGAATGAAGTCATGTTAAATAAGAAAATACCTAAAACATGGAAGAAGGGAGGAGCTGGTGCCGTGACGATACGGCTTGCAATCGAGCTCTTCGATTGCAGCCGATATCTTCGTTTCCGGCCGGTCCAAACGGACCTAAACTGTCCCGTAGGGACGGCTATCGTGAAAAGCGTACCCTGTGGACTCCGGGGACACCGCAAAGTCCCTGGATGACCCGGGAGAAGCTCTTTTTGCTGGCAGCGGAGAGGCAGCCCCCATGCTGCTGAAGTCGGGGCAGCTCCAGAAAGAACGGGTCTGAATGAAAGTCTGTCGGTTGGGTGAGAAACTTTTTTTTTTCTAATTCTTTGAGGTTTGAAAGGTCACTCTGATTATTAGAAGAAACCTGTGTGATTTTTTTTGACAAAACTGATTAAGCGGCATTTTTTCCAAGGAGACGTCAAAGCGAGGCTTTTTTTTTTTTCTTTGCTACCGGACTTTATTGTTATTTACTGGATAACTGGACTGTTCCTTTTTATATATATATATTTTATTCTCCCTTTGGATTTTTTATATTCTAATTTTTTTAAGGCTAGAGGCTCCCTTTGGTTATTTTTTCTTTTTTTCTCCTTTTTTGTTTTTATATATATGTATATATTTCCTGTGGGCTTTTTTTTTATTTTAATTATGCTGTCCTGAGAGGAGGGGGGAAAGTGAGAACTAAGAAACTTTGTAACACTGCCAACTAGAGGCTTGGAAATATTTTACTTGAACTGGAGAGAGATGTGAAAGACTCCTTCTCAAGGACATTTCCTGATAAGATAGAGGGAAGAGCCCTGTAGAATATTATTACAGGTGCCTTTCTGGATTTTTGTCTATAATTAAATATTTATGGTTTAGCTTTGAAGCTTGTGGGAAAGAGAAGGGAGTCATAATTAGAGCCTTGGACGACTAAGCAGAGTGCAGTGTATTGTTTTCTACTTTCTTTTTCTAATCTTTTTTTTAGTTCTGCCACCCCCTCCACCAGCATTACTCTATATTTTTATTCTAGTAAGGTTTTTATTTTTAACTTTTATTTATTTGCAAGGGGAAGCCTTTGAATTTTTCATTTTTATTTTATTTTGATTTTTTTTTCTTTCCATTGGGACTTTTGCTTTTCTTTTTAATATATACCAGTGGACTATCTCTTTTTTCTTTTCTCAACTGAGATTTTCCTGGCTGGATTAAGGTGTGGAATTTGAAGAAATTTATTCCTTTTGTTCCTTTTTCTTTTTCTTCTTTTTGGCTTTAGTCTTGTTTATTATTATTTTTACTGGGTTTATTATTATTATTATTATTATTATTATTATTATTATTTTTGTGGATTACTCTACAATTGGATTAAGGTCAGGAAGAACTTGAAGAATTTCTTTTTATTTATTTTTTCTGTTCCTCTTTCTCTTTTTTCTTCTTTTTCCCTTATTATTGGGTTTTTTATTATTGGCTTTTTTTATTTTGGATTATAATTGGCCACTCTTTTTTTAATTGGATTAAAATTTGAAAGAATTTGAAGATCTGGAACCATCTAAAATGAGTAGGAAACTTATACCTTCGGGTGCCTCTGTGTCCACCTCTGCCTCCCCACCATCTGGACAACGTTCAATTCAGGCAATGTTAAAGCAAGATAAAGAAAAAGAACAAGAAAAAGTAACTTTACAGATGATTATGCAAGGAATTCAAGATCTTAAGATAAAAACAGATACCATTGAACAAAGAACAGGGAGGATGGAGGAAAAAGTGGAAAATATCCAACAGATGATGGCAAAGTATGAAGAGAGACTTCAAAAAGTTGAAGAAGGGGGTAAACGAAGAGAGGAGAAGACTGGAAATATTGATAACAGATTAACAGTGATTGAACAAGAAAAAAGTGGGATGCTGAAGTGGGAGATGGAGAGGTCAGAATTTTATCTTAGATTTCAAAATATAGAAGAAGAAAAAGGGCAAGATTTGGCTGCGATAATGATAGGAATCTTGGCGGATGCCTTGGAAATAACAGAAGAGAAGATGATGGATGGAATAGATGAGATATATCGAGTTTTTACAAGATACGCGATGAGAAATAATCTGCCCAGAGAAGTTCATATTAGATTTACTAAAAAAATCTATGAAGACACAAATTTTACAAGCGGCAAGAGAGAAGACGTTGAAATATAAAGGCAAAGAAATTTTGGTCTTAAAACAAATACCTAGAAGAGTGAGAGAGATGAGAAGAGAATATCGATTCCTGACCAAAATGTTATTGAAAAAGGAGGTGACTTACAGATGGCTGATGCCAGAAGGATTGATGTTTACATGGCAAGAACAGAGACATAGAACTGATTCAAATGAGAAAGCAGAACTGTTCCACGCAGAATTTTTTGGAGGGAGAGAAGAAGAGGCAGAAAAGGAGGTCTCATTAATTGAACCTCAAGAGGAACAAATGGAGATTGGAAAAGAAGAAGGCGCAGTAGGGGGACAGGTGGATATCAAAGATCAGCGTGAATTAAGATCCACGAGAGTGGTTAAATCTAAATATAAAATATAACCATGGAAGAGAAAAAACTGATTACAATAAATATAAATGGACTGAATTCAGCTGCTAAGAGAAGGAAGATTTTCCATAAATTAGGGAAATTAAAGTTTGATATAATTTGCTTACAAGAAGTACATATTAAAAAGCAACATGAACAACTGTTAGTGCAACCAAAATTAGGGAAATTGTTTACTTCTTTGACTCAATGTAAGAAAAGAGGAGTGGTTTTATATATCAAAGAGGCTACCCCAGCAAAACTGATTTATGCTGATGAAGATGGGAGAATATTAATGGTGGAAATAATGGACAACAATAGAAAGATACTTTTGACTGCAATTTATGCCCCGAACGATAAACAGGAAGAATTTTATAAAAAATTACATATTAAAATGGCTGGACTGGACTATGTTAATATAATTATGATGGGAGATTTCAATGGAATCGTGGACAATAAACTTGATTATATTGCAACAACAGCAAAGTATAATAGAAAAATTCTTCCTAAATCTTTTTTTAAAATGATAGACGAATTAACTTTAAAAGACATATGGAGAGAAAGAAATGTTAAACTTAAGCAATATACTTTCTATTCAAACAGACATTTATTATGGTCCAGACTTGATATGATCTGGATCTCAACAGACTTAATATCTAGCGTTCAAGAAGTAAATATTGAAACAACTACTTGGGCTGATCATAACCCATTGACAATTAAATGGAAGGGACAAAAAAAAAAAGATCAAGGTGGACGTTAAATAATACTATTTTAAAGGAGAAAGAATTTATACAATGGATGGAGAAAGAATTGGCCCTTTTTTTTTTAAAGAAAATAGAAAAGAAGACACTTCAATTCAGAATGTTTGGGATACAATGAAGGCTTATGCCAGAGGCTTGATAATAGACTATACAAGAAAAAAGAATACTAGGAAAAGGCAAGCTTTCAAAGCCTTGGAGGATGACTATAAAAGACTTGAAAAAGAACTGCAGAAAACGCCACAGAAAAAAGACGTTAAACTGAAACTGGATATAACTAAACATAAAATGGACTTAATAGAGAAAGAAGAGCTGGCACAGAAAATTAGGAATGCTAAACAGAATTATTTTGAAGATGCAAATAAGCCAGGTAGATGGCTAGCATATAAGTTGAGAAAGGAGAAAGAGTCGAGGAAAATATTGCAGTTAATAGATGACCAAGGTCAAATTTGTCATGGCAGCAAAGAGAAAAAAGAAATTATTCATGATTTTTATAAACATTTATATAAGAAAGAAGATATTGATGAGGAGAAAGTTAAACAGTACCTGCAGAATGCAAATTTACCTAAGATACCTAAAGAGATTGAAGAAATGTTGGAAAGTAATATAACAATGATGGAATTAAGTCAAGCACTTAAGAAACAAAATAACGGAAAAGCACCAGGTCCAGACGGGTTTCCTGTAGAATTTTATAAAACTTTTCAAGAATCACTGTGTATTCCATTGTTAGAAGTTATGAATGAATCTCTGTCAAAAAAGAGGATACCTAAAACATGGTCAGAGGCCTATATTACACTTATTCCAAAAGAGGAGGCGGATCCACTTCAAATTAAGAATTACAGACCGATCTCTTTATTAAATGCAGATTATAAAATCTTTGCTTCAATACTAGCAGAAAGACTTAAAAAATATTTGAATAATTTTATCCATCCAGACCAAAATGGGTTCTTGCCAAAGCGGCAAATTAGAGACAACATGAGAGTAATTCTGGATACTTTGGAATATTATGAGGCGCATCCTGAAAAGCAAATGGCTTTGATATTTTTAGACGCCCAAAAGGCATTCGATAATGTGAATTGGAGATTTATGTTACTTTTAATGGAACAGATGGGTTTTGCTAGAAGATTTATCCAGGCAATAGAAGCAATTTACAATGAACAAACAGCTAAGGTAATGATGGAGGGAGAATTTACAGATCCTATTAATATAAGAAAAGGCACAAGACAAGGTTGTCCTCTTTCTCCCTTGCTATTTGTATTGACTTTGGAAGTGTTGAACAGAAATATCAGAGAAGATAAAACTATAAAAGGAATGAAAATTTAAAAGGAAGAATTTAAACTACAAGCTTTTGCAGATGACCTAGTCTTTATCTTGGAAGATCCTATAGAAACAGCCTTGAAGCTGTTGGAAAAGATAGAGGCATATGGGGAGGTGGCCGGTCTGAAAATAAATAAAGATAAAACAAAGATCTTGTCAAAGAATATGTTACTAAGACAAAGAGAAGAATTGGCAGAATTGTTAAAAATCCAAGTTACAAACAAGGTTAAGTATTTGGGGATATATTTGACGCCAAGATGTAGTACATTAAAAGAGAACAATTACATTAAACTTAAACAACAGATAGCCCAAGACCTGAAGAAATGGGAAAACCTACAATTGTCATTAATAGGGAGGATTTCAACAATTAAGATGAATATTCTACCCAGAATTTTATTTTTGTTTCAAACAATACCAATTAGGCTTGGAAAAGATTATTTTGAGGACTTAAATAAAATTGTCTTGAAGTATATATGGCAAGGCAAGAAAGCAAGGATAAAGCTAAAGCTCTTACAGGATGCTAGAACTAGAGGAGGGTTTGGCCTGCCTAATTGGGAGTTGTACTATCAAGCTGCAAAGTTGATGTGGGTTAAAGAAAGGAAGACTAGATTGTTGACACTAGAAGGTCATGATTTGTTGTTGGGTTGGCATGCTTTTTTATGGTATAAGGGAACCAAAACACAGGGTTATTTTAGAAGTCATTATATACGGGAGTCTTTGTGGTTAAACTGGGAGAAGACAAAAAAACAATGTTATTTGAAAATTCCAGTTTGGTTATCGACGATAGAAGCGTTTTCTTACCCTATAATTTATAAAAAGGAACAAACAGTTAGCTATGGGGAATTACTAGATGAAAAGGGTGAACTTAAATCGATACAAAAATTAGAGGAACAAGGTATACAGATGAATTGGTTTTCATATTTGCAAATACACTCAAGGTATGATGAGGATTCCAAAACAGAGGGATTTTATGACAAACAGACTGATTTAGATAAGATTTTGATGGGTACTGATGAAAAGGTGATTAAAAAATTATATGGTTACTTACTGGAAATTAAGCTAGAGGAAGAACAAGTTAAAGAAACTATGATTGCCTGGGGGAGGAATTTGGGATATGGGATTGACTTAGAGAAATGGCAGAAATTATGGTTGCAAAACTATAAAATGACAATGTCTACAGCCTATAAAGAAAACTTGTATAAGATGTTTTACAGGTGGCATTTTCCCCCGACAAGGATAGCAAGAATGTTCAAGAACAAATCGGAAAAATGTTGGAAATGTCATCAGAAACCTGGTTCATACTACCATATGTGGTGGACTTGTGAGGATGCTAGAAAATATTGGACTAAAATCCGCATGTGGTTGGAAAAAATGACAAAGAAACATATAGACTTGAAACCGGAGCTTTTCTTATTGGGAATCTTACCAGATGTTTATAGTAAAGAGTTGAAATATTTGATTGTAAATGTATTAACTGCGGCTAGGATTGTATTTGCAAAAAATTGGAAAAATGAGAAAAATTCCATTGCAGGAAGAAGTTATAAAGAAAATATTGGAATGTGCTGAGATGAGTAGATTGACTTTTGAAATTAGAGAGCAAGAAGATAAACAATTTTATATAATTTGGGATCTTTTCTATCAATGGCTGAATGATGAAATACAAAAATAGAATATTTAGAATGTTAGACAATAAGGAATAATGTTGATTTCACTTTTCTTTTTTCTTTTTCGGTATTTGATATTATATTTATATAATGGTTTTTCTTTTCTTTTTTTTCTTTTATTTAGGACAGAACTGGCACGACTATATGATTTGTTATAGAATAAATTACTTAAATTATAGCTATCTCATAAGGCATGATTGAATAAAAGTATAGTCAAATATTTTTTTCTTTAATAATGATATGAGGATATATAAGTTTGGATTGATAATAAGAGTTATTATATAAGGTAATTGTAATTGTGACTACGAAATGAATGCACAAAACTGATGAACCAACCGACTCACTGCTTGTATATAAATACGGGAGAGCTGATGTTTTTATGTTTTGTCTGTTTGTTTGTTTGTTAAAAAAACAATAAAATTGTTTATAAAAAAAAAAAGAAAATACCTAAAACATGGTCAGAAGCTTATATTACACTTATTCCAAAAGAAGGGGCCGATCCATTACAAATTAAGAACTATAGACCTATTTCTTTACTGAATGCAGACTATAAAATTTTTGCTTCAATCTTGGCAGAATGGCTCAAAAGATACTTAAATAACTTTATTCATCCTGATCAGAATGGATTCCTGCCAAAGAGACAAATTAGGGATAATATGAGGGTAATTCTGGATACTTTGGAATATTATGAGGCGCATCCTGAAAAACAAATGGCTTTGATATTTTTAGATGCCCCAAAGGCATTTGATAATGTGAACTGGAGATTCATGTTTTTGTTATTGGAACAGATGGGCTTTGCTAGAAAATTTATTCAAGCAATAGAAGCCATATATGATAAGCAAACGGCAAAAGTAATGATAGAGGGAGTATTTACAGACTCTATTAATATAAGAAAAGGCACAAGACAAGGATGCCCATTATCACCTTTGTTATTTGTATTGACTTTGGAAGTGCTGAATAGAAATATTAGAGAGGATCCAAATATAAAAGGAATGAAAATTAAGAAGGAGGAATTTAAACTGCAAGCTTTTGCGGATGATTTGGTTTTTATTCTGGAAGATCCTCCAGAAACAGCTTTAAAACTATTGGAAAAGATTGAGATGTATGGTGAGATGGCGGGTCTGAAAATAAACAAAGATAAAACAAAGATCTTGACAAAGAATATGTTACCAAAACAAAGAGATGAACTGGCAGACTTACTGAAAATTCAAGTTACGAATAAGGTTAAATATTTGGGGATACATCTGACGTCAAGATGTACTACACTGAAAGAGAATAACTATATTAAACTTAAACAACAGATAGCATCTGATTTGAAGAAATGGGAAAACTTACAATTGTCATTGAGAGGTAGAATTTCAACAATCAAGATGAATATTTTACCCAGAATTTTATATTTGTTTCAAACCATACCAATTAGACTTGGTAAAGATTATTTTGAAGAATTAAATAAAATAGTGTTGAAGTTTATATGGCAAGGTAAGAAAGCCAGAATAAAATTAAAACTTCTACAAGATGCTAGAATTAGAGGAGGATTTGGCCTTCCGAACTGGGAGTTGTACTACCAAGCTGCAAATTTAATGTGGGTTAAAGAATGGATAACATTAAGAAAGACCAGATTGTTGACATTAGAAGGACATGATTTATTACTGGGATGGCATGCTTTTCTGTGGTATAAGGGAACTAAATCGCAGGGCTACTTTAGAAGGCATTACATACAGGAGTCTTTATGGTTGAATTGGGAGAAAATCAAGAGAAAATGTTATTTGAAAATCCCAGTCTGGTTATCAACTATTGAAGCCTTTTCTTATCCTATAATATATGAGAAGGAACAAACAGTTAGATATGGGGAAATATTGGATGAAAAGAGTGAACTTAAAACAATGCAAAAACTAGAAGAACAAGGCATAAAGATGAATTGGTTTTCATATGCACAAATACATTCAAGGTATCTTATAGATTCTAAAACGGAGGGATTTTATGATAAATTGACTGATTTAGATAGGATCTTGACAGGTACTGATGAAAAAGTGATTAAAAAATTATACAGTTATCTGTTGGAAATTATATTAGAGGAGGAACAAGTTAAACAAATGATGATTGTTTGGGGGAAGAATTTTGGATATGGGATTGATTTGGAGAAATGGGAAAAATTGGGGTCTCAAAATTATAAAATGACAATGTCAACAGCTTATAAAGAAAACTTGTATAAGATGTTTTACAGGTGGCATTTCCCCCCGACAAGAATTGCAAGAATGTTCAAGAACAAATCTGAAAAGTGCTGGAAATGTCATCAGATACCTGGCTCATACTACCATATGTGGTGGACTTGTGAGGATGCTAGAAAATATTGGACTAAAATTCGTATATGGTTGGAAAAAATGATAAAGACACATATAGACTTGAAACCAGAGATTTTTTTAATTGGGAATCTTACCTGATACATATAATAAAAATTTGAGGTATTTGATTGTAAATGTATTAACGGGTGCTAGGACTGTATTTGCTAAAAACTGGAAGAGTGAGAAAATTCCATCAGAGGAAGAAATTATTAAGAAAATATTGGATTGTGCTGAAATGAGTAAATTGACATTTGAAATTAGAGAACAAGAAGATAAACAATTTTATGAAGTTTGGGATCTTTTTTATCAATGGTTAGATAATAAAACATAATAATAGAACATTTAGATTTAGGATATAATTCTTTTTTGATATTATTTTTATAAAACTTTATTAAGATAGATTTGGTATGATCTTATGATTTATTGCAAAATAAATTAAGTAAATTATAGTTCTTGTTAAAGTATGAGTTAATAAAATTATAGATAAACGATTTCCTAGTGATGATATTGGGTTATACAATTATTGATTGATAATATGAGTTATTATGTATATAATTGTATTAGCGTTTAGGAAATGGATGCACAAAAAAAAAAAGTGGTAAACCAACCGATACACTGTTTGTAAATTTATGAAGAAGGATGATGTTTTTATGTTTTATGTTGTATGTCTTATGTTGTTTTGTTTGTTGTTAAAATAAAAAACTTAAAAAAAAATAATTGCCTTTCACATTTCTGAGACAATTGTCAGATGTCTCTTCCATTTTTGGAGCTTGAGTGGTTGCAACCAATTTTCATTCATTGGTTCTAAAATGCTGAATTAATACCTTCCTCCACTTAGAACTTTAATTTAACATTTAACATTTAATTTAAATATTTTAACATTTAAAAATTTAACAACTGCTTTGTAAAACTGTAGCAAACCGTCTAGATAATAAATGAAATAAATTTGTTCATTTCTGTACCATGTCAACAGCTGGTTAATCTTATTAATCCAGAGACTAAACAGAACTAGAATTGGTTATGGCAGACCTGCAGTGGCTAAAGAATAGTCTGGGAAGATGTAAAAGCTTTCCATAAAAAGGCAAAGGCAAACCTTTCTATTTCATTGTCAAGGAAATAACAATGAAATCAACAGAATTTAATCTGATTCAAATTTATAAAAGGAACTTATTCATATTATCTGTTTTTACCTTTCACTCACATATCTCATACTCTAATCAAGAAAAAAAACCACCTGTTCCCTGGTTACAATAGTTACTGTCCAGCTTTTTTTTTTCAAATTTATGTTTTTGTTTTATATTTGGATAGATTTATAGATAAATTTCTATAATAAATAATTATTTTTGATAATTTGGAGATAATAAGATTTGTGTTCCCAAAGCAATTTCTTTCTTATCAAATGTTAAATAAAACAATTCTGTTTTATTTAACATTTGATAAGATAGAAATAAGAAAATGATAGCAAGTTTGGTGTAGTGGTTAAAATATTGGCCTAGAAGACTTCTAGCTGACGTCGTGGCTAGATCGGATGCGAGGAGCAGATCTCTGCTCTCCTGTGTCAAATTTTCCTGGTTGGAGGGCTCCGAAAGGAGCTAAAGCCATCCTGTAGGGATGGTGAAGGAAAGAAGGGCACCCTGCAGGTTGCAGGGGAGCCACAACTCTCCTGCTTGATCCAGAGTCCTTCCCTCTTACACTTGATGACGAAAATGGCAGCCATCATGGCTGCCATGAAGCTGGGACGGACAACAAATACAGTGTGGGAGTGGTGTAAATGAACAGTGATCGGAACCAGGTCAGATGATTCTTTTGCTACCTAAAATTTAAACCAAAAGGAAAAAAAATCCAGGAAAGAGACTCCTAGAACTATTTGTAAAAGTGGTAAACAATTATTCAGATAAAAATCTCAGATGCAAAAGAAAGGAACTGAGGGGGAAAAAAGCAAAAAAAAAAAATAGAATATAGAAAATTTGGCTTCTAAGCTGGGTAGGTGCTATTTTGGAAAGGCATTTTAAAATGCTGGAACTTTTTATTTAAATAACTGACTTTACTTCTATAAATCGAAACTAAAATTGGATTAAATACCAGTTAGAATTGAGGCAGCATTGAAACATAAGCTGAGGGCTCCACTTACTGTTGAATGGAAAATCTAACATACCCCTACAAGCCTAGGAAAATTTCTGACAATAATTATTGTTCTATATTTATCTACTCTATGGCCATTGAAGGCTCAATTGCGAGACCATGGAAGAGATCTAATTAAAGCCACCTTTGAATGTTAAGACATGTGACTAAATTTATAAAGTGGATTTAAGGAGACACTAGGAGTTTTCTGGACTACTTAAATTGAACTGATTAATGGTGGGATATGAAGAACGATGACTACTATACTCTTTGAGGAACCACATTAGGGATGAATTTATGGTTTTTGGATTATTGAGCAAGAGTGGGACTTACTAAAACAAGACGAGATGCTCACTGGGGAAGAGAGTGGATTTTTGGAAGAAATGGTGTTGATGTTTCAAAACATTAAGGACATTATGACAAAGAACTCTACAAGATAAAGAACCTAATGCATGACACAGATGGGAAAATAGAAAACATTCAACAAGGGACAATGAAGAAAGATCACTATGTCCAGGAAAGGAGAAGATAACAGAAAGAATGAAGGAAAAGATAGAACAGACAAATCAGAAAATAAAACAAGAAGACAAGAAGGAGAAGACAGTAAAGATAAAAATGAAATAAAGTAAGGAAAAAGTATTTTAAGAGATCTAAAAATGGATTGGGATAAGCAGCATGTTACTTTCAAAGGGGAGACAGAAGAGATAGGCAGTATAAGATGGGAGAGATGGGAGAAATATAAAGTAAAGATGTAGAGGTTAATAGAGACAAAGATTCAAGAGAGAAGTATGGGAGGCAACCCAAAAAATGAATAAGAATTGAAGCATTAAAACAAACACAAATAGAATAGAATAGAATAGAATAGAATAGAATAGAATAGAATAGAATAGAATAGAATAGAATAGAATACTTTATTGGGCAAGTGTGATTGGACACAAGGAATTTGTCTTGGTGTAAATACTCTCAGTATACATAAAAGAAAAGATACATTCATCAGGAGTCAAGAATCATAAGGTACAACACTTAATGATAGTCATCGGGTACAATAAGCAATCAATCATACTAGGAAGCAGTCAATATAAATTGTAAATATACAAGCAACAAAGTTACAGTCATACAGTCACAAGTGGGAGGGGATGAGTGTTAAGGAGTGATGACAAGATTAAACAGTAATAGTAGTGCAGACTTTGTAATAGTTCAACAGGGTTAAGGGAATTATTTGTTTAGCAGTGTGATGGCTTTCAGGAAAAAACTGTTCTTGTGTCTAGTTGTTCTGGTACGCAGTGCTCTATAGCATCGTTTTGAGGGAAGGAGTTGAAACAGTTTATGTCCGGGATGTGAGGGGGTCTGTAAATACTTTCACAGCCCTCTTTTTGACTCATGCAGTATGCAGGTCCTCGATTAAAGGCAGGTTGGTAGTAATTGTTTTTTCTGCAGTCCTAATTATCCTCTGAAGTCTGTGTCTGTCCTGTTGGGTTGCAGAACCAAACCAGACAGTTATAGAGGTGCAGATGACAGACTCAATAATTCATCTGTAGAACTGTATCAGCAGCTCCTTGGGCAGTTTGAGCTTTCTGAGTTGGCGCAGAAAGAACATTCTTTGTTGTGCTTTTTTGATGACGTTTTTGATGTTAGGTGTTCATTTTAGGTCATGTGATATAGTAGAACCTAGAAATTTGAAGGTCTCTACTGTTGATATGGTGTTGTCTAGTATTGTAAGAGGTGGTAGTATAGGAGGGTTTCTTCTAAAGTCTACCACCATTTCTACGATCTTGAGTGTGTTCAGTTCCAATTGTTCCAGTTACACCACAAGGCAAGTTGTATAACCTCCTGACTGCATGCGGATTCGTCATTGTCTCAAATGAGACTAATCACTGTTGTGTCATCAGCAAACTTCAGTATTTTAACAGATGGTTCATTTGAGATGCAGTCATTGATATATAGGGGGAAGAAGGGGAGCGAGCGGGGGGGGGGGGGGGGGGGGGGCGGCTGTGCTGATTGTACAGGTTTAAGATTTAACAGATAATCAGAGTTGGAAGGGACCTTGTACGTCATCTATTGCAATCCCCCCGCCCAAGTGGGAGATCCTACACCATTTCTGACAAATGGCAGTCCAATCTCTTCTTGAAAGTCTCAAGTAATTGCACTCGCACAACTTCCGAGGGCAAGGTGTTCCATTGGTTGATCGTTCTCACTGTCAGAAAGTTTCTCCTTATTTCCAGGTTAAATCTCTCCTTGTTCAGTTTCCATCCATTACTCCTTGTCTGGCCTACAGGCACCTTAGAAAATAGCTTGACCCTTTCCTCTCTGTGGCAGCCTCTCAAATATTGGAAGACTGCTATCATATCTCCCCTGGTCCTTCTCTTTACTAAACTAGCCAAGCCCAGTTCCTGCAACCATTCATTGTATGTTTTAGCCTCCAGTCCCCTAATCATCCTGGTTGCTCTTCTCTGTACTTATTCTAGAGCCTCAACATCTTTTTTATAATGTGGTGAACAAAACTGGATGCAGTACTCTAGGTGTGCTCTTACTAAGGCTTTATAGAGTGGTATTAGTACTTCCCTTGATCTTGATTGTATCCCTCTGTTAATATAGTTTAGGATTGCATTAGCTTTTTTGGCTGCTGCTGCACACTGCTGGCTCATATTTAGCTGGTTGTCCACTAAAACTCCAAGATCCCTCTCACAGTTACTGCCATTGAGCCTGGTTTCACCCAGTCTATATGTGTACTTTAGGTTTTTCTTGCCTAAGTGTAGGACTTTACTTTCTCTACATAGAATTTCATTTTGTTAGATATGGCCCAGTGTTCTTGTCTGTCAAGATCCATCTGGATCTTGAGCCTATCTTCTTGGTATTGGATGTGATTCTGCCTAGCTTCACCTGCTGCTTCCTGACTGTTAGGAAGCTTATGATCCACTTACAAGTGTGTTCAGATACTACTAGTTGGTTTAATTAACTTAGAAGAGTGTCTGGAATGATGGTATTGAATGCTGAACTGAAGTCTACAAAGAGGACTCTTGCGTAGGTATTGCGAGTTCAAGGTGTTGTAGGATGTAGTGTAGAGCCATACTAACAGCATCATCTGTCGATCTATTTGCTCAGTATGCAAACTGCATGGGATCTAATAGCAAATCTGTGATGGCTTTCAGGTGGGACAGCACAAGCCTTTCAAAGGTTTTCATAACTACAGATGCTAGAGCAACTGGTCTGTAGTCATTCAGTTCCTTGATGGAGGGCACTGGGATGATAGTAGAGCGTTTGAAGCAGGAAGGAACATAGCACATCTCTAGTGATCTATTGATGATTCGGGTGAAGATGGAGGCCAATTTGTCAGCGCAGACTTTTAAGCAAGAAGGAGCTATCTTGTCTGGCCCTGGTGCTTTTTCTGGCTTTTGTCTGTGTAAAAGATCTTGTACTTCTTTTTCTGTGATCACCAGAGGTTGTGAACCCAATGGATTGGGGCCAGTTGTAGGAGGCTTGGCTGTTGTTGGTGTGTTTGAGAAGATAGGTGGCTGTAGTTTCCTTTCAAACCTGCAGTAAAACACATTCAGGTCATCTGCTAGTTGATGATTTCCTTCTGCCTGGGAAGGAGGTTTGCTGAAGCCAGTGATGTTTTTAAGAGTTTTCCACATGTTTGCTGGTTCATTTGTTGAGAACTGATTCCTTAACTTTTCAGAGTAGCTTCTTTTTGCTGCTCTGTTCTCTTGTTAATATGTTTCTGGTCTGGTTGTATAGCATTCTGTCACCTTTTCTGTAGGCTTCCTCTTTGGAACGATGTAGCTGCTTAAGTTTAGCTGTGAACCAAGGTTTATTGTTACTATATATTTGCAGGTTGTTGGTACACATAAGTCTTCGCAGAAGCTGACATATGATGTTACAGTATCTGTGAGCTCATCTAGGTCTGTAGAGGCATCTTCAAAAACATTCCAATCAGTGCAATCAAAGCAGGCCTAGTTTCAGCTTTGCCTCATCCGACCAAGTCCTCACTGATATAACTGTTGGTTTCATGGTTTTAAGTCTTTGTCTGTGGGCAGGTACAAGGTGAATCATGGAGTGATCAGAGTGACCACAGCTGTTCATGGTAAATACCTATAAGCATCTTTTATTGTTGTGTAGCAGTGGTTTAAAGTATTTTTGCCTCTGGTGGAACAATTGGCATGCTGGAAATATTTTGGGAGCTCTTTCCTTAAATTTGCTTGATTGAAATCTCCTAAAGTGATGGGAAGGGAACCTGGGTGTTTAGCTTCAGCCTCCATAATTTGATCAACAAAAGTTCGTAATGCCTTGTTTACACAGGCTTGTGGAGGAACATACACAGCTATTAGGAGAAATGAGAACTCACGTGGAGAATAAAATGGCTTGCAGTTGATATGTAAAGACTCTTAAGTTTTCATCACAGTACTTATACATTATAGTTATATCCTGAGACCATCTGTTGTTGATATATAAACATAATCCTCCATCCTTTGTTTTACCTTATTCTGTCTGATCTAAATGTCTGAAATCCTGGGATGTAGGTGGTGTTATTCCCATGAATTTGTGGATTAAGCCAGGTTTCAGTAAAACAAAGAACAGCTGAATTATAAAAATCAGAATTCCATCTATTTAAGAGATGAATTTCATCCATCTTGTTAGCCAGTGTTCGTAAATTAGTCAGAAAGATTGAAGGGAGAGGAGTTTTTTTTTCCTCCCTATTCTTAGTCTGTTTAAAATTCCCTCTCGTTTACCTTGCCTCCTCTTCAGGCGTGGTCGCTTCTATGCTTTCTTTGTTGTAATCCATAGCACGGGGGAATTGGTTAGAATCTCATCCGTGTTTGCAAAGACAGGTGGGGGTGAGGAATCAGAAAGCTGCTCCTTAAGGAAACATTGCCTAATTCTTAGCAGATGGTCTCGTGAGTATGAAATCCGTAGTGAATTGCAGACAATAATAATAATAATAATAGTAACAACAACAACAACAACAACAACAACATGATAGATAGAAAGGAAAGATCTTTTAATATAATGGTGGACTATCTGAGGCCTGTCTAACAGTTAGAATAGTGGTAGAAATAAGAGAAAGAGAGAATAGTATACACATTTTTATGTAACGGAATGAAAGTAATAACTAGATGGGAAATTAGAGGTTGGAAGAGAGTATTACTATGTATGTTCAAATAATATTGTGTTTGGTATTAGAATGGCACATTGAAACAGTATACAACTGAATAATGAAGGATTATATCTTAATACAAATATGCATATTAAAACTACAATTATATAAGTTTAATTAATGTGATAAATATTATTAACATTATGATTGTTATTTGTATCAAAATGAATGGTAGATTATTTTAGGCCACTCATTGCTTCTCAGTTTAACATCTAAAATAGTTGTTTGTGTGGGGTGAAATAGGAGAAGAAGGAGTATTAATACATTCACCGCTTATTATATATGAAAAAGTGGGATAAAAACTTAAATAAAATGAAGATTATGGAAGAAATGATAATAAAAAAATGGAATGAAAAAATAAGTTACAATAGACTGAATGATCACATAAAGAAGTGTCCTTGAAAATCTCAAAGAAGAGAGGTTTTGTACACTAAGGTCAAGTTCCTTGAAACATTTAAGTTCCTTTGAAATTTTGAAACAAGTTGTATAAAATAAAAAGAAGAATCAAATAATAAAGAAATAAGCTGCCCCTACGGTTATGCCTTATAGCAAAATACAGTTAATTAATATTTCCCAGCTAGTGGTTATCCTCAAAATTGAAACTTCAAAGTCATCTTCAAAAGAAACTCTAAATAGCACACATTATGATCAGTTTGAATATATTATCATTTCAGCTACACAATGAGAAGGGACACAGAACAAGAAGTATATTTATTTCATTTTTAATCCCACTTCATTATTTTTATAAATAATACAAGGCAGTGAAGATACCCAATATTTCTTCCTCCTATTTTGTTCAGAACAACAATCCTATGAAGTGGATTGACTTGAGAGGGAGTTACTGGCTAACTACATTACTATCAGTGGTGGGATTCAAATTTTTTTACTACCAGTTCTGTGGGCGTGGCTTGGTGGGCATGGCAGGGGAAGGATACTGTAAAATCTCCAGTCAGAGGTGGTATTTGCCGGTTCTCCGAACTACTCAAAATTTCCACTACCGGTTCTCCAGAACTGGTCAGAACCTGCTGAATACCACCTCTGACTGATATGTATTTCAATCTGTGACCCACCAAATTTAGTCCTGGAGCCCTCTTTTTTCATTCCCCAGATTCCTGCAAGTACCATCATATTTCAGCATCAAAGCATCAAAAATTACATAGGAAAAAATGTAAACTATTTTTCAATAAGATATAACAGATAACAGTTAAACCACTGACAAAATAAATTATCCCTAATGATAGAAAATATAAGGGTCAGGCCAGCTCCAGGGTTCTGAAATTGTAAAATAATATTAATAAAATTAGTGCTCTAGTCCTGCTCTCTTTGATGAGAGAGCAGTCACTTCCTACCCTTCTGTATGTCCACTATAAAAAGGATGCTTCCTTATTTAGACTTTGTTTGGACAGTTCTTTCCATTTACACTGAAACACTGAGGGCAAGGTTAAATATACTTGCTTGTAAACACATTTTTTATCACTGTATATTTATTAGTGTTAAACAGCTTGTTAAAAACAATGTATATGTATAATATATAAAAGTGATCTAAACCAGTGGTTCCCAAACTTTTTCAGTCCACCACCCCCTTGGTGCTACAAACTCATCCTTGGTGCCCCCCACCCGGGGGGGATTCAAATTTCTATGGGCGTGGCCTAATTTGAGGGTGTGGCTTGCTGGTCATGTGACTGGGTGGGCATGGCTTGCTGGTCACGTGACTAGCTGGTGTGGCTTTCTGGTTGGGCGTGGCTTGGTGGTCACATGATTGGGTAGGTGTGGTTTGGTGGTCATATTACTGGGTGGGCATGGCCAGGTGACTGGCAAACCAAATACAAGTGGTCCTCACTTAATGGCCAGTTGTTTAGCAAGTATTCTAATTTATGACTGGCCTCCCCAGAGCTACTTGACCTATTTTTGGAGTTTTGACAGCCATGCACACACATATATACATACTCCCTTCTAACCCTGCTGGAGCAGGTCATTGGACTAGAATTGGCAAAACATCTCTGATTAGATTCTAGTAGTGAACAGAATCTAATCAGAGATGATTTGCTGATTCTTGTTGATTTGTTTTATTTGTGTTTCTTTATTTTATGTTGCTGAATTGCATTGAAATGTGTGTCCCTTCTTGCGCACAACCCAGAGCTTTTGTGATCTTTGCAGCAAAAATTACTGACCTCTGGCTTTGCTTGACTTTTCTTTTTTTTTTTAAGAACAAGTTTTATTGATTTTTGAAGACAAACAAAACATAACACATAAAAGTATAAAACCTCCTTTCTAAGAATTACTTATAAATTTTAACAAGGCAAATAAAGCATTATTTTTTTAAAACATAGTTCCACATTATCACATTTCCATTTACACATATATATCTTTTCCAAATTTCTCATTATTTCTCCCTTCACTTTTATTCAATTATATTTCTTTCTATCAAAGTTTTAGTAATTCTCAATCAGTCATAAGCACACAAAATACATAACCTAAAGCAAAACATTGGAAAAAAAAACCTCCTTAGTTATCATTTATACATGTCTTTTCCCAATTTCTCTCCCTTTGATTTCATTTCTCCAAGATTTTATTGATTTACAATCAAACATAAATAATCAACACACAAAACATAAAACTTCTTTTGAAAAGTGACTTGGCCCCAGGTTACATCTTTTTTGACAGACCTAAATCAAATTCATATACCCTTCATATCTTATTAACCATTTTATATTTTCTGTATAACTTCTCCCATCTTTTCACTCTCTTAATTATATTTTATTTATTTCATCTTATTTCAAAATCATTATGCTTATATCTTTTGTCCGTTCTTTACCAAACATCTATTTATCTCTTCTCTTTAACAAAAAAATTCCCCTGTAATCACTTTTGAAGTATGATGCCTTCTCCTAAAATAAAGCTTAAAATAATACATAATTTCCATCCTGATTCTGCTTAGTACATTCTACATATTAAATCTTAAAAGAAAAGAAAAGTAAACTTATAGTATAGTTAAATGTATAATTTCTATTCTAATTCTAATTCTGATAAGTACATTGTTTTAGAATAAAAAAATAAAATACTAAGGTTATAATAACATTAAAACTGTAACAAATTAAAGTATAACTAAGCATTAATCATTTAATACATTCTCCTAATATTTTATTAAATATCAACATCTATCATTATTAAACATTAATATTTTATTAAATATTCCAATAAACTATTTCAAATGCAAATACTACAATACTATCTTATGCACTCTTGCAGAATCTTCTTTAATTATACACTATCCATCATCCTTCGTCTCTAAAAAAAAAATTCTTTTTAAAATCTTGTTCTAGCCCGTGGCTTTTTTTTTCTTTTTCCCTCCCTTTCTTCTCCAATCTGGTCTTTTTGCCCCCCCCTCCCCCTTTTTAAGTTTCCCTCTCTGTTGTAATTCTCTTTTCAATTGCTTTCTAACATTGTACCTTCTTTTCACCCTATTTTTCTTTTTCTTGGTTGTTTTATTAAATCTTAAATTCTCATTTTTCCTTCCTCTCTTCCCATTTTCTTTCTTAGTCGAACTTTTTAGTCCATTAAAGATGGCTTCTTCCTTTTCTTCTTCTTCTTCTCCTTCTCCTTCCTCCAGTATTTGCTGGTACGTAGAAACCGCCATTTCTAAGAAATGGAAGGCAGCTCCCAAGGAATCCTTGCCACTTTGTTGTCTTTCTTTTAATTTTTCTTATTCCATTTTCAGTTCATCAACAGAAGGTACCATTATAGGTTTTTAAAAACAACCCAGATGCTTTCAATCTTAAAGTAATTTCCAAATGTCAGAGTTATCAAATAATCCAAACAAACAAAAATTATTTCCTCTTCTTCTCTTTATAGTTTTTCCTCCAGGGGCAAAATCCCAAATGTATTTTAAAAGCCGTATTACAATTAATTGATGGTCTTGTAATCTTCAAGGCGTCTCCTCCAACAAAGTTTTTTTAAAAAATTTTTTAGTCCTCTCCTTCCCACTTATAACAAAGAGCTTATTTTTACCTTTAAAAAGCAGGTTTTTCTGTGCTCCTTTGCTTTCTCCGTAAGGAGGGGGAGTGAGCTTTCCTTCAGCACTTTCGCCGATGTAACAAATTCTTTTGGAAACAAATGTATCAATCCAAAGTCAGGTTTCCAGGGAGTTTTAAAAGTAACTTAATGTCCTGGTTCAGCCAAGAAAACTCCTTCTGGCTCTTCCTCCTGCACAATCTTATCCGGTTGAAGATTTCTTTGTGGCTGCCATTGCTGACAGCTGCTCCACCGTCTCAGGAAAAAGGAGTCTAGCCGGCTGGGGAAGGGGGGTGCGATATCTCCAGACCCCTGCCCGGATCTCCTCTGTCTTCCGCTGCCCCTTCAGGGCAGCGACAACCCCCAAATCCAGTTGGATCGGGGGTACCTCGACGGCGAGCGCAGCAGGGACCCGCAGAGAAGCGGATTCCTGCCGCCACCGAAGCCTTGCAACCGGAAGTCTGCTCCTCTTTGCTTGACTTTTCAAACATGCCACACTGTCACATTTTAGGTGCCAGCTCTGCAGGTCCACCCAACTGAGCCCGCTTCATCGGAGGGACTTGCCCAAGCAAGTCTGAGCTAAGCAGTACATCAAGTCAATGGGGTGAGCCTGAGAGAGGGAAAGAGAGAGAAAAGAAAGAGAGAGAGAGGGAGAGAAGGAAGAAAGAGAAAAGGGAAAGAAACAGGGACAGATGAAAAAAAGAGGGAGGATGGAAGGAAGGGACAGAAAGAAAAAGAAATAAAGAAGGAGGGAGGGAGGGAGGAGAAAGATAATGAGATAACTATTCTAGTCCAATCACCTGCTCCAGCAGGGTTAGAAGGGAGTGTGTGTGTGTTCTCCTTGTAATTTACCAGTTCATTTTGGTTTTGCCTTCTTCAGAATTGGCACTGTAATACATTAGGAAAAAGTAATTTTTTAGGGTGGAGGTCTGGTCCAATGGATCCTGTTTAAAGCCTCAACAAAATGTGAGAGCTTCCTGATAGTTTTGACCATATTTCATCCACAAAACCTTTAATAGAAGCCAAAGATGTTTCAATGTGCTGGCAAAGATGTTTCAATGTGGAAAAGAGCCTCAGTCTAAACTGGGCCTCATTTCAATCTGATGCATCAGGTCTCTCTCTCTCTCTCTCTCTCTCTCTCTCTCTCCCTCCCTCCCTCCCTCTCTCCCAGACTGGCTTTGCTCTACTTTCCCAATGTGCCTGTGGGGCTGGCACTTCGAACATGGATGGATGGATGGGTGGATAGAGAGAGAGAGAGATAGGTAGGTAGATAGGTAGGTAGATAGACAGATAGGTAGGTAGGTAGATATTGGTAGGTAGGTAGGTAGGTAGACAGGTAGGCAGGCAGGCAAGCATGCAGGAAGACAGACAGACAGATTGTATGGATGTAAGGATAGGTAGGTAGGTAGGTAGGTAGGTAGGTAGATGGGTAGATATGTAGATATGTAGATAAGTAGGTAGGTGGATGGATGGATAGATAGATAGATAGACAGACAGACAGATAGATCTTTATTAGTAGTTAAATAGGTAAGTAAACAGAAAGACAGGCAGGCAGGCAGGTAAGTAGGTAGGAAGGCAGACAGACAGACACACCTTTTGGATGGATGGATGGAGAGAGAGAGACAGACAGACAGACAGAATGCTACAGCGGCAGTACTTTGGGAAAGTAAAACAAAGCTGCTGCCACTGCATTCGAGGCACTGGCTTCGGAGCGGTGCAACAGTCAATGGGGTGAGCCTAAGTCCCTCCTGCCGCCTTTTAGCGGCCCTCTGCCAGCCCCTTTGGGGGTGCTAAGAGGCGGCAGGGTACGTTTGAGGCGCCGGCACCGCAGGCTCAACCCATTGATAGTTGCACCAGAGCAGTGCAAGGGCTCAATGGGGTGAGCCTGTGGAGCCGGCGCGTCGAACTCAGCGGCGGCACATTGTGAAAGTAGAGCCCTGGGGTTCCTCAACCCTGCAGTGCTCCAGGAAGGAGGGAACAGTACCGCCCTCTATGATGTGAGTGCCTGAGGAGGAGGGGCAGCTTAGGAGACTGATCCCTGGTGGGAGGGGCAGCCTGTGAATTTGCTGTCAGGCATGGGAACTACAAAAGGGATGGGCTTGGCTGAGCGGGAAACTGGATATTGGGCATGTGGTCAAAGCCCTCCTTCCTCTGCCTCCCCTTAGGTAATCCAACACGGATTGTTGCACCGGAGTGGTCCATCGGAGCTGCTGCATTCGAGGCACCGGCTCCGGAGTGGTGCAATAGTCAATGGGGTGACCCTATGGCACTGGCTCCTTGAATGCTTCCCTGACACCTCTTAGCACTCCCCTGACGGCCCCCTTGCCTCTTAGCGCTCCCCCCAAGGCATCCCACCGCCCTCCAGGGGGTGGTACTGCCCACTTTGGGAACCACTGCTTTAAACCTAATATTCTCTTACCAGGAATACAGAATAGTTCCAACTACTGAAGTGAGTTTACTGTTCTCCTGTTTTTGCTTTGCAAGACCAAAGTCAGCTGGAAATAAAAAATAAAAGAACATTATGTTTCTTATAGAAGATACACTGTTTCAAAAATAATAAAAGTTCATGTAGAAGAATATTTTTCTCTGTCCTTTTATACCACCAGCCCTTGATTCATTCAATTTGCTCATCTTCTACATTTGCCTTTGAAATGAATTTCAATCAGATGTAACAATTTGAGGCAGTTGCCTGCCCCAATTCTAATTCATAGTGCCATTTATTCTGATAATCTGTACAGGAGCATGGAAATGAAACATTGTTTAAATATATAAAAAATCCATTTATGAAGATTAAAACTGAACAAATGCCAAATCCAAAAATATACCAGCAAAATAAATACTTAACTATTTTTTACTTTTTAAAACTATATCAGCTAGCAATTTTGGCAATACTGTAATTGAAGAACAGTAATTTCTTGAAGCCAAATGCAACAGTAAAATAACAAGAGTAATCTTTTAAAAAGTCCCTTAAAATATTTTAATTGCCTGGGCTATTATGTTTAAATTCTGTTCTCAAGTATTACATTAGCTCTGTCAAGATGGGCCTTCTTTCTTCTTGTGGAAGATTTACTTTGAAATGTTGGCTTTAATAGTTCTGAAAAGCAGTGACAAGGTTGTTATGTTCATCAGCTTTGGCCTTCATTCAATCAGTGAACACTGTGTTGCTTTTGCAAATACAGTATAATTACCAATTACTTACTCTTTAGCCAGAATAGCATGATTTAACCATGTAAAATGTATATATCATTTCTATATATAGCATTAGAACAAATTACATTATCTCTTAAGCAATTTAATAATGCACTTTATTTTTCCAAATCCCCGATGAAGAATAAATGAGGACAGAGAGATATTTTTGTCTCTGTTTTCTTCTTCTCCAGTTATTGTACTGGACAATTCCCCTCTTAGCTGGTCTACATATTTTTCTAGGTGAGCACAGAAGGGTGAAATACAAATTCTTTGGAATCTCATGCCTGTCAAACATACTCCTGTCTAATCCTTCACTTGCCCTTTTTTGTAATTTTCTTAACCACATAAAGAACGTCAGAACTTAGAAAAACTCAGGAGCATCTCCAAGCTCAGTGCTCTCTCCAGGCTTAGAGGGGAAATCAAAAGAACAGAATGGCCCTGAAAGGTCATTCTGGACTCCATAAATTAAAACCCAAATTCTAAGTAAACTTTAGAAATAAGCAACACGATCAACCTTACAAGAATGAAAAATGTCTAAGAAAAGTGATAAAATATCCAATGTTAAAAAGAAATAAAAATATCATTTGACATAGCTAATAGTTAAGCACTACTCCATGTTCTCCAACTGATGCCAAAACTCTCAAAGGAGACTTCTATTTAATGCTATTAATTAACCCAAACTCCAAACTTATAAGGTGTCATTTTAGACTGAGCCATTTTTAGTGATAGACTTATTCAGATTTTAAATGACAAGCCCAAGCTCTGCACCAAAGTCATATTTTTGTTGTTTCTAATCAAGATGGCAGAAAAAAGATACTACCTTGAGAAATGGCTGTCAGAAATGACAGCTTCACATTAATCATCATAACAGGCATAGTCCAGTCAATGCTTAACATATGGCAAAATTTGAATTCTATTAACACTGCTATTCTGTTTCTTGATTATGCCTTTTGTGACCTTGTCTAGCTACTCTCACAATTAATATTAATCAACAATACCATATGCACTAGGGATAATAGTTCACATTGCTTTTCAAATATATTAAAACATTATCAGTATTCAATATTAAACATGTTTTTAAACGAAAAGAAAGGATGAGAGATGAAAAAGACCACAGAATGTAAATCAGCTATGGGTTTTTTTAAAGAGGTCACACTATAAAACAAATGTCCATTATTTCCCAATGCAAATTTAATGTATTGATTGCTGCAAAACTTTTCACAGTGTGATTGTATTACAATTTCTTGGGTTAGAAAAGTTGAATCAAAAGCTGTATATTACTTTGCCTTGGCTGCTCTGATGAGAAATGGATACAGCTATCGTTTTTTAAATTGGAATTAATAAAGAAATTGTTATTTTTGTATTGACTTACTATCTCTGTCAGCTTATATCTATTAATTCATTTATAACAGTTAATAGACATGTGGTATCCTCTCACGGAACTGCTAAGATCACACAACAGTTTCAGATTCTTTTATTTCCTCGAAATAGTAGTATCTCCCCAGCAAGATGATTCTGACTTGGTATATTTTAAAATACTTAACCCCATGAAATAAAATAGTATGTCATAGCCTTTTTAACACGGGGAAATTATTTTAAGAGATCAAAATATATTTCAAGAAGTACTCAGGCCATATTAGAGAATCACAGAAATAGGATCTATTCCAGAATGACAGCCATAAATTAAAATAAATAAATGACTTTCCATATGCTATGGATTTTACTTAACTTTTTTTTCAATGTCTTTTGTTCACAATTTCTGCTAAACATTCTGAATTCAACAGATAATCAGAGTTGGAAGGGACCTTGTAGGTCATCTAGTCCAACCCCCCGCCCAAACGGAAGACCCTACTCCATTTCTGACAAATGGCAGTCCAATCTTTTATTGAAAGTCACAAGTGATGATGCTCCCACAATTTCCGAAGGCAAGCTGTTCCATTCGTTGATTGTTCTCATTGTCAGAAAGTTTCTCCTTATTTCCAGGTTAAATCTCTTTGTTCAGTTTCCATCCATTATTCCTTGTCTGGCCTACAGGCGTTTTAGAAAATAGCTTGACCTCTTCCTCTCTGTGGAAGACTCTTCTAGAGTCTCAACATCTTTTTCTATAATGTAGTGAACAAAACTGGTTGCAGTACTCTAGATGTGGTTTTACTAAGGCTTTATAGAGTGGTATTAGTACCTCACTTGATCTCGATTGTATCCCTCTGTTAATGCAACTTAGGATTGAATTAACTTCCTGAGTACTGATGTTAGGCTGATTGGTTTATAGTTTCCTGGGTCTGTTTTTTTCCCTTTTTTGAAGATGGGAACCACATCTGCTCTTTTCTAGTCCTCTGGTAGTTCCCCGGTGCTCCAAGGATTTTTGAAAGATATGGTGCAGTGTTTCTGATATGTATATGAATTTGTATAATGTGACCATAAGAGTAACAGTTGACATGCATTTCCCTAAATCTTCTAGTTGTTTTGGTGACAGCTAAAGTTATTAACACTATTTTCCTTCAATTTGAATCAATGCAACTGTTTACTTATCTTTAACTCCTTTTTATGTAATTGACGATTTGCTTTATTTGATCAAATATCAGTCCAAAATCAAAACTTGGAAAAATTGGAATTACCTTTTTCTAAGAGAGAATAGGTTCTCAAAATATGAAATAAACACTGTGGCTATGACTATTTCTAATCTACAACAGAAGAATCTACAATAGAAACAACTAGACACAAACATAATTTTTTTTCCAGTGTCATCACTCTGTTAACACCTAATTCCCGCAGCATTGCCTTATGCCTAAAGATATTTACCCATGTAGTAGGGCTATTTTGCTATTATCCTACTCATCTTGTCATCTTTCCCATCTTCTCATCTTTCCTACTACAGGAAGTCCTCAACTTACAACCACGATTGAGCCCAAAATTTATGTTGCTAAATGAAAAAGTTGTTAAGTGAGTTTTGCCCCATTTTACTATTTTTTTGTACCATTTGTTAATTGAATCAACTGCAGTTGTTAAGTGAATTGGTTTCACCTTTGACTTTAATCGTCAGAAGTTTGCAAAAGGTGATCATATGACCCTGGGTCACTGAGACCATCATAAATGTGAATCAGTTATCCAGCAGTCGGTTGTAAATCACATGACTATAAGGATGCTGCAATGGTCATAAGTCACTTTTTTCAGTGCTGTTGTAACTCTGAACAGTCACTAAGCGAACTGTTGTAAATTGAGGACAATATGTACTTTCTCCTATTAGTATCTTATGAATTATCACTGTTTTTATATCTTATGATTTATGATTGTATCTTATGACTTATGAGCTATGACTTAACACTTTGTTTCTTAACTGTGAGCTTTTATATTGAAGACATAAGGAATTTGTCTTCAATATAGTGTCCAATAAAGTATATTCCAATTCCAATAAACTAGCAGAGAGAAAAAAGCTATGTAAAATTATATATTTTAAAATATCTTCTCCATTTAAACTGAGAAAAACATTTTGGAGCTGAAACAGAAATTTAATGCTTTGAAAGGAAAAAATGGCAGAATTTAAAAATTAAGGATCGATTCACATGAAAGAAAAATTAATGAGGTTAAATTTTTTGTAAATAATACAAAAAATGTTAAAAGTGCTGTATATTAATAAAGTTAAATTTGAAGTGGTCTGTTTAAAGTATATTTTTTGGAACTAGTTTATGATTTCTACAACCATTATAAAGCTGATATAATGCAGTTTAATCCACATAACTCTTTCTTCAAAAAAAAAACATGTGAGGGTTTTTTAACTGTAGACAGAATACAAGCTTTAAATAAAATCTGCTAATCATGTAAATGTCTATTTCCATTCTGTTAAAAAACACATAATAAGAATGATAATTGAGACACTATCTTAACATGGTTGTACGGCTTGTATGTTCTGAGGAAGAAGAGAACTATGCCAAAGGTTCTACCATACCGGATTGGTCTCATCAAGAGGATCCAGACAAAAAATATCTCTCCCATAAATAATATTGTGAGACATTATTTACAAAAACCCATACCAGATTGGTTATCACCTATGTCAACAAGAACAATGCTAAGTGTTTGTATTCCTGGATATGTGATGACAAATAGACTACAGAACTCGAGATGGTTGGCTAAGCAACCAGGGTGAGCAGGTGTAGGACTAGCGGAAGAAAAGGTGTTTACCTTTCACAAACATACAAGGATTGAAAACAAAGAAATAATTATCTCATACTACAGATTAACTCCAATGAGAAGAAGATATCTGAAAAGAATGCACAAGTTGCGGAAAGAACAGCACTCAGAATCAGGAATAGAATTAGAACAGAGACTAGCATATTACTGTCAACTTATAATGTGAAATGAAAAGGTCAAACAAGCAGAATTGGAAGAACTGCAAAGGTCTGCAGAGCAGTGGTGGGATTTTCATATTTTTACTACCAGTTCTGTGGGTGTGGCTTGGTGGGCGTGGCAGGGGAAGGATACTGTAAATCTCCAGTCAAAGGTGGTATTTGCAGGTTCTCCAAACTACTCAAAATTTCCACTACCAGTTCTCGCCTATTTGTCTCAGATCTTGCTTTCCTTTTGTTGCTATCACTTCATATCCAGTAAATCATACTTTTCTCTAGTACTTTTTAAAGTACTTTTTAAACAGAGTCTAAGGTTTTCTTTCTTGGATTTTGAATGGAGGCACAGCTGACACCCAGCACAATCGCCAAGTGTGAAAAGTTTTGAGTAGAGGAGAAATCTTTTTCCTAAATTAAAAAAAAAGTGTTTTTACTTGAAACAGCTGGATGTCTTGGGCTACCACATTTCAATAAGGATACATAGCCTGTCAAGCAATGTCATAGGAGATCTTTTTACCAATATGTCTCACTTCATCCCTTGCACAAGATTGCCCTCTGCCAAAAACACAGCTCAACTTTTTGGATACCATATCTTTTACTACATAGGAACGGGTGTCCAGATTAATTTCTAATAGGGGCAGTTAATTAGCTTCCAAGGTTTGAGGGGCATTGTTCCAACTTTTGAATGCTCAAGTAAGCTTATCTTCAGTCCATCAGCAAGCCACAAGTAGTACAAAGGAGAAGACTAATCAAATACTCCAACAGTCAGATAACAGCCATCGTTGTCCTGGCAGAATGTTCTTATAATAACTCTCTCCACACATTTATTGCAATGACACCTTTGTATGGCACACTTCAAAGAGTTTTACCAGAGAACCACAGGGAAGAGGCTTTATACCAGGAACTGTTTTTGCAAGAGCTGCTTGCTGCCCAAACAGCAATAGCATTAGATATCACTTCACAATGCTTTACTGCCCTCTTTAACCAGTTTACACAGTCAAAAGGCCATGTTGAATGGGAAGGACAATTACAAAGAAGCCATAGAAGGAGGAGGGGCAGGTGAAAAGACGTGATGTAGGAGAATGAATGGCAGAGCTTGGAAGCAGGGTCAAAAGAGAAATGAGCCTACAGTCTCTATGTAGCCATAAACAGACTAAATTCAATCCCTTTTTAATTCCATTGACCCTTATTTAATGCCAGGATAATGTTGTTAGTTGAATAGATTTTTGTGCATAGGTATGATTAGTAATAAACAGTTTATGGAACTTCATATATGGTCCCAATCTTTCATACATGACACAAGCAGGATAGCAGAATAAATAAAGAAATAAATAAAGCAGAATAAGACTGCCTCCACTGAATGTTGTTACCAAAAAAGCACTAGTATTAAAAGATGCCAATATTGTAATATCAAAAACTTACAATAGTTTGTTTGATCGAAGCTATAACTGTACTGAAAAAAATGACTTATGACCATTTTTCACCCTTACAACCATTGTAGCATCCTTGTGGTCATGTGGTCAAAATTCAGGTGCTTGGCAATTGATTCATATTTATGATGGTTGCAGTGTCCCAGGGTCAAGTGATCACCTTTTGTGACCATCTGACAAAAATCAATCAATAAAAATCAATCAATCAAAATCAATGAAGAAGCCAGTTTTAATTAACAATCAAGTTATTAACAACTGCAGTGATTCACTTAATAACTTGGCAAAAAGGTCATAAAATGAGGCAGAATTCACTTAACAAATGTCTCATTTAGCAATAGAAATTTTGGGCTCAATTGTGGTCATAAGTCAAGGACTACCTGCGTAAACACCTGCTCACTGCAAAATGAAACAACAAAACAACTAATGTACAACACAACTTTACATGATTCTGTAAGCAGATAACAGATAATCAGAGTTGAAAGGGACCTTGTAGGTCATCTAGTCCAACCCCCCGCCCAAGTGGGAGACCCTACACCATTTCTGACAAATGGCAGTCCAATCTCTTCTTGAAAGTCTCAAGTGATAGCGCTCTCACAACTTCCGAGGGCAAGCAAAATTAACCCAGAAGAAAAAATGCACCATCAAAGTGGAAGACCAGATTGGAAAATGAGATCAGTATACTAAGATTAAATGCAAACAAACTACAACAGATGAAAGAAAAGAATCTCATCAAGAAATATCACTTAGAGATAAGGAAGATCCAGGAAGTACTAGAAATAATAAATCAGCATATAACAGCCATAGCCAAGAAAATCCAGAATTGAAACTCAAATTACACATTACAAGAAGAATCCTCAACTTTAACCAAATCAGAAATATTCTAGTAATCCCTCAACAGAGAGACTGCAATGACCCAGCCAAACCTCACAAAGAAGAAATAGTGTAGTTCTGGGCAAAGCTATGGGACAACCCAAAGAAATACAACAAGAATGCAGCTTGGATAAAGGAGCAACCAATCCTAAAAATATAATTTATTAAACTTTTGTGTCATGCAATAAAAGAGCATCTGAAATGGAATTGCTGTTCAGCATTGTCTGAATATACAGTCAAGATATTGCAAATCTGAACTGGTTAAATATGTCCATCCATTACCATAAAGAGAGAAAAATAGTGAAAACTAAAGGAATCAATATGTCCTATGAAAATAACATCAAGAGTATAGCATCTTGATGCCTTGGAGACCTTGGAGATTTTCTGG
This sequence comes from Pseudonaja textilis, assembly GCF_900518735.1. The sequence goes on along the minus strand of NW_020769346.1, from coordinate 2,927,616 downwards.
ACCTTGGAGATTTTCTGTTCCAACCCCGTCAAATATTGGAACTCTACTATATAAGCCTATCTGCTATTTTTATTGCTATTGTGTGACCACTAGTCCTTTTTTCACTAGACACCCAATTCCTGTAACAATTCTTCATATATTTTATCCTCCAACCTAATCATCTTTGTTGCTCTTTTTTTGCACTCTTTCCAGAGTCTCAACATCTTTTTTATAATATGATGACCAAAACTGGATGCAGCATTCTTAGTGTGGTCTTATTAAGTTTATAAAGTACACTGCTCAAAAAAATAAAGGGAATGCAAAAATGACACATCCTGAATGACAGATCTGAATGAATGAAATATTCTTATTAAATACTTCGTTCATTACATAGTTGAATGTGCTGACAACAAAATCACACGAAAATTATCAATGGAAATCAAATTTAGCAACCCATGGAGGTCTGGATTTGGAGTTACATTCAAAATTAAAGTGGAAAAAAAACACTACAGGCTGATCCAACTTTGATGTAATGTCCTTAAAACAAGTCAAAATGAGGCTCAGTAGTGTGTGTGGCCTCCATGTGCCTGTATGACCTCCCTACAACGCCTGGGCATGCTCCTGATGAGGTGGCAGATGGTCTCCTGAGGGATCTCCTCCCACACCTGGACTAAAGCATCCCCCAACTCCTGGACAGTCTGTGGTGCAATGTGGCGTTGGTGGATGGAGTGAGCCATGATGTCCCAGATGTGCTCAATTGGAGATGTGCTCAATCAGGTCTGGGGAATGGGCGGGCCAGTCCATAGCATCAATGCCTTCGTCTTGCAGGAACTACTGACACACTCCAGCCACATGAGGTCTAGCATTGTCTTGCATTAGGAGGAACCCAGGGCCAACCACACCAGCATATGGTCTCACAAGGGGTCTGAGGATCGCATCTTGGTACCTAATGGCAGTCAGGCTACCTCTGGCGAGGACATGGAGGGCTGTGCAGCCCCCTAAAGAAATGCCACCCCACACCATTATTGACCCACTGCCAAACCAGTCATGCTGGAGGATGTTGCAGGCAGCAGAACGTTCTCCACGGCATCTCCAGACCCTGTCATGTCTGTCACGTGCTCAGTGTGAACCTGCTTTCATCTGTGAAAAGCACAGGGTGCCAGTGGTGAATTTGCCAATCTTGGTGTTCTCTGGCAAATGCCAAACGTTCTGCACAGTGTTGGGCTGTAAGCACAACCCCCACCTGTGGACGTCGGGCCCTCATACCCACCTCATGGAGTCTGTTTCTGACCGTTTGAGCAGCCATATGTACATTTGTGGGCTGTTTGAGGTCATTTTGGCATTGCTCCTCCTGTCCCTCCTTGCATAAAGGCGGAGGTAGTGGTCCTGATGCTGGGTTGTTGCTGTTAGGAATAACATAGGTTACCTAACGTAGTTTGGGTAAAATAATATATATAAACTATGATTGTAAGTTTAAGTGTGTGTCACTTTAAACTGCAAGCATGTAATTTGGGTGCGGTGTGAAACCGCCATAAGAGGGAGCAAGAGAACCTGATTGATTGCTGACAATTACTGGATTGCATGGATTGAGGGTTTGTTAACTGCGTATTTTCCCTACTGCTGAGTTGCTGAAGGAAGAGAGGAGTTTTGACTTCTTCATATCTCTACTGCGAGGAGATATATTACTGGACTGATATTTGTAAGTTTACTGACCTCTCTTTTTCGACACTGGAATTTGCAACTGAATAATCCCTGGACGGACTGAATTAGTGAATGATATATGGACTGTTTGACTATGCTATAACTCTTACTGGAATAAACTATTTAACTAGCACGGTGTATCTGTTTTACTGAGTGTAAGCTACAAAAACGTTTATCTCACATATTTTGCCTGCCTGCCTGACTGCCGTGCAGATTCTGCTAGGGTGTATCCCTAACAGTTGCCCTCCTACGGCCTCCTCCATGTCTCCTGGTGTACTGACCTGTCTCCTGGTAGCGCCTCCATGCTCTGGACACTACGCTGACAGACACAGCAAACCTTCTTGCCACAGCTTGCATTGATGTGCCATCCTGGATGAGCTGCACTACCTGAGCCACTTGTGTGGGTTGTAGACTCCGTCTCATGCTACCGCTAGAGTGAAAGCACTGCCAGCATTCAAAAGTGACCAAACCATCAGCCAGAAAACATAGGAACTGAGAAGTGGTCTGTGGCCACCACCTGCAGAACCACTCCTTTATTGGGGATGTCTTGCTAACTGCCTCTGCTTTCCACCTGCTGTCTATTCCATTTGCACAACAGCATGTGAAATTGATTGTCAATCAGTGTTGCTACCTAAGTGGACAGTTTGATTTCACAGAAGTGTGATTGATTTGGAGTTACATTGTGTTATTTAAGTGTTCCCTTTATTTTTTTTTGAGCAATGTAGTACTAATACTTCACAGATCTTTATTCTTTCTCTCTGTTAATGCAACCTATGATTGCATTGGCTCTTTTGACTGCTGCTACACACTGCTGGTTCATATTTAATTGATTGTCCACTAGGGCTTCAAGATCCCTCTCAACAGTTACTGCTATTGAAACCTGGCTCAATAACAGTCTATGAGAGGGATCTTGGAATCCTAGCAGAATCACTTACATATGAGCCAGCAGTGTGCAGCAGCAGCCAAAAAAGCCAATGCAATCCTAAATTGCATTAACAGAAGAAGAGAATCAAGATCATGTGAAGTATGGATGAAGATTACTATAAATACATGGGCATCTTTTAAACATATTTTAAGCAATCTGAAATCAAGAAGGTCAGTAGTGAATTTATCACAAGAGTGAAGAAGATAGTAAGTCCAAACTGAATGCTAGAAATACCATCAAGTGATTAACACCTGGGCAATTCCAGACATTAGATACAGAACTAGAAGTCCTGTATAGAAAGATCAGAAAAATATTGACAATGAATCATGACATCCAGCCATGCGGGAATGGTAACAGATTCCATCAGATTTTAAAACCATTTACATTAAGAAGTATTTGGTCAATTTTTGTGTGTTTGATTTATCCCACTCCCACCCACCCCGCCAAAAAAATTGTACAGTCATTTCTTTACCAGGAAAAAGCGATTTTAGAACTATCTGCATTCATTAAAGCAACCACACAAAACTAGCAAAAACTTTGGCCTAACAATACTTGTAGAGCAAGCTGCTTATGCATATACTGGGGATAAATTCTACATTTACCAGTACTGATTATGTTACATAGTTAGGTAATGACAAGTCTTTAAACAAACAATCAAGTTCAGAGAGCACCAAGGATTTCACTGATAGAATATTATCAATCTAAACAGTGGAAAATTTTCATTCTAGTTCCTTCCATATTTCTATTATATTTCATACTAAGATTTTCCAAGTGTTATTTTAAATACACAATATAGCAGATGCTATTCCAATCCTGTACTGAAATAGGTTGACTGGGCAAAAGGAGAGATCTCCAGTTGTAATGCATGAGCACCATATAATGGCTATTTCTTTATGTACATCGATTTTTAGAAAACACTAACATGCAAGTATATATTTATGTAAAGCTGTTATGATTCTCTGCTGCATATTAGCTTTCCATATGCATGAATTGTTTTTTAAACCTGCACCTGAATTCAGAATTAGTACTGGAAGACAGAAAGAATACATTTGCTGAACTTTTGAATACAGTCTAAATGCTCTCACTGGTTACAACAGATCAATCATAATTGCTTGCAAGCATGCAAGAATACATACAAAAGCAGGTGGATGTTTGCATGCAACATTCGCTTTAAACAATATTTTATTAATATTTTAATTATTTATGTTTCAAGTATCAGAATCAATCATTTGGTTAAGCACAAGCAAAAAAAGAAATGATCCAAACCAAAAACAAATGGAAATTATTTATAATTATACAGAAAATATATTTCCATGCTTTATAATCTACACTAATATACAATACAATAGACATGATTTACAATATTAGCGTCTGATGAATGCCACTGAAATGTTTCATCAGAAAATTAATGTTCACCTTTGCATCTATCCAACAGCAAACTCATGTTAAAATTAATTTTAATAAAATTATCCTGTTTTGGTGACTAGCAAGATTATAAATTACATATTCCTTATTTAAAACAAAAATTCATTATATTAATCTCAATAGAATAATGAAACTCAGTAGATTATCCATATTCACATTTCCATTGTGAATAAAGAGCAGCTCTACCTGTAGTTCAGAATTTTACAATTAACCTGACAATGGCCTAAATTAAGGTGTGTAAATCTTTCAGGATAATTTTGAACCTGCAGAACTCTGCATTATTCTCAAAGGATTGAGGTGTGCTATGTATATACTCTCTGTGGATTAAGCAGGACCAAAGCCACTGCACAATTTTTTTTAAATTTTATTCTTTTAATAAGACTGGACAACCACCTATCTGAAATGTTATTGGGCAGGATGTCAAACTCATGGCCCGTGGGCTGGATCCAGCCTGTGGGGTACTTAAATCTGGCCCACGGGGCCATCCTGGAAACAGCAAAGGACCAGCCTGCATTGCCTCTGCCAGAGAAAATGGAACTCAGGAGGACTGCATGCACCCCCCAAGTTCCATTTTCGCTTGCAGAGAGTTGCAGGAGGCCATCCCAGCCAAAAAAATGAAGCTCAGATGCCCATTTTCACTGGCAGAGCCCTCAGGCCACCACAGGCACTCCTGACACAAGCTGTCCAGGCCCACTCCGGCTCCCCGAGATCAAACACAACCCTGATGCAACCTTCAAAGAAATCGAGTTTGACACCCCTGATATAGGGTCTCCTGCTTGAGCAGGGAGTTAGACTAGAAGAATTCCAAGGTCTCTTCCAGCTCTATTCTGATTGATTAAAAAAAAAAAAACCTTTGTCAAACCAGTCAGTTGTAGTCTTGTCTCTATGTACCGCATGTTGACATAGAGCAGCGTGACAAACTCAATTTCATTGTGGGCCACATCAGAGTTGTGGTTGACCTTGGGGGCCAGGTGGGTGTGACCAGGGTGGGTATGGCTGGGGTGGGTATGGCCAGCTTCCTTCTCATTCCCATCTCTCTCCTTCCCTCCCTCCCTCCTTTCTTTCCTTCTTCCTTCCTCCCTCCACTCCTTCCTTATCTCCTTCTCATTCCTTCCTTCTTCCCTCCCTCTTCCCATTCCTGGGGAGAAGTTGACTGCCCCTGCTTTTAAATGTGGCCCTTATTAAGAGCCGGGGGTGCCCACTTGGATACTTGCTGCTTGTTTTTTCCCAAAAGAAAAAGAGAAATTGCTGGCCCTGGGTCGGCATTGGAGCTTCTAAAGGATTTGAAAAGCCATTCTCTTAATTTTGAGGTCTCACTTTTTGGGGAAACCCCACCCCTCCTCTCCGTGCCTCCTTTGTTTCCAAGAAAAAAAGAAATTGAAGTAAGGGAGAAGAGGGGGGAGAAAAAAAGCCACACACACACACACACACACAGAGGAAACAAATCCGAATCAGAGAAGGGACCCTTACAAGTCCAAGTCACTGCTTCCTCTGCTGCCATTGTCTTTTCTTCCAAAGAAAAAAGCCTCCAGCCCAGAAATGACACTCCCAGAGCCAGAGAGCCATGCTGCGAAGCAAGGAAAAAGAGGGGAAAAAACTCATGATTTTAAAAACCCAGAGAGAAACAGTTTTTGCAGTGGAAAACTGACATTTTTAAACATTTAGCTTTTAAATAACAGAATAACAGAATTAGAAAAGGACCTTGGAGGTCTTTTAGACCAACCCCCTGCCCAACCCGGAAATTATGTAACATTTCAGACAAATGGTTATCCAATCTCCTCTTAAAAACCTCCAGTGTTGAAGCACCCAAAATTTCTGGAGGCAAGCCATTCCACTAATTAATGATTCTAACTGTCAGGAAATTTCTACTTAGTTCTAGGTTGGATGTCTCCTTGATTAGTTCCATCCATTGCTTCTTGTTCTATCTTCAGATGCTTTGGAGAATAGGTTGACACCCTCTTCTTTATGGCAGCCCCATAGATATTAGAATGCTGCCATCATGTCACCCTTATCCTTCTTTTCATTAAACCAGACATACTCAATTCCTGCAAACATTCTTCATATATTTTAGCCTCCAGTGCCCTAATCATTTTTGTAGCTCTACTCCAGGGGTAGTCAGCCTTTTTATACCTACCGCCCACTTTTGTATCTCTGTTAGTAGTAAAATTTTCTCTAACCACCCACCGGTTCCACAGTAATGGTTATTTATAATGTAAGGGACAAAACCCCGACCGCCCACCATGAAAACGGGAACACCCACTAGTGGATGGTAGGGACCAGGTTGACTACCACTGCTCTACTCTGTACTTTTTTTTAGAGTCTCAACATCTTTTTACATCATTGTGACCAAAACTGGATGGAATTTTTACAAGTGTGTTTTTTTAAACAAATTTTATTAAATTTTCACCTTTAAAAACAAATTATATATACATTTTTTGCAGTTGTTTGTGACATCATTAATTCCATTCTCCTGTATATATATATATGTGCACCCATGGGATCACCCCTCTCACCTGTCATCGCAAACCTCTACATGGAACACTTTGAAACACAAGCTCTAGAAAAATATGACCACAAACCCAAACTCTGGCTCAGATACGTAGATGACACCTTCATAATCTGGCCACACGGGAAAGAAAAACTGAACAACTTCCTCACACACCTCAACAGCCTACACCCCAAAATACAATTCACCATGGAAACAGAAGTTAAAAATCAACTTCCCTTCCTAGATGTCTTGGTATACAAAAAATCCAATGGCTCCCTAGGACATACTATCCACCAGAAGAAAACACATACAAACCGCTATCTGCATGCACTCTCACACCACCACCCAGCACAGATCAATTCTGTAGCTGAGACACTCATCTCCAGAACAAAATGCTTAGCCAACGAACAACACCTAAAAACCGAACTACACACTCTCTCTAACATACTAATAGCCAATGGATTCCAAAGAAAGAAGATTACCCACCTAATCCAAAAAGAAACCCCAACCAAAATCCAAGACAGAGAACAAGAGAACGGCAAAGCCCTCCTCCCATATATAAAAGGCACTACAGACAAAATCAGCAAGATCCTCCAAAAACACAACATTAAAACAGCATTCTGCACAAACAGAAAAATATCCGCCATCCTAAGAAACCCTAAAGACAAAATCGAGTTAGAAAACCAAGGAGTATACGAAATCCCTTGCATCACCTGTCCCACCACATACATTGGACAAACTAACAGAAGAATAAGTGCACGCATTGAAGAACATAAGAACTCAATCAAAAAAGAAGAACTGACCTCTTCCCTGGTCCAACACCGCAAAGCCACAGGACATGAGATTGACTTTAAAAATACTAGAACTATCGCCAAAACTGAACACTTCAACAACAGAATAATCAGAGAAGCCATAGAGATAGAAAAACACCAACACAGCATGAATAAACGAGATGACACCTCCCGCCTACCAGCCATTTGGAAACCCGCCCTCATGAACAGACGAGTACCTAACATGAAGAATGACACCAGACCCACACCCACGAGGGCCACACAAGATGCCACCACCACACTTCCACGTAGAAAGCAGACTCACACCCACACAGAAGATGAGACACGACCACAGACCAGAAGCCACACTGCAGCTGCATCACTACCCACTTCAAACTCCTCCGAGCCATACATGAAGCAAACTGACACCCACCATGAAGATGCAGCACGACCACGAACTCAAAGCCAAACAGCAGGATCACAGCTCACCAGCTCAAATCCCCCAGCAACTAAGACTAACCTGAGCACAACCAAGCCCCCACCTGAACAGAACACACCTCCAGCCAATCAGAACACGGCCAACCCCCCAACCAATCAGAATACAACCAAACCCCCAACCAATGAGAACACACCCCCACCCAATCAGAACACAGCCAATGCTAGATGCCAATGATAAAACATTTTGTACACATTTCCTTTATATTAGGCTGCCAGTGTTAATTTATAATTTTTGGTCCATAATCTTTCCCAATCTTCTAATTGTATACTGTATCCAAAAATTTTCATCCAGGTTGTCATTGTTGGTTTCACTGCCTCCTCTTCTCTGTCGAATTTTAAAAAATAATTATACATTTTGGTTCTAAATTTTTCCTCTGATCCTAATAATATTTTATCTAATTGTTGTGGTATTCTATCTATGCCAAATTCTTCTACATCCTTTTTGTATTTTGTTTGCAGTTGTAGATAAGGCCACCAATCTATCACCATCCCTTCCTCTTTCAATTTTTGGTTTGTCTTCAGGATCCCTTGATCATCTAATAATTGTTTATATCTAATCATTTTATTTATATCTAAAGTATCTGGGTATATCATAGCTTCCATAGTGGAAAGCCAGCCTGGTATTTTAATGTAATGCTTTTTCTGATTCTATTCCAGATCTCTAATAGTGCCTCTCTTATGAAGTGTTCACACTTCCTACAAGTATCTAAATGTACAGCCTTACGTTTCTCACCAATGAATTTCATTTTGTTAGTTAGGGCACACTGTTTAAGTCTGTAAAGATTCTTAGTATCTTGAGCCTATATTCGGGAGTGTTAGCTATTCCTGCCAGCTTGGACAATAAGATATACCTTCTATTTCTTAATCACTTTATTTTAAATATGCAAAAGAGTCTCTTTTCGGTTGTAGTGTGTTATTTCTTTTTAAACAATTATGCCATTTTAGAAATACTATGGGTGCTAAACAACAAGGAGGAAGAAATAAAGAAGCTTGGAATTTTTTTTCTTTAATTGGTCTTTGACAAAAAAAAACACATTTAAAATTTTAAAATATAGTTTGCCCTTTTCTATTAATCTGCCATGATTACTTGATAATGGTATTTATTACTAGTAACTAGTGAGGTACTTATTATGGGAAAGTAAAAGTTTCTGATTTTAACTGAACCTAATTAGCCAAAATAGAACTTCAGTCTTCTAACTGTACTATCTGTAAGTTTTGCTCTTTGACCACAAGAGGGAGTCAAAGATTATAAAACAGTGGGAAAGCAGAATTTAATTTAATAAACAAGATGAATACCAAATTACTGTATAAAGGAGAAACTAATCCATCTGGATCTCATGAGAAGCATTTTGGAAGAATATTCAGACAAAATAATTTAAGCAATAGGAGTAAAAATTGATAATCTAACAATGAAATCGAATGAAGAAACTTCTCAAGCAATTATAAGTGGCAAAAACCAAGTAAATTATAAAATTGAAATACACCACGAACAGTAAGGCTATTCATTATGAGAGTGATTTAAATAAATTTTTTCATTTGTCAATGGAACTAAAAGAAGAACTTCAGGTACCTCAAGCCATAACAGAACAAATTCTGGACCTCATTCCAAATCTGAATTAAAGATTGATACACAAATAAAATTGTCCTGAAAAAAATATGTCAAGATTTTGAAAAAGAAAGGTTTCTGCATGTACAACAAAAATTTTAAGAGAAAGATTTTATTTTGTTGAGACAAGTTGAAAGGGGTGACTTAAACTGAATACAAAAGAAGAACTGGAGTCAGAAAGATGGATTTTTTTACTGACTTAATATATCTAAGTAAAAAAAAAAAGATTTAATTTGGATAAGAAAAATCACTGCTTTTAACCTATTTCAGTCAGTATTAAAAGGTGAATAGGATTTTTGCTAAGGTTTATAAAACATTATTGAAATTGAATATTGAACATTACTATGTTCAATATTGCATAATTTTAACCTAAAAAACCCCTTACAAAATCATGCATTAAAAGTCTGTTAGAACTGTAATTGTAAGGATGGCAATTTTTTTAAAAAAAAAAAAGATTTCTAAAGTGAATATAAAACCAATACCAGAAAGTTTCTCACTAGGTCAAAGATAGTCAAAGAAAGTCTGGCACTTTGTCTTTAAATCTGTTGACAGTGTTGAAAATTCAGTATGGGCAAATGAAAAGTTCTATCATCTCCCACAATTGAAGAATAGATGGAAAAAAGCAGTGGACTCAGTAGAGGTGGCAAAACCAACTAGAGTAAACCAAGAGAACAATTTATCCAGTTTCATTTCCATGTGAACTTTGTTTCTGGATTTTATGCTCTATATAGAAGAAAAAAAATGTCTTTGAGTTTAGGTTTTGAGGATTGCATTGATTTTTTCACTATAGAAAAGAGCCTTTTATTATTCAAAATGCAAAGCAAAAGTTGGCATTATAATTGCATTCAGTATTTTACTGTGTTGAAAGGAGACTGAAGTCACTGCTTTTTCTTTTCCATTTCTTTTTATCCAACATCCTCTTTCACACTTTTTCTGATTTTATTTTCATTTGTATTTTATATTATAATAAATTATATATTATAATTGGCCAAGTTGGTTAAATTGAAGTCAGACTCAGACATGGACCGTGTCCAAAGATATAAAAGTCAATATTAACTATCATTAGGGAAGAACAATTGTATGGAATAGCAGCAGGGATTACTCATACTTTATTATACCTATATACAAATAACCAATAGGATAAGTTAGGTATGTCTTTTCTGTTTCATCCATCAATGTGTAAACATAATTTACATAAAACAGATACAGATTAAATAGTGATGATAGGGACAGAGATAGAAAGATAAAGAGAGAGATATTGTAGATATTGTAGACAGACAGAAAAACAGAATATGCAAAATATTTCTTCTGAAGGAAAAATATAAAACATCTGATCTAAAAACAGTAAAACAGGCAAATACAACTTTGAATAAACAGCAAAAAAATGTAAACAACAGCATTATTTAAATAAGAAATAATGGTTAGAGTGCAGTACTGCAGGCTACTTCAGCTGACAGCTGGCTGCCTGCTATTTGGCAGATCGAATCTCACCAGGCTGAAGGTTGACTCAGCCTTCCATCCTTCTGAGGTGGGTAAAATGAGGACCCAGATTATTGGGGGCAATATGCTGATTCCGTAAACTGCTTAAAGAGGACTGTAAAGCACTAAAAAGTGGTATATAAATCTAAGTGCTATTGCTATTAATTCTGGAAAATATACTATTTCCACACAGAGAGAATGATACATATATATTTAATTGATACTGTATTTTCTGGAATGTCCATTAAAAATAGCATAATATTTTAATTTATACAGAAATAGCTCACTATGCTACATTTTTAAAGAAATTTGCAAACAAAGAAAAAAGAAAAAAAGAAAAGGCCACATCTAATACCTATATTGCCATAGTATTATTCATATGATCATGACATTCATCTGATCTTATTTTCCAGTAACACATGATACTATATTTAAAAAGAGGGAACGTTCCTCAACTAGATAGTGCCACTTATTGTACTGAGATAGTGCCACTTATTGCCTTGATTGCACTGATTGGAATGTTTTTGAAGATGCCTCTGCAGACCTAGATGAGCTCACAGATACTGTAACATCATATGTTAGCTTCTGTGAAGACTTATGTGTACCAACAAGGAACCTGCAAATATATAGTAACAACAAACCTTGGTTCACAGCTAAACTTAAGCAGCTACGTTGTTCCAAAGAGGAAGCCTACAGAAAAGGTGACAGAATGCTACACAACTAGGCCAGAAACATTAACAAGAGAGATAAGAACAGCAAAAAGAAGCTACTCTAAAAAAATTAAAGAATCAAATCTCAACAAATGAACCAGCAAACATGTGGAAAACTCTTAAAAACATCACTGGCTTCAGCAAACCTCCTTCCCAGGCAGAAGGAAATCAACAACTAGAAGATGACCTGAATGTGTTTTACTGCAGGTTTGAAAAGAAACTACAGCCACCTATCTCCACAACCCACATCTCAAACACACCAACAACAGCCAAGCCTCCTACAACTGGCCCCAATCCATTGGGTTCACAACCTCTGGTGATCACAGAAAAAGAAGTGCAAGAACTATTACACAGACAGAAGCCAAGAAAACCACCAAGGCCAGACAAGACAGCTCCTTCTTGCTTAAAAGTCTGTGCTGACCAATTGGCCCCCATCTTCACCCAAATCTTCAATAGATCACTAGAGATGTGCTATGTGCCTTCCTGCTTCAAATGTTCTACCATCATCCCAGTGCCAAAGAAGCCCTCCATCAAGGAACTGAATGACTACAGACCAGTTGCTCTAACATCTGTAGTTATGAAAATCTTTGAAAATCTTGTGCTGTCCCACCTGAAAACCATCACAGATCCGCTATTAGATCCCAGGCAGTTTGCATACTGAGCAAATAGATCGACAGATGATGCTGTTAACATGAGTCTGCATTACATCCTACAACATCTTGAATCTCCAAATACCTAAGTAAGGGTCCACTTTGTAGACTTCAGTTCAGCATTCAATACCATCATTCCAGACACTCTCCTAAGTAAATTAAACCAACTAGCGGTACCTGAACACACTTGTAAGTGGATCATAAGCTTCCTAACAGACAGGAAGCAGCAGGTGAAGCTAGGCGGAATCACATCCGATACCTGTACAATTAGCACAGCCCCCTCCCAAGGCTGTGTGCTATCCCCACTTCTCTTCTCCCTATATACCAATGACTGCATCTCAAACGATGTATCTGTTAAAATACTGAAGTTTGCTGATGACACAACAGTGATTGGTCTCATTCGAGACAACGATGAATCTGCATACAGACAAGATGTTATACAGCTTGCCTCGTGGTGTAACCAGAAAAATCTGGAACTGAACACACTCAAAACTGTAGAAATGGTAGACTTTAGAAGAAACCCTCCTATACTACCACCTCTTACAATATTAGACAACACAGTATCAACAGTAGAGACCTTCAAATTTCTAGGTTCTACTATATCACATGACCTAAAATGGACACCTATCATCAAAAACATCATCAAAAAAGCACAACGAAGAATGTTCTTTCTGTGCCAACTCAGAAAGCTCAAACTGCCCAAGGAGCTGCTGATACAGTTCTACAGATGAATTATTGAGTCTGTCATCTGCACCTCTATAACTGTCTGGTTTGGTTCTGCAACCCAACAAGACAGACACAGACTTCAGAGGATAATTAGGACTGCATAAAAAACAATTACTACCAACCTGCCTTCAATCGAGGACATATATACTGCACGAGTCAAAAAGAGGGCTGTGAAAATATTTACAGACCCCTCACATCCCAGACATAAACTGTTTCAACTCCTTCCCTCAAAATGATGCTACAGAGCACTGCACACCAGAACAATTAGACACAAGAACAGTTTTTTTTCCGAAAAGCCATCACTTTGCTAAACAAATAATTCCCTCAACACTGTTCAACTATTTACAAAGTGTACACCGTTACTGTTAATCTTCTCACCACTCCTTAACACCTACCCACCCCCACTTGACTGTTTCCTAGTATGATTTGATTGTTGATTGTACCCTATGACTATAAATGTTGTATGTTATGATTCTTGATTCTTAATGAATGTACCTTTTATGTATACTGAGAGTATTTACACCAAGACAAATTCCTTGTGTGCCCAATCACACTTGGCCAATAAAGTATTCTATTTGAGATGTTTTTCTGAGTAAATGTAACATATTATTACTAGCTTATTATTGATATCAACATCCTGATTATTTTCTATCAAATGTCAATAAGATCATAAAAATAGAACTTACTGATTGTTACTTTATCCTTATCTCCCAGCATGATATTGTTTGGAGTGAGGTCTCTATGGACAATCCTTTTCTCTTTGTGCAAATACCGAAGAGCTAAACACAGCTTTATAGTAATAATAACAACTTAATACAATATAAAGCCAGATACATCAGCACTAATTAAATAATTTATTTTAATGGAAATAAAGTTCTGAAACATAACAATATAAAATAATAATTTATGACTGTTTTATAATAAGCAAAATGGCTATCACAGTTCATTAGAGAATCAAAGTGTACTAGTCCCTTTTTTTTTGCTTTGCAAAGCAGCTGACAGCACAGAACAGCTGCAAAGGAAGAAACTTTCCAGTTAAGTGCTGCATATTGTTTTGCATTTCTTCTAAAAGGGAGGTATATATGAACTCTATCATTAAAGGGGAAGTGACACAGAGTTTTATTTTTGCTAGATTATTCAAGAGAGGGATTTGCCTTTAAAACGATGGTATTATGGATCATCTTGATAGACCAAAAGTTTCATGATCAGTGACTTCTAGTGACAATTTTGCAAACAAAATGAATATGGATACTTCTTCAGAAGGGATAAAATAATAGATAATTGTTTGATAAACATCAATATATTATTTATTGTATGATCATTACAGATGGAAAACCATGTTAGGCTATGGTGTCAAAAAAAGAAGTAGGAGTATGGCAGTACCTTTTCCAGCTAACAAATAAATTCACAAAAGTTTAGATCTTTTAAAAACATTTGCTAGTCAGAAAAGGTGCTGCCACATTCTCTTTTTTTGCCATCATAGCCTAATCTTACATATTTTATGTTATATATGACTATACCACAAATGCAGGTTATGAATATAGAGAGCCTGTAATACAACCAAAGTTAGCCTTTTCATGAAATCACTGGGAAACTCATGTTTGCTGGAATGTGTGTGCTACTGATAAGTAAAGATTCTGAGTGTGTGTATATGAATGATTTATTGTTGGTGATACCAGACAGAGCATTAGTGAGTGTACGGAATGTAGTGGAGTATTGAAACGAAAAGTGTAAAGTTCCTGACGTGGCTGGGGCAAGATGTAACATACACATGGATATTGAGTAAACAAGTTGGGTATAAAGAGAACACTGGAATGACCCAGACCCCAAAGTTTGAGACGACTCTGGTTGAAGTAGGGGATGCCCTGAGTCTACTTCCCAGCCCACTCTAATGCAGCCTGATCATCTGTGTTGAGAGTATATATGAGTATTGTGTGAATGAGTAGCCTAGTTGGCCAGCAATATTTACAGCAACTTGCATAGTCTTGTTGGGCTCAGTAACCTGATTAGCCTTGTTAGGCATAACTTGTAGTAAGATAACTTTGAAATTACACAAGTATATGTACAAATATAAAGGAACTAACTAAGCTTAATTGCATGCTTGCCTTGCTTTTTGTCCGAATAATTCAAAAATAAAAGAACTATTGGAAAACTTCACTTTGAATGGCTTGAAATCAATGTTACGACACTAACATGGTTTTCAGACTTTTCAGTTCCTGATTAACTACACGACCAGAAAACATGTAGGGTAAAGTAATGAAGACAACTTTAGGTTCTTACTTGAATAAATATATTCCATATTCTCTCTTCTGTAAACTGTTGTTGTTTTTCCTTCAAAGAATGAAAATGTTCTCCAAGGGGTGCTCCTTCTATGAGCTCCATAACTATATACAATCTATCATCTATATGAAATTAAATAAAAAATAGTAACAATAATTTATTTCTGTAAACAATAGTTATGCAGTGGAAATCAAGCAGGCCTATTTCTTGGAGATTCTGTAGCATAAACGATATGTAAAGGCAAACTGATTATTCAGATGTTCTCACAGGAACATAGCACCAGATACCTATGCCCTGACCTATGCATTCAATCACTTAATGATGTCTCTCAAAAACTGAACTGCGTAACATCAAATCTAATTCACTGACTATATGATATTAGTTACTTGGAACAGATTCATAGTGGTAAACAAAAAAAATATATCTACAACTTCATTTATAGTTAAAAATGCACAATTTTCAACAAGTCTGTTGAGATTCTCAATTATACAGGTCATGGTTGTTCCAAAGGTGCTTTTTCAGGAGGCAACTGGACTTCCTTGTTTCTTTTTTTTTCTTTGAAGACGAAAAACAAGAAAGTCCAGTTGCCTCCTAAAAAAGCAACCATGACCTGGATTACTGAGAATCTCTGTAGACTTTTAGCTATGCAATTTGGGATAAACACCCTTTGAATGGTGTGAGAGTATGAACAGATTTCCAGAAAAATTGCAGGAACCAGAAGCATTACTCAGATGCAAATGATCAGCTGCCTGCAAGAAATATAAATCCTTCTATTCCCCACCATCCTGTCAGAGCTGAAAAAGCTTTTGGGTAAAAAGTGAAATGTCTTCAAAGAAAAAAAGTCCAGTTGCCTCCTGAAAAAGCACCTTTGGGAATTTTCAGCTACATGTAAAGGAAAATATTTGTAGCTCAGGGTTGAAATGAGGGCTCTTTGGTGCTGTCTGAGCTTGTTTGTTTTCTTGCAAATGTTTAATTACCCAAACTAGGTAACATCATCAGCACTGTATTGTAAGCTGCCAGCATTGTTATGGTTGGGATAGTTTGCCAGCAAATCTAAACAAACCACTGTAGGTCTGTAGTTAATTGATTTGTATATCAAGAAAATATCAAATGTGAAATCTCCTATAATGCAGTCTGTCTTGAAGAACAGTCTTGGGCAAATTAAGGTCTTTCAAACTCCATTGGACTGTAGCTGCTGAAAGACAATAGAAATTTCTGATTTGAGAAAGATACTAAAATGGTAATGTAAATAATGAACCTCCAAACTTCTCTATAACCATCAAGAAAAAAATAGAGAATCATGGCTCTATGCCTACTTGCCTACTTATTCAAACATCCAACTTGACTTATGACTACAACTGAGCCCAAAATTTCCACTGCTAAACAAGTGAGTTGTGCCCTATTTTACAAGCTTACTTGCCATGGATGTTAAGAGAATCACTACAGTTGTTAAGTGAATCATGCAGTCATTAAGCAAATCTGGCTTCTCCCATTGACTTCGCTTGTAAGAATGAAAGTTTCAAATGACAATCCAAGGACACCAGTTGCTGAAACTATCAGTTAAGTGTGGGAATGCTGCAATGGTCATAAGTATGAGAACTGGTCATAAGTCACTTTTTTCAGTGCTGTTAAAATTTTGAACAATCATAAGTCAAGGACTATCTGTGTTCTCCCATACATACACAAAGATACATCTACAGTAAGTGCAATCCCTGGTTATTTAGAGATTGCCTATTCCTGCTATCTAGAAACCTCAGCTCTTGAAAAGACAAAGTCTTTTTTAAGCTAACATAATACAGCATGTTCAAGCTTCTCATTTCTGCTTCCAATACATTCCCTTTCCTTCCCTTGTCTTCTAACTAACAATTTAATACTTGTGTAAAAACAAAAGAATCTTCTTGAAGATGTAATAAGTAAACATTTCTGGCATAGTCCTTGACTTTTTAAGAAATATTATGAAAGTAATACACTGTGAATTGTAACTTTGTAGATTTATACTTACTTTCTAAAAAGGTTCTGTGGTATCGTACAACATTGGGATGATAAAGCTAAAATAAAAATGTACAAATGTTAGATTAGATGTCAGCAGTCTGCGATACACTGGTATGAACCAGTACTCCAATATTCTTTCCTTTTTTCAAAAAATAAGAGTGTGAAAGGAAGCACTAAGTACCTTCATACCTACCTTTAATCTGTTATCAACCCTACCCTAGAAATTTTGTGGCAAATCAGTACAATTTCAGTCTGAATTATTTGAAAATGAGAGACTTTTAGGAAGTGAAACACATCCATTGCTACCCTCAACCCCTCTTCTTCCAAGAAAAAATGGACAAATATATTAACCCTACCCATTCTAGAAGCAGTATAACATTAAAGGTGATTTTTCCTCTAAATGGTAACTATGGCAAGTTAGGTTTTGAATATTGGAATGTCTTTTGGCATTTGGGTGGCATTAATGCTTATTTGAAAGGACTGCACCAGTGAGAGATAAAAAACACCATCGATATCACAATGTCTCTATTATATTTTTAGAGCTTATTACTAATTGCAGTTTTTTTCTTGATTAGTCTTCAACTGCAAATGTATGAATGATCTTATAACTCAATCAAGGCTTGCAACAGGTTAAGAGGGGCACATATACTATAGCAGTTCCCTAATTCCCTACAAACTTACTAGGGATGAATAGGAACAGGTAGCAAGCAAAGAAAAGCCTGAGCAGGATAATAAAAGTAGGTAGCCAGCACATATTCAGGGTAGCATATTAATTAAAATCACTTTAACTGGCATCTAAACTGTAATTAAAAAACTTCCCCCAACAATTTTTCTGAAACTTTTTTTTAGTTTAGTCTCACCTGTTCTTTAATTATGGCTAATTCAGAGACGATATTCTTTACACTGCTCTCTCGATCTTTTTTATCTTTTCCAAAGGCTGGATTATGTAAATTAATCTCTTTCATTGCTAGAAAGTTTTGGCCACTATGTTTTCTAACCTACAGCAAGAAGAAAAAATCATATGAACAGAGAGCATACAATAGAAATTAGAATGTAGGACCAAGTTCCATTTTGCAATGAGAATATTTTCAGATAATATATGTATTTGAACGTCCTAATAGATTTGAGTAGAAAGTCAGAATCTCTGAAAACTGGCCAGATCACACTGTGAGCACTATTAATATTATTTATATAGCCAGATACAAATTATTTAAAGTACTTGAGATATATTATCTCAGAAATGTTTATATTAATAAAATAGCATTTGCTACAAATCTGAAGAAATAGGCGAGTACTCAAAATATAAAAATGTTAATGGAGTTCAAGCCTGAAAGATTCTGTTTCAATGAATTTACTGGAAATGTTCTGTTTCAAAGTGGATAATCATGCTATCAATTTTGCAATCAAAAGCAGTCAGTTTGGAAGTTGAAACATTTCTGTTTAATCAGAGCATGGAAAGAATTTTCTAGTATGATCAGACAATATTAGAAACAGAACTGTACTGGGATTGAAAAGAAATGATTGAAGATAGGAAACTTTGATTTCAAAACATTTTACATATCTCTAGAGTATTATGGAATGGTGACTCAGAAACAAGGTATAATTTGAAATTGCAATCTTGACTATGTTAGCTTTCTCAACTATTATTTTTAATACAAATAATGCTAAGTCAAATCAACATATTGCTTTACTTTGTCAATAAAAATAAATAACATATATTTGGAATCAAGTGTGAGAATTATTGAAGGGAATATGTAAAGCAATATTCAAAACAAATCAAAGGCAGTTTTACCTTATAAACGCTTCCGAATGCTCCACTGCCAAGATGATCCAAAACTGCATAATTGCCTATGTATTTCATAGGTGCTTTATTCTGATTAATATTTTCAATATTTTCAGCAATTTGTTTAACTTCATCCTCCTGGTTACAAAAGAAATACTTTATTGATGTAATTTTAGAAAATGTTTATAGTTTATAAAAGTCCTACTTTCCCCTTAGAAACCACCTTCACCTATTTTTTCATCTCAATCAAGAACACTTCTTTGACTATTCCATTCTTAAATAAAATTTATGCAGCTAGAGCACATGAAAAGAGGCATGGGGTCTTAAAGTTACCACAAAGCATACTGCAAAGCATTATAAAGCTATCTCTTGTACTGATGCAGTTTTCATAATTCTCTTTCAAAAATTCTGTAATATTTTATTCAAAGATAACATTTAAAAGCCAGAGTAAGCTGAAACATTTTGATAGGGACTGAGTTCATTCGAATAAGGAAAAACATATACTACCCACCAGTAATGCATTTAATTTCAATACTAGCTCTTCATAGGCACTGATCTCACGAATATAATGCCCAACATCTATGAAGCTTTCAAACAAGTCTGTAGGAAAGAGCCTATAAAATATAAATGCAAACACTTATGGAATACTGAATCAACGTTATACCCAAGTTCATTTCTCACATTTTAAAAATTAATTTCTTTTATAATTTGTGTCTGACAAATGTACTAAGGTCAAAACAGTTCTACCAAGAGGCTTTACACGTGTGAATAACCCATCAGAACTTTCTTGCTAAAAGAAAATTGGTTCAATCCCTTTCCTTCATAAAATTCCGTATTTATTGGAAAGAAAGACTTTTATTAATTTAAGATAAATCTGCCCCATGGACACAAACAAAAAGGAAAATTAAAATTAGAAAATCTTTATAATGCCCAGCTTCCCTATCTTGTAAATCTAGGTTACTAACACCATTTGACACAATGCAGGAAATCCCACCCCCAACCCAACAAAATGTTTACTGTGTGTGTATCTGTACATAGGTAGACAAATAGCAAACTTAAAAAGGACAAAAAAGGAGTTCAGTACAATCTGAATTACTATTGATTAAAACTAATTTGCAGCAGTTAAGGTTGAAACAGCATTACGTAACCTAAAGCCATCCTATCTATTGGCCCAGATGGATTGTGCCTACTTTTTGAAAAAGCTTGCCACTGTCATAGCCAAACCTCTAAGCACAATCTATGAGGTATTTTTCAGAACCAGCTCCCTGCCCGACTTATGGTCATTAGCCAAGGTCATACCTATTTTTGAAAAGGGAGACCCTAGTCTAATAAAAAATTACAGACCAATCTCACTGTGTTTCATCACCTGTAAAGGCATGGAATCAGTTATAAACCAATCTATCACCCTACATTTAGAAACAAAGTACTGTGTTCTACAGAAGTTCCCTTGTTGGTCCGCATTTTAAGTGGGAGTTTTGTGTGTTTCTATTGGCTGAGCCGTCTGACAGCAAACTATAAAAGGGAGCTGTCAGATGGTATCAGCTGTTACCCGTCAGCTGGCCAGTTGGAAGCATATCGGCTGACACAGGTAACCTGTTCCTTTGTTACATTAAACCAGTGGTTCCCAAACTTTTTCAGTCCACCGCCCCCTTTATGCTACAAACTCATCCTCGATGATCCCACCCAGGGGTGGGATTTAAATTTCTGTGGGTGTGACCTAATTTGAGGGTGTGGCTTGCTGGTCATGTGACTGGCTGGGTGTGGCTTGCTGGTCATGTGACTGGCTGGTGTGGCTTGCTGGTCACATGACTGGATAGGTGTGGTTTGGTGGTCATGTGACTGGGTGGGCATGGCCAGGTGACTGGCAAACCAAATACAAGTGGTCCTCATTTAATGGCCAGTTGTTTAGCAAGTGTTCTAATTTATGACTAACCTCCCCAGAGCTACTTGACCTGTTTTTGGAGTTTTGACAGCCATGCACACACATACACACACACACTCCCTTCTAACCCTGCTGGAGCAGGTCATTGGACTAGAATCAGCAAAGTATCTCTGATTAGATTCTAGCAGTGAATAAAATCTAATCAGAGATGATTTGCCGATTCTTATTGATTTGTTTTATTTGTATTTCTTTATTTTATGTTGCTGAATTGCATTGACATGTGTGTCCCTTCTTGTGCACAATCCAGAAGCTTTTGTGATTCTTTGCAGCAAAAATTACTGACCTCTGGCTTTGCTTGACTTTTCAAACGTGCCACCACTGCCACATTTTAGGTGCCAGCCTTGCAGGTTCACCCCATTGAGCCCGCTGCACTGGAGGGACTTTTCCAAGCAAGTCCGAGCGAAGCAGTGCATCAAGTCAATGGGGTGAGCCTGAGAGAGGGAAAGAGAGAGAAAAGAAAGAGAGAAAGAGAGAAGGAAGAAAAGAAAGAGAAAAGAGAAAGAAAAAGGGACAGATGAAGAAAGAGGGGGGATGGAAGGAAGGGACAGAAAGAAAAAGAAATAAAGGAGGGAGGGAGGAAGGAGAAAGATAATGAGATATCTATTCTAGTCCAATCACCTGCTCCAGCAGGGTTAGGAGTGTGTGTGTGTGTGTGTGTGTGTGTGTGTTCTCCTTGCAATTTACCAGTTCATTTTGGTTTTGCCTTCTTCAGAATTGGTACTTTAAAACATTGGGGAAAAGTAATTTTTAGGGTGGAGATCTGGTCCAATGGATCCTGTTTAAAGCCTCAACAAAATGTGAGAGCTTCCTGATAGTCTTGACCATGTTTCGTCCACAAAACCTTTAGTAGAAGCCAAAGATGTTTCAATGTGAAAAGGGGCCTCAGACTAAACTAGGCCTCATTTCAATCTGATGCATCAGGTCTCTCTCTCTCTTTCTCTCCCCCTCCCTCCCTCCCTCCCTCCCAGACTGGCTTTGCTCTACTTTCCCAATGTGCCTGCAGGGCCGGCACTTTGAACATAGATGGATGGAGAGAGAGAGAGAGAGAGAGAGAGAGAGAGAGAGAGGTAGGTAAGTAGATAGATATATTGGTACGTAGGTAGGTGGGTAGGTAGGTAGGCAGGCAGGCAAGCAGGCAGGAAGACAGACAGACTTTTTGGATGGTTGTATTGATAGGTAAGTAGGTAGGTAAGTAGGTAGGTAAGTAGATATTGGTAGATAGGTAGGGAGGTAGGGAGAAAGGCAGGCAGGCAAACAGACCTTTTGGATGGATGGATGGATGGATGGATAGGCAGACAGAACATGACAGCAGCAGCACTGTGGGAAAGTAAAGCAAAGCCGCCGTCACCACATTTGAGGTGCCGGATCTGGGACGGTGCAACAGTCAATGGGGTGAGCCTGCAGTGCCGGCACCTTGAACACCCCCCGCCACCTTTTAGCGCCCCTCTGCCAGCCCCCTT
The DNA here is from genome assembly GCF_900518735.1 of Pseudonaja textilis. Next base: position 2,905,202 of record NW_020769346.1, on the reverse strand, counting down.
GGGGGCACTAAGAGGCAGCAGGGGGGCATTCAAGGTGCTGGCACCACAGGCTCGCCCCATTGATAGTTGCACCGGAGAGGTGCAAGGGGCTCAATGGGGTGAGCCTGCGGAGCCGGCGCATCAAACGCAGTGGTGGCACATTGCAAAAGTAGATCAAAGCTGCCTGCCCTGGGCTTCCTCAACCCTGCCCTGCTCCAGGAAGGAGGGAACAGCACTGCCCTCTATGATGTGAGTGCCCGAGGAGGGGGGGCAGCTTAGGAGACTGATCCCTGGTGGGAGGGGCAGCCTGTGAACTTGCTGTCAGGCATGGCAACTACAAAGGGGGCACACTTGGCTGACCAGGATCCTGGATATTGGGCATGTGGTCAAAGCCCCCCTCCCTCTGCCTCCCCCTAGGTCAGGGGTCTGCACTTAAATACTCCGAAGAGCCATTCAGACCTGTTTCCCACAGAAAACAAAACACTGGGAGCCGCGAGACATGGTTGGGCATGGCAACTCAATGGTACTCCCACTGAGTCACATGACCCCCCAGGTTTGGTGGTTTTCTGTGTTTTCTACAGGGAACAGGTTGCTCTCTCTCTCTCTCTCCCCCCCAGCCTCTCTCTTTCTCCCTCTACCTCCCTCTCCATCCTTTCCTCCTTCTCATCTTTCTTTCTCTCTCCCTCTCCTTCTCTCTTCTGTAACTCTCTCTCTTTCTCTCTCTCTATGCCTTTTCCTCCCTCCTTCTCCCCCACTCCTTACCCCGCTTCCCAACTCCCACACACAGGGAATAACTGTAAGGAAATTTGGCCACGTTCTTTCTGTCTGTGGAAAGATACAAAAATAAACCTTGCATTCCAAAAGGAGTGACAGTCAGACTGTTACCTCACAGTGCTACGAGGTTGCTGCCTTAGATCGTGCTGAATCCTTGCAAAACTGGGCAAAGAAAGAGAGAGTGGAGCAGACAGAGCTGAATTGAGCCAAATCTCTCTCCCTCCCTCCCTCCCTTTCTCTCTCTCTCTCTCTCTCTCGCTCCCTGCCTGTGTCTCTTCTCACTCCCTTGGAAAGCCCTGCGTGCTCTCCTTGAGGCTCTTTGCTGTCCCCTTTTCTTTCTTCCTTTTGGAAATCTGGGCTAGCTGAAGAATGAGAGGAGGAGGAGGAGGAGGAGGAGGGAAGCCTCCATCGCGGCTTTCGCTCATTCCTCAGCTAGTCCGGATTTCCAAAAGGAAGGAAGAAAAAAGGATAGCGAAGAGCCTCAAGTAAAGCACGCAGGACTTTCTGAGAGTGTGAGAAGCTTCTTTTCTTTCTTCTTGGTGAGTTTTTGGAAATCAAGGTTGGCTGAGGAATGAGCACAAGCTGTGGTGGAGGCTTCCTTCCCCCCTCTCCCCCCCTCCTCTCGTGTGCACCCTCCAGGCTCCATGGCTGTTCAACTGCTCTTGCAGCACCTGTGCAGCACACTCAAATTTAGTGCACTTTACTCCATCCCCTCCTCCTCCTCCTGGAGCCCATTACAATGCGGTGCATTGGAGCTGCTGCATGCGAGGTGCTGTCTCCGGAGCAGTGCAACAGTCAATGGGGTGACCCTGCAGGGCTTCGAACGTCCCCCTGCCACCTCTTAGTGCCCGCCACCAGCCACCAGCCCCCTTGCCCCTTAGCGCCCCCCTAAGGCATCCCATCACCCCCCGGGGGCAGTACCGCCCACTTTGGGAACCATTGCATTAAACATTGATTGTTTGTGAATGCCTGTCTCAGCTCATTATTTTAAAAGACTATAAAATTGGTGACAAAGGTGGGGTGCCATTCTGAGAGCTGAGAAATTACTAGAGCCGAAGGTATCGCCATTTCTTGTTACCTCAGGAAAGACAAGATATCGTCTATTTCATCATTCCCATGTTTCCACCCATTGTCAGAAACTTGGGACTCTTACATAAATCGTTTTGATTGTTTCCTAGATGCTGCTGATTTCAAACCACAGGAAAAAAGCATATTTTCTAAGCTTTTGTGGGGCCATGGTTTTTTATACCACCACAGCACTGTTGGCGCTTCAGACTGTTAAAGCGGTATCCTGGGAAGACTTACAAGAACTTCTAAGTAATCATCTAGGATTGTGAGGTGGCATGCATTCAGGAGAAGAGTACAGGCTGAAGGTACCTACATGGCTGCCCTCCGAATAGCGGTGCTACCTTGTGGTTTCTGGGATCTTGAGGATCAGTTGCTTGATCAATTAGTATGTGGTGTGCGAGATCTCAGGCTTCAAAGACACCTGCTTGCCAAGGGCGACCTAATTCTTAAGATGGCTGTTGAGAAAACTCAAGCAGCAGAAATGTCCATTCTCTCCGCTGCCGAGATACAAGGCTCTAATAGCAATGCTGGAACCAAACTGAGTGCTGCCATGCATTACGATGACATTTTCCCGGACAAAATTTCTGAAACTGGTGAAGATGTAAATCACCTCAGAGGGCAGCCTCCATCTCAAAGGAAGAATTGGATTCCTGATAACAAACCTATGCAGCCACAAACAACCTGCACGAGTTGCAGTGGTAATTATTTAAGATTCACATGCCGATTTAAAAACGTAATTTGTTTAAAATGCCAGAGAAAGGCATTAGAATTTGCAAATCTGGAAGAAATTTTAATCAACAATACCAGCCTCAAATTAGACCACAAAAACAGAAATAATGTTTTACTATTACTAGAGCTTCTTATAATTCTAAATCACCAAACAATTTTTCTAACCAGATATATACTGACAAAATTCATGTCACTGTCTCTTTAGAAGGAAAGCAGTGCCCGATGGAAGTTGATACCGGCTCATCTCTATCCATTGTGTCCTGGAGTACTTTAAAGAGGTTAGTTCCTACCATCTCAAAGAAATGACTCCAGCCATGCAAATTGTCCCTCAAAGACTACCAAGGGTGCTCTATCCCAGTAACTGGCACAGACAAGTTTAGTATCCAATTTCAAAATTCTGAGGGACTACTTCCTCTCCCAGTAGTAGAAGGTACCTTACCTAGTCTACTAGAGTTAGACTGGTTTCAATTTTGGGACTAAAAGTAGCTGGAATACATTCCATTCAAGATCAGGATATACAAATCTTACTAAATGACTTTAAAGATGTGTTTAGTGATGAATTAGGTCAATATGTAGGAACTCCAATCTCATTTACCTTGGATCCTAATATAGCGCCCATTAGGTTAAAAACTAGAAGAGTTCCTTTTGCATTGAGACCTAAAGTTGATGCAGAATTAGATAAATTAATAGCCCAAGGGGTTCTAGAACCCATAGATTTTGCAAAATAGGAAAACCCTATTGTGACACCCCTGAAGCATGATGCCTAGCCTAGGCACCCTAAAGGTATTCATCCCATTGAATCAAAGATAAGAGCTATTAAGGATGTCCCAACACCATCCAACAAGACTGAACTGCAGGCGTTTTGGGGGCTCCTAAATTTCTGTAGCTCTTTTCTCTGTCATAAGGCTTCTGTGGCAGAACCGTTAAATATATTATTGGATGCGAATGCTTCTTGGACATGGGGCCTCAAAGAGGACTTCTCTTTCAATGCTGTAAAAGCTTTGTTGTCATCTGACAATGTGTTAATACAATTTGACAGGGATTTATCTTTGGTACTATACTGTGATGCTTTGGTACTATACTTTCAGGATAGGCACTGTTCTAGCATACAAATTGCCAAATGGCCTGGAAGTGCCAATAGCATATTTTTCAAGGACTTTAACAAGTATTGAGAGAAATTATGCCCAGATAGATAAGGAAGCCCTAGCAGCAGTTGCTTCCGTTAAAAAATGTCATGAATTTCTCTACGGTCACCATTTTCAGCTTGTGACTGATCACAAACCTTTATTAGGTATTTTGTCTGGAGATCGTCAAAGCCCTACAGTACTATTTCCAAGAATGACTATGTGAACAATATTCCTTGCTGCCTACTAATACACATTAATACACAGAACTAGAAAACACCTTAGCCCACACAGACGCTTTAAGCCACCGTCCCTTGCCAACCCGTGTGATCGACACCGTACCATCATTAACAGTGTTTTTATTGGATGATCAACAATTGCGTTTGACTGCCATGGAAATCGCTCAATTTTCATCAAAAGACCAGGTAACCTTGCAGGTTTTGGACTGGGTGAGAAGGAGGTGGCCTGAAGGAAAATTAGACACCAAATTCTTACCTTTCAGAGCCAGGCAGCATGAGGTGTCCACCCAGCAGGGGTGTATTTTTTTTTTCAAAAAAAGGGAAGGATTCCATTTTCTCTTTTTGTTTCTGGAATTGGATACAAGATCGGGGAGTGAAAGTGAAGGGGGAAAAAAGTAGCACTGCCATTTATAGGCTTGGACATATTGTTTCTTTCTTTCTCAGTTTGTTTATGTACTTGCTATACTCAAGGACTCTGAGCTTTGCAATGGAAAAGATAGTGGGATGAGCATGGTAGATGGTTTATACAGGTACTCATCTGTGAAACTAAATAATTAGAGCTTTGAGCTATAGTTGAAAGAAAGAAGATTGAAGTGACCTTGAAAATACTGGAACCAGAAACATTGAGTTTGATTTATTAAAGAGCCTTGGATACTTAGTGGCAGCAGCTGGCTTAACTCTAGATTATTTTCCATCTCCTTTTCTACTCTCCTCCCCCCAGTTTGGATTTTTATGTTTGGAGTTTAACCTTCTATTCCAGAAACTAAAACGTTTTTTTTTTACTTTTTTATCTTCTTCCCTTTTCTCTTTTTAATTAAGAGAAATAATTGGATTAAGGTACATAAGTGCCTGAAGATTTTTCTCCCCCCTGCCCTTTTTTTTTTGGAGTGGCAACTGCCTGCCTGTACTACTTTTTTTTTTTCTTTTTTCCTTTTCTCTCTTCCTCTCTACAGGTAAGCACAAGATGAGCAGAAAGACAACAGCATCAGCTTCCTCAGTACCAATAGCCTCTTCACCATCTGGGGGACAATGGTCAATACAGACAATTTTACAACAGGAGAAAGAGAAGGAAGTAACATTACAGATGATTATGCAAGGAATCCAGAGATTGAAAAGAGAATAGAGAATATTGAGCAAAGAGCTGAGAATATTGAGCAAAGAACTGAAAAGACAGATGAGAAAGTAGAGAACATTCAACAGATGATGATGAAATATGAGGACAGAATTAAGAAAATTGAAGAAGATATACAAAGGGATAAGAAAATAGAAGATATTGACACTCGATTGAGTGATATTGAGAAGCGCAGATGCGAACCATTAGGATGGGAAATTGACAGATCAGAATTCTATCTAAGATTTCAAAATGTAGAAGAAGGAATAGGTGGAAATTTTGCTGAAATAATGATAGAAATACTGGCAGAAGCGTTAGAGATAACCAAAGAGAAGATGATGGATGGGATGGATGAAGTGTTCCGTGTCTATACAAGATATGCAATGAGAAATAGGTTACCAAGAGAAGTTCACATCAGATTTACGAAAATCATTAAAACACAGAAGGGAAGAGTCGTTAATTGAATTTCAAGAGGAGTGTACAGCAGTAATTGAAAAAGAGAAAGAAGAAGGTGCAGTAGGTAGTGTACCCAGAGAGCAACGAGAATTAAGATTTACTAGACCAATAAAACCCCTTCACAAAGCCTAACATGGATGAAAGAAAATTGATTATGATTAACATAAATGGACTTAATTTGGCTACTAAAAGAAGAAAAGTATTTCATAAACTAGAGAAATTGAAATTTGATATAATTTGCTTACAAGAAGTACATATTAAAAAACAACATGAATATATACTTAAACAAAAAAACAGGGAAATTATTTACATCGCTGGCACAATTTTTTAAAAAAGAGGTGTGGTTTTATATATTAAAGACATAATTTTGGCAGAATTAATTTATACAAATGACGATGAAAGGATTTTGATGGTGGAAATAATGGACAATAATGTTAAAACACTTTTAATTGCAATTTATGCTCCGAATTATAACCAAGAAGAATTTTACAGGAAATTATATGTGAAAATAATTGAATTGGACCATGTTAATATTTGTATGATGGGAGATCTTAACGGAATAGCTAATGATCAGTTGGATTACAAAACGCAGAAATCAACAAAGAAAGCTAGAACGATATTACCAAAATCCTTCTTTCAAATAACAGAAGAATTCAACTTAAAAGATGCTTGGAGAGAGAGAGAAATATGGAGAGTAAGCAATACACCTTTTACTCAAACAGACATGCTTCATGGTCTAGAATAGACATGATATGGATGTCAGCAGAACTACTGGCTAATATACGAGAGATCGAAATAGAAACAAGCACTTGGGCAGATCATAACCCAGTGACAGTTACTTGGAGAGGATACAAGAGGAGATCCAGATGGACCTTAAATAATAGGATATTAAAAGAAAAAGACTTTAAACAGAAAATAGAGAAAGAACTTTCTTTCTTCTTTAAAGAAAATAGAAAAGAGGATACATCTCTACAGAACCTCTGGGACATGATGAAGGCCTACACAAGAGGCTTGATAATATACTACACAACGAAAAGAAATACAAAACAGAAAAAGACTTTCAAAATATTAGAGGATGATTATAAAAAACTGGAAAAAGACAGAAGTCCCAGCAAAAAAGGCATAAAAAATAAAATGGATATAATTAAACATAAAATGGGACTAATGGAAAAAGAGGAACTAGCACAAAAAATTAAAAATGCTAAACAGAATTACTTTGAAGATGCAAATAAACCAAGCAGATGGCTAGCCTATAAATTGAGAAAGGAGAGAGAATTAAGAAGGATTAGCCAACTAATAAATGAAGAAGGACATACATGTTACGGAAATGAGGAGAAGAAAAAAATTATACAAGATTACTATGGAAAATTGTATTTTCAAGAGAATATTCAAGAAGTTAAAAAGTTAAGCAATATTTACAGAAAGCGAACTTACCTCAGATACCTAAAGATATTGAAACAATGCTAGAAGGGAATATAACAATGATGGAATTAACAGAAGCTTTAAAAAAACAGAATGTTGGGAAAGCACCAGGTCCAGATGGCTTACCAGAGGAATTTTACAAGACCTTTCAGGAAATACTGAATCTTCACCTATTATAAGTTATGAACAAAGTTATGTTAAAGAAAAAAATACCCAAAACATGGACAGAAGCATACATTACACTTATACCGAAGGAGGATACAGACCTGCAGCAAGTTCAAAATTACAGACCTATATCCCTATTAAATTCAGACTATAAAAGCTTTGCTTCAATCTTGGCAGAAAGACTAAAGAGATACTTAAATAACTTTATCCATATTGATCAAAATGGATTTCTGCTAAAGAGACAAATCAAAGACAATGTGAGAATTATTTTGGATACTCCGGAATACTACGAGGCACATCCTGAGAAGCAAATGGCTTTGATGTTTTTAGACATACAAAAAGCCTTCGACAATGTGAGTTGGCAATTTATGTTATTGCAATTGGAACAAATGGGCTTTGGTAAAAAATTCATTCAAGCAATTGAAACTATATATTATGAACAAACTGCAAACGTTATGGTAAATGGAGAACTAACAGAATCTATAGATATAAGAAAAGGGACAAGGCAAGGTTGTCCACTGTCGCCCCTGCTGTTTGTGTTAACATTGAAAGTGTTGAATAGGAATATTAGAGAAGATAAAGAAATAAAAGGAATGAAAACCCCAAAGGAAGAGTATAAATTGCAAGCTTTTGCAGATGACCTGGTATTTATATCAGAAGACCCATTGGAAACAGCACCTAAATTAATAGAAAAAAATAGAAAAATATGCAAAAGTAGCAGGTTTGAAAATAAACAAAGATACTAACAAAGAATATGCTAGTAAGACAAAAGAAAGAATTGGAAGAAGTTTTAGAAATACAGGTCACAAATAAGGTTAAGTATTTAGGGATATACATTACATCAAGACGTAGTACACTGAAAGAGTATTATTTTAAACTCAAACAGCAGATTGCGACAGATTTCATAAAATGGGGAAACTTACAATTATCATTGACTGGGAGAATATCTACAATTAAGATGAATGTATTGCCTAGAATTTTATATTTATTCCAGACAATTCCAAACCGAATAGGGAAAGAGTTTTTTGAAGATTTAAATTGTTTTGAAATATATTTTGCAGGGCAAAAAAGCAAGACTAAAATTAAAATTGTTACAAGATGCAAGAACAAGAGGAGGGTTTGCCTTGCCTAACTGGGAGTTATATTATCAAGCAACAAATTTGATGTGGGTAAAGGAATGAATAACATTAAGGAACAGTAGATTATTGACTTTAGAAGGGCATGACTTGCTGCTGGGATGGCATGCCTTCCTCTGGAATAAGGGAATTAAAACGCAGGGGTATTTTAGTAGACATTACATTAGGGAGGCATTGTTTTTGAATTGGGAGAAGATAAAAAGACAATATTACTTAAAATTCCATTATGAATATCTACTATTGAAGCTTTTTCTTTTCCAATAATATATAAAAAGGAACAAACAGTTAGATATGGTGAGATATTGAATGAAAAGGGTGAACTTAAATCTATGCAAGCATTGGAAGAACAAGGTGTAAAAATGAATTGGTTTTCATATTTGCAAATACAATCTAGATTTGACAAAGATGTTAAAGAAGAAGGTATTTATGATAAGTTGACTGACTTAGATAAGATTTTGATGGGTACTGATGAAAAGGTAATTAAAAAACTTTATGGACACTTATTAGAATTTAAATTGGAGGAGGTTCAAGTTAAAGAAACAATGATTGTTTGGGGGGGAAATTTTGGATATGGGATTGATTTAGAAAAATGGCAAACATTGTGGTCTCAAAATTATAAAATGACAATGTTAACTGCATATAAAGAAAATTTGTATAAGATGTTTTACAGGTGGCATCTATCCCGATGAGACTTGCGAGAATGTTTAAGGATGAATCGGCTAAAGTTGGAAATGTCATCAGATACCTGGTTCATATTACCATATGTGGTGGACATGCTTGGACGCAAAGAAATATTGGAATAAAATGGTTGGAAAAAATGATAAAACAACATATAGACTTTAAAACAGATATCTTTTTATTGTGAATTATACTGAAAATATACAATAAAGAGCTGAAATATTTGATTGTAAATGCACTAACAGCGGCTAGAATTGTATTTGCTAAAAATTGGAAAAATGATAAAATGCCTATGCAGGAGGAAGTTATTAAGAAAATTATGGACTGTGCTGAAATGAGTAAATTGACATTTGAAATCAGAGAACAAGAAGATAAATAATTTTATATGATATGGGATTTGTTTTATCAATGGTCGTATAAAAAGACATGGTAATGTTACAGAATAGATAATTTTGTGATAGAAATTTAATAGATTGATATAAGACATCATTTAGACATATATAACCATTGGTTGAAGTATAACATAAATTTTAAGATAAAACTTGGAACATCTCGTATAAAATGATGGAATAAATAGTTTAGTCATGGATGATTAATAACTGATAAATATACAAGCATATGTTAGTTCGACAATGTGAAAATTGATATAAATTGTGAGTAAATGACTACAAAAGAATAGCTCAAAAGATTTGTAACCAACTGACACACTGTATGTATATAAAATGGACGATGCTTTTATGTTTTTATGTTTTGTATCTGTATGTTTGTTTTTAAAAATAAAAATTCTCTAAAAAAACATTGATCATTTGTGAATGCCTGTCTCAACTCATTCTTTAAAAAGACTATAAAACAAACAACCTACTTTCTAACAAGCAGTTTGATTTCAGGAAAAATTTGTCTTGTAATTTACAACTCCTACACTGCAGAAACATTTGGATCACACATCTAGACAACAGTAAAGCAATAGATGCAATTTTCATAGATTTTGCAAAGCCTTTGATTCAGTGATGCATGACAAACTACTACTGAAACTTAGTTCTTACAGCATCTCCGGATCCCTGCACATGTTTCTGTCAAACAGGCAACAAATGGTCAAAATAGGGAAGGTCCTATCAATCCCAGCACCAGTTAATAGCGGTATCCCCCAAGGCAGTGTATTAGGACCCACACTCTTTCTGCTTTACATCAATGACCTATGTGACAACATTAAAAACAGCTGCATCCTCTTTGTCAATGACATAAAATTATTCAACACCACCGACAATGCTACAAAGCGACCTTGACTATGTGTCAGAATGGTCGCGCAATTGGCAACTCCAAATTTCATCTAACAAATGCTCTGTCCTACACATTGGCAAAACAAATCAGAACACCAAATACAAGTTAGGAGGAAACAATCTCGTAGATGATCCTCATTCTGTCAAGGACCTAGGAGTACTTATTTCAAATGATTTAAGCCCCGAAGCTCACTGTAATAGCATTGCCAAAAATAAGAGTTGTTAACCTTATTTTGTTAAGCTTCTTCTCTGGCAACATTGAACCTAGGGCATACAAAACCTTTGCCAGACCAATTCTCGAATACAGCTCATCCACCTGGAACCCGCACTTTATATATATTAACACAACTGAGTGGGTTCAGAGGTATTTCTTGAGAAATGTACTCCATTCCTCCACTCACATTAGAATTCCCTAGGCCTCCAGGCTCGAAATTTTGGACCTGGACAATCTAGAACTGTGCCAACTGCGGTCTGATCTAAGCATAGTACACAAAATTGTCTGTTGCAATCTCTTACCTGTCAATGACTTCTTCAGCCTCAATCACAATAATACACAGGCAAACAACCAATACAAACTCAAGGTAAACTGCTCCAAACTTGACTGCAGAATATACGACTTCAGCAACAGAGTGGTCAACGTCCAGAATGCTCTACCCAACTCCATTGTTACAGCCTCAACCCCACACAGCTTCAACCTCAAATTGTCTACCATGGACCTCGCCCGATTCCAAAGAGGTCCTTAAAGGGGGCGTGCATAAGCGCATCAGCATGCCTACCGCCCCTGTCTTACTGTCCCCATTTATCCATATTTACTCCCTTTGTTCTTGTTTATGTTCATACTTATACTTATACAAACAAATAAATAAATAAAATAATTACCAGTAAAATAAGTCCCCTTTTTGTAAAATTAATTTATCTGCAACTGCATATATAATTTATAATTTTTTCTCAATTTACTTATACATGGCTGGCAAAAAATGGTGAATTAGGGAAGGGGATATGTGGCAGAAGATAGAGTAGCATTTTTAAGGAAAGAGAAGAACAAAAAACCTGAAGGAGACAAAAGCAAAGGAAACAGACAGTGCAAAAGAAGAAAGTGCAATAGTGATTTTGCTGAGCTCAACAAAATCAATTTTGTCAATTCATATTTTGTAATAAATCTCATCAAATGTAATAACTCTTATGTAAGTCCTGTTTAATTTTTAAGAAATTCTGCAGCAGATCTGCTCTATCCAAAATAAAGCAAAATTAAAGTATGCTAGCCCGATTCCTTCACTTGATCCCTCCATGTATATAAGCTCAGAAATTTGCTATGGATTGTTGAATAAGGAAAAAAGTTGCCACTATCTCTTCTATACCACTGAATATGAGATCTCTAAAGAATCTACTTACAAGCAAAATAAATATATAGTTTTGAATATATGAATTTGGATATTAGTGCTTCCAAAGCCATATTATTGGAGCATAGATTTCTTTTTCTGAATGAAGATTGGAGAAACACTTCATATGCATATACTTATTGTTTTTTGAACATTCCCACAGAAACAGTGTCAAGTGCAGCAATCATTTCTTGTGACATGTCATCCCCAGTCAATAATGTATAATCACAGATACATAGCTTGGACAAGAGGAATGATTCAGGATTTACATCTGAACCACTTATAGCACAGAGATGTCACGAAGTTCCAGTGCCTTCAAAAGTCTTCTGTTATTAAAATATGTTGTGCAATTTTATTCCATTTATAGATTACACAGTGTTTGGAAACAGATTTTTATTGGAAATCAGTGTTTTAAGCAAAGTTTGACAGATAAATCCATACATGCACATATTCATACATACAATAAACATAAGATATAGTATCTTATATACACAAATTTATTCAAAGGAAAATAATCTTGGAATATAATGTATATTCAGCATACCTTTTAAAAAGATGTCGATTTCTTTCCATACTAAAAAGAAATCTCAGGGCTCTGAATGCATAACACTAGATGAGAAAAATACATAGAAATAATTCCATACAGGATTGAAAGCCACTTTTGATTTCTCTTGTCTAAAGATTCAATGCCAGTAACAAGATAAAAGCCTGAACAATTTTTACATTAATAGAGTAAAACATTGTAATACTAGAAGAGAATGGCTTATGAAACTATTAGCAATGTGTTGGCTTTTCTAGTCTTATATATTCTTATTAAGGAGGGAGGCATTTTTCTTAATTATCTTGCTCTTTATTCAAAAGGCAACGAATAAATTCATAATAAACTACATTATTTCTGTTTCAAAACTTGTTTCAAATATTTTCAGTGAAAATCCATAAATAAATAAAAAGGATTACCTGTAATAAATTAGCCTTCGCTATATTCCTTTGCTTATTAGGTAAAAGCAGCTTTGCTATCGTATATACTCCATTCTCCTAAAAAGTATATATGGAGGAATATTTCAGAGAACAATCAAACATTTAGTAATAAAAAATTTCTAATAGTCTGTCAGATTCACATGAGGAATTTATTGTCTATTGCAAAATTATCAGCAAAGACAGATACTTTTCATTTTGCAGCATGACCTTCAAGTTAAACAGGCTTTAGTTGACACATTTACTCTTTAAGATACATTCTTGTTCTCTATATAACAGTTAGCCATGCTGAGGCAGCTATGCTGAGGCAGATATCAATAGCATGCCTTCTGTAATTCAAATTATCCGCAGTGCTTTGATTATAAAACGATTAAGTGGCAAATAGGCCCTCCAGTCCTTATATGAGTGCACAGCAGCATATTTTTAATCCATACTATTTCTATTCAAAAAAAGTGTATTATATAAGTACAAATAAAAAGTTTAACCTCAAAGGTATTTAAAGACTTCTCACCTGTACTACTTGATGGGCATTGGTGTCATTAAGGACCAGTTCAGTAACTGCAGCACAACAGGCTAAAATAAATCACCAAAAAATTATCTTACCCTGCTCCTATACATGAAAGTATTTATCAGTTGTGTGCTTTTTGAGTTTTAAAATAATATATTAATTAATTCACTAATCCTTTTACATTTAACACTTTATGTAATCTGGGGAACACTACAGACTGAGGAAAATAAAATGTCTATGACTCCATACCTACCTTGCTATATAGGACAGTCAGCATATGTATATCTGTAACAGAAGCTACTGAATTTATTATTTAATTGATCCATTGGTCTTTGATTACCATTTAATGCATTGTTTAGGCACAAATAACTTCATCCATATCAGGGGTGAGCTTTAAAAATTTTAACAAGGGGTTTTCTGTCCGCTTGCTGGGTGGACATGGCCATGGTCAGAGGCCTAGTCAGCCTCTTGCACCACAGTGGAGGGGGCTTTTTTGCCCTCCCCAGGCTTTGGAGGCTTTCCTTGAGCCTTCAGGAGGGCGAAAATGGCCTCCCCAGGCTCTGGAAGCTCTCTGAAAGCAGGAAACAGGCCCATTTCCAGCCTTCCTGAACTTCCAGGAGGCCCGTTTTTCACCCTCCTCGAGCCTCAGCATGCACCCTGCACTTACCTCCATCCAAAACGGGCCGCATCGGGACTCCTGGGAGGGGTCAGCCTAGAGTGGGATTTGGGGGTTCTCCAAACTGCACAGAATCTTAACTAGGGGCTTTCCCAAGCCCCTGCGAACCCTCAGCAGCCACCCTGATTCATATAAATCATCGTAGGACTACTGTACCTGCTTGAAGAGAAAATGTATTTTCTTGTATTTCATGAGGGTTTAACTCTTCTGATAAATGAAGCTGCTGGATTCTCCCAGCTATGTTTGCACTAGATAAACTCCCAATAGAAGAACAATCCAAAAACAGACTTCGTTCCCTAGAAAAATACAAGAAACAATCTGCATTTATCTCTAAGCTTATCAGCAATTAGAATCATGAATGCTTATGTTCTGTGCATCCTTGCACATTATGAGTCAGTATGATGTAGTGATTAAGGTATTGAATTTATACTGGCAAGACCATGGTTCAAGTCCCTAGTTAGTATGAAAGTTCATAGGGTCTGTTAGGGCCAGAGAGGGCTGCTAAGAAGGTTTGTCATCCCTGCATGATTTGGAAAGGCAAGAAACAGAAGAATGGCCAATCAGAGCCTGGAGTGGCTGTAGTATGAGCTGAGCACCAATATGGATCTCTTGCCAACACATCACAATCTGGAATTTTTAAAGTTAACTCCAGAAATGGGCAGGAGCAGCATACAAGACACATAGCTTAATTTACCATGGGAATTGTCCTAAAAATCCTTCTCCAAAGCAAGACTAAACATGGATTCCATGGGACTGTAGGGCTCTCTGAAACAGACATCCTGAGTTAAAAACAGCAATTCTAAACAAAAAGGAAGCTGAACTTTATAGATAAGATTTAGTTATATATGTATGGCAAGTCCCAATATAGGATTAAATTTAGTTATATATGTATGGCAAGTCCCAATATAGGATATTGCCTCCTGTTGGTTTGTATAAGTAATGAATATTCTATACAGATTTATTTAATAAATTCTGGTTCATTAATCTCTTCCCCCTAAAGAAATTGCTATATAGATACTTCATGAAATTTATGTCTGCATTTCTATAAAACAATATCATTCAAAGACAAACATATGTTAATAGGAATTGATTTTCACATGAAATCAAACTGAATTCATTGAGGAAAAAGTAGCTTGGAAGTTTGTATATGAGTATACACATTCTCTCTGCTGTTACTATAGATACATTCAGAACCTTACCCTTGCAAAATATGAAGAAGCTGTTTGATTCCACCCCAGATTCGAATTTCAACACTGGTATCAGGATCTTCGCAAATCTGTACAAGAATCCAAACTATACTCCAGAGTAGTTTTAGATCATCAGAATGGAGCAGACTAAGCAAAATAGGCACTCCTTCATACAACTTGATTTGTTCCTTGACTTGTGATTCCACACAAAGGAGGCGGAGTAATTCTGCTGTCAATCTGAAAAAAAAAAACCAGCAAACATTCTTAATTCAATAGTTACAGATAACATGCTTGCTAAATTATATAAATTCTCAATTTTGGCCTACTTTCTCAATGTAACAAAGAGAGAGTAATGCATTTTATTTAGCATCCTAAAAATGAGAAAAAGTGACCTTTCAGGTTCCAGCCTGTGCATGCTGAGCTTCTGGTTTCTGGCGTTCCTGCAGGCACGCCAGAGAGCTGTTCTTCCATTTTTTGACTCGTGTGTGCGTGCATGTGTTCCTTTTTCAGCATTCAGTGCCAAAAAGGTTCGCCACCACTGCTTTGTATCATGAAGAATTTAACAGTAATAACCAGCAGCTTGAATTGCATCTAGAAACCACTAGTAAAACTTCTCCAGAGACCTTGGGAAGGGTGGTTATGGACTCCCCTTCAGTTACATTTGGTTTTACAACTAAGTAGCTTGTTCTTCCAGTCAGCCAAAATTTCTTTTTATATGTACTATCTTTTTAATCTGTAAGCCACACAGGTTTGCTAAAGAATAAGGTAGCTCATAATCAAATGGATGGATAGATGAATGGATGGATATAGATAGGTATACACATAAAAGAGATAGAGATAGAGACAGAGAGAGATTCCATCTGTCTTTTTCTAATATAGGTATCCTAGGACTTATGACCACAACACGGGCCAGAATTTCTGTTGTAAAATGAAGTGGTTAAGTAAGTTGTGGCTGATTTTACAACTTTTTTGCTACAGTTGTTCAAATAATCACATGGTTGTTAAGCAAATCCAGCTTTACCCACTGAGTTAGCTTTCCAGAAGCTGGCTGGTAAAGTTGTAATCATATAATCCCAGGATGCAACAATGATTGTAAATACATGTCAAGTACCAAGGAGCTGAATTTTGATCTTGTGTCCATGGGGATCCTGCAATGATTGTAAGTGTGAGTACAAGTTATAAATCACTTTTTTCAGTGCCATTATAATTCAGAATGGTTGCTAAATATAAATCAAGGACTACCTGTAAAGAAATTAATCTAAAAATACTACTCTATATTAACCTATTCTTCAAATGGCCAACTCAGTAACTGCTTGTTATAATGCTCAACTGAAACAACTCTAAGCTGTTTTAAGCACGGATATAATCAGAAGCAGTCACAGGAATGGAGGCTCTTGTCAAACTGATTAAAGCAATCTCAGGAAGTCACTATGAAATGGTACCTGTTTTGTACATCTGTGCAGTATCACAATGCATGTACAAAAAAGGCAGAAACACAGAACACAGCTTTTGTAATTTCCTTCCTGTTTCTGAACATGCTTGTAATTATCACAGAACACATAATCCTGAGGGCACTGTATCAGAGTGATGGGGTGGTTGCCTTTCTATTTCTAAGAGAGATTAATATTTCTGATGTCATGAATCTTTAACATTAAAAAGGAAAGCCTGAAAGCAGTAGCAAGGGATGACCTGAGCAGAGCCAAGGATCCCCTTAAAGCAAATGATACTTAGGCTAATCTTTGAGTGCATCTAATTGTAATGCTTTCCCATTATTTCTAAGATTGACTAATCTTATTACGATTTTCAGGTTCTTATTTACAGTAAAGATATTCAAATATGTCCTGGGGAAAGGTAGAAACAGCATCAGATGCCTTTGATAGCATTTCAAGGCCAATCCCATATAAGGGATATTGTAGTAATCCAGAAAGAAGTCAGAGGGGTTTGAGGGCTAGGAGAAAAGCCTCCCAGTCTAAGAATGAAAGCAATTATAAGGTCTTGCCTCTCCAATCTTACCAAGAAAGCAGGAGTCTTGCAGTTGTTCCAAAAGGAGCTTTTACTGAAAAGCCTGTGATAGCAAGAGAGTTAGGTAGGAACTAAATTCCTGCTTAAAAACAGCAATTTAAAGCAGTACAAACAAAGCCCTTCCCACAGTACTGCAATGCAGGAAACGGAAACAGAAATTCATAGTCCAGCAATGCAGGAAACAGAAACGGAAACTTCATATAGAGATCTCCCCAAGCAGGAAATAGAAACAGAAAATTCAGATAGAGATCCCTCCAATCCTTCCTCCTCCCACCAGAATGCCAGCGTCCCAATAGAAATATATGGGACCTGACATGCCACCCCCCCCTAGAAAAATAGGAAATCCACCAGAAAGAAAATAAAAAGAGGGAAAGGGAGACAAAGAAAACATAAAATCAGCACATTTTTTGTCAAGGTACAAGTGATGAAATATATGTATTAATTTAGAGGCATGCATATGTTTGTGAACCCATTCACAGTGTGAAAAGGCAAAGTTTCCAAGCCACCAGGTACTGAGTGGCTCTGCAGAATTTCCTAAAGTCTAGAATTCCTTGAACTTCAAAATGTTGTTTGCCCTCTACCATAATAGGGGGTGGAAAAGGGGTAGTAGCTGGACGAAGGTTAGAGGTGACTTCAGGTTTTAGCAAGCTACAATGGAAAACAGGGTGGACTTGCCGTAATGACTTAGGGAGTTCCTAATTCCACCATAATAGGGATCTTTTGGCATGGAATGAAGTGAATCTGCTTTGACAAAAGGTCAGTGACAACCCAGATCACTGTGCTTCCAGAACTCTCGGGCAATTCTACAATAAAATTCATGGAGATCTCTCTCCATGGTGCTGAAGGGTTGGCCACTGGCTGCAGTAGACTGGGGTTTTTCCCCTGCCTGTATTTAGCAGCAGAGCAAATGGGGTAGCTTGCTACATAGCCTTCTATGTCTTTTTTTTTTTTAATGAGGGCCACCAGAATTGTTGTTTCAGTAAATGTAACATTTTTACAAAACCAAAGTGACCAGCTAATTTGGAGTTGTGAAAGCTTACATAGCTTTCAGCCTTTCTCTAGCTGGGACATACAGCTTATTTCCTATCCAAGCTAACCCATCTTTTACTATGCAAGTATGTCTATGGGCACTAAACCACTCATCTGTTTCCAAGGCCTTTTTGAATTCTGTGATGGTGGTATTGTCTAAGGTGGAGGATCATTCTTTGTCTGAGAGCGTGTGACAACCTTAGCCACTAATTGGGAGGCTGAGAGCATGGGCTTAATTACTTCCACCTTGACACTGTTGCATCCCGGTATATACTTCAAAGTGAAATTAAAGCATTGGAAGTACTGTGCCCATTGGATCTGTTTTGGGGACATTTTCTATGGGGTTTTGAATGCTTCCAAGTTCTTGTGGTCAGTCCATACTTGGAAAGTATTTTGCTTCCTTCTAAGAAATATCTGCAAGTTAAGAATGTAAGGCATCCAGAAAGTATCCATGATATCAATCACTCTGAGACATTTTCTCTCCAATTGATTTATTTAGAAACAGATCTGGCATGTCAAAGGCAATTTCCCAAAGTGAAATTATTTTCGAAATTATTTACAAAGTGAAATTATTTTCGAAATTATTTACACTTATACCGAAGGAGGATACAGACCTGCAGCAAGTTCAAAATTACAGACCTATATCCCTACTAAATTCAGACTACAAAATTTTTGCTTCAATCTTGGCAGAAAGACTGAAAAGATATATAAATAGCTTTATCCATGCTGATCAAAATGGATTTTTGCTAAAGAGACAAATCAAGGACATTTTGGAATACTATGAGGTACATCCTGAGAAGCAAATGGCTTTGATGTTTTTAGACTCAGAAAAAGCCTTTGACAATGTGAGTTGGCAATTTATGTTATTGCAATTGGAACAAATGGGCTTTGGTAAAAAATTCATTCAAGCAATTGAAACTATATATTATGAACAAACTGCAAAAGTTATGGTAAATGGAGAACTAACAGAATCTATAGATATAAGAAAAGGCAAGGTTGTACACTCTCGCCCCTGCTGTTTGTGTTAACATTGGAAGTGTTGAATAGGAATATTAGAGAAGATAAAGAAATAAAAGGAATGAAAATCCAAAAGGAAGAGCATAAATTGCAAGCCTTTGCAGATGACCTGGTATTTATATTAGAGGACCCGTTGGAAACAGCACCTAAATTAATAAAAAAGATAGAAGAATACGGAAAAGCAGCAGGTTTGAAAGTAAACAAAGATAAAACAAAGATATTAACAAAGAATATGTTAGCAAGACAAAAGAAAGAGTTGGAAGAAGTTTTAGAAATAAGGTTAAACATTTAGGGATATATATTACACCAAGGTGTAGCACACTTGAGGATAACTATCTTAAACTCAAACAGCAGATTGTGATAGATTTGGTAAAATGGGAAAACTATCACTGATTGGGAGAATATCTACAATTAAGATGAATGTATTGCCTAGAATTTTATATTTATTCCAGACAATTCAAATTTAACTAGGGAAAGAGTTTTTTGAAGACTTAAATAGAATTGTGCTGAAATATATTTGGCAGGGCAAGAAAGCAAGAATAAAACTTAAACTGTTACAAGATGCAAGAACAAGAGGAGGATTTGCCTTGCCTAACTGGGAGTTATATTATCAAGCGACAAATTTGATGTGGGTAAAGGAATGAATAACATTAAGGAACAGTAGATTATTGACTTTAGAACGGCATGACTTGCTGCTGGGATGGCATGCCTTCCTCTGGAATAAGGGAACTAAAACACAGGGGTATTTTAGAAGACATTACATTAGAGAGGCATTGTTTTTGAATTGGGGGAAGATAAAAAGACAATATTGCTTAAAAATTCCATTATGGATATCTACTATTGAAGCTTTTTCTTATCCAATAATAAATAAAAAGGAACAAACAGTTAGATATGGTGAGATATTGAATGAAAAGGGTGAACTTAAATCTATGCAAGCATTGGAAGAACAAGGTGTAAAAATGAATCGGTTTTCATATTTGCAAATACAATCTAGATTTGACAAAGATTTTAAAACAGAACGTATGTATGATAAGTTGACTGATTTAGACAAAATTCTGATGGGTACTGAGGAAAAGGTAATTAAAAAACTTTATGGACATTTATTAGAATTTAAGTTGGAGGAAGAACAAGTCAAAAAAAGGATGATTGTTCTGGGGGAAAATTTTGGATATGGGATTTAGAAAAATGGCAAAAATTGTGGTCTCAAAATTATAAAATGACAATGTCTACTGCATATAAAGAACATTTGTATAAGATGTTTTACAGGTGGCACCTACCCCCCGATAAGAATTGCGAGAATGTTTAAGAACAAATCGGATAAATGTTGGAAATGTCACCGGATACCTGGTTCATATTACCATATGTGGTGGACATGCTCAGATGCAAAAAGATATTGGACTAAAATCCATACATGGTTGGAAAAAATGATAAAACAACACATAGACTTTAATCTAGAGATCTTTTTATTGGGAATTATACTGAAAATATACAATAAAGAGCTGAAATATTTGATTGTAAATGCACTAACAGTGGCTAGAATTGTATTTGCTAAGAATTGGAAAAATGATAAAATGCCAATGCAGGAGGAAGTTATTAAGAAAATTATGGACTGTGCTGAAATGAGTAAATAGACATTTAAAGTTAGAGAGCAAGAAGACAGCAATTTTATATGATATGGGATTTGTTTTATCAATGTTTGGACAAAAAGACATGGTAATGTAATAGATTAGATAATTTTGTAATAGAAATTCAATAGATTGATATAAAATACAATATAGACATATATAACCATTGGATGAAAGTACAATATAAATTTTAAAATAAAATTTGGAATATCTCATATAAAATGATGGAATAAATAGTTCAGTCATGGATGATTAATAACTGATAAATATATAAGCATATGTTACTTTGACAAGGTGAAAAATTATATAAACTGTGAGTAATGACTACGAAAGGATAGCACAAAATATTTGTAACGAACTGACACACGTATATATATAAAATGGAAGATGGTTTTATGTTTTTATGTTTTATTTGTATAAGTTTGTCTTAAAAAATAAAAACTTTTATTAAAAAACAAACAAACCAGATTTTTGCATTATCAGTTTAACTCAGTCACTTTCATGGTTAATACTTCCACTAAATATTTCCAATAAGTAAGGTATACGATATCTCACTATAATGTCAGATTTGGGGATTCCCTCATATTATACTTCAAAACTTTTAAGTGAACAACTTCAGAGATAGAATTCTTTGAATGTATATTAACTAAATATCTGGAAGTCATCAACACAAAAGTAAATTGACATATGAAAATGACATATCCTACCTTTTAGAGAGCAAATCATATTCGTGCAATATCATCAATAAATTTTCGACAACATTCAGCTCACTTATTTTCTCACGACATTCAGGGCTACAATAAAAACATTAGGGAGATTATTTTTGAACTGAATTTGAATATTATCCGAAGTATGTTATTGAATGT
Source organism: Pseudonaja textilis (assembly GCF_900518735.1). Next base: position 2,883,760 of record NW_020769346.1, on the reverse strand, counting down.
ATGTTTTCTGAAGTTTCAGAGTCAATAATATATGATTTGCTTTCCTTAAGAGAAATGAAATATTGGAGCCACTGAACCCCAACTTCAGCAATTTTCACTCTATTTCCTGGGTTGGCATGAATGAAATTGGGAAAATTATAACCTATCTAATTCTGGAGCAGCTTCTCCATAATGACCTTGTAATTTATACACACTGAATCTTTAATATGATTAAAATTGGACTCCTGGTCATGGGTAGACCCCATAATTTAAATTTTTCATAAAGCAGATTACATTATGTCTCTGACACTACTAAGAAATAAAAAAACACAAGACAGTTGGCACAGCATGCCTGGTAATGATAGCCTCTCCCTTTAAAAGCAAATATATTAGAATACACACACGCATGCACGCACACACACACGCATGCACACCTGTTGCCTTTAAGCATGGATCACTGGCTGTCCTAGATGAAAGACAAGGTAGTTAATCCAGAAGTTTGCTTGACTGGCGCCTCAATTTTACTTCAACACTAATGATAGGACATTATTCTACTTTATCGCGAGGCTAATCTGGGAAGCTATGAAATAGTTATAGTCTGTCTCTCTGTCTCTCTTTATTTTTTTATTTTATTAAATAAGATACTTTATTTTTTTGACCTTTCAACCAATTTTTACCAATTCTGAGTCATAAGGATAATGCCCAGGTCTGTTCCTTAAATGTTGTTAAGTCTTAAAACAAAATGAGTTGTGTATCTAATGAACCCAATATATACCTGGTATATATCTGTTATTGGACTGTGGGAGAAAATTGTGGCTTATTGTATTATATTAACATCAATTTTGCAAGTTCCACTCTTTTATTCCATATTCTGTTAGAAGACAAACTTATAACAGCAAGGATCTGTTATTCAAAACCATTATTTTTTCTTGGTGGTAACCTAAGGTAACTTGATTTAAGATAGCTATATTTAGCTTTCATTTCTTTTAAATACAGCTACTTTAATCCAGATTTGCTCAATCTTTCTATTTTGCTAATAGAGTTACTAATCTTACTAATGCTAAGTAGACATAAATCTGGCTCCAAACTCATGAGATGAGTAAATTGTTTTTTTATATATTCTGTATAGTGTTCATCAACAGAAGCCTGATGATGGCAGATGAGATTCTGCCGAAATGTTGCTACAACTTTAAAAGCACAACTACAATGACGTGGGAAAATACCTGAACAAAGCTGAATGCCATACATGTAAGTACCCGCGAAAACTTAAGAAAACATACACACACACACACACACACACACATATATATATACACACACACACACACACACATAGCTAAAATATGTAAAAGATAAACACATGGGTGACTTGCAACAGTAGTACTTGATGGTAACACAGTTTTTCAAGCCTTTCTACATATAGTTCTTAAGACTGGTCCCATAAAGCACATCCACCCATTATAAAATCCTTGCAGTCACATGATTGTATTTTGGACACTTGGCAACTAGTTCACACATATGACTAGTTGTGGTCATGTGTCCATGATTTGTAATGTTTTTATGCTCATTTGTTAATGATTTTAATCAGTTTTCAGTGTTTTTGTTGCTTTTCTGTAAAAAAAATCCATTTGGGAGAGTAGATTGAGGCTTACAATCATATAATTTGCTTAACAACTATATAATTCAGAATGCTCCATGATTTGCTTAACAGCTGCCAGAAAAACAGTCATTAAATTGTGTCCAGTAAAATACATGCCTTAACTTATAATCATCACAACTTATGATTGAAATTCCAGTCACAAATTAAGTCATAAATTGAGGATGTCTGTACCTCACTTAAACAGTGTAGTTAGACCAATACAAATAAATAAGTAAATAAATAAGTAAATAAGTAAATAAACAAACAAATGCCCCTCACATTACCCTACACTAATTCAATCATGCATCTTAATAAAGAAATTCTAATTTGTTTCAAATAAGCTGTTTTAGAATGAAGAAAAATATATACTAGATTCCCTAGAGTTATCTACCGACTTATTCGACTGCATTATTACAATTTAAAGTATGACAAAAGTACATACTAATATAAACAGTATATCCCCCTTGCTCCATCATAGTAACATTATGCATAGTGCAGAAACAAAATTAGAAAGAGAAATCCAAAGAAATTAAAAGGCAAAGTGAACATAGCTTATACCAGTAATATTTAACAGCAATATACAACAAACCATTCTCTATAGTTTCCATATTTTCTACTCTTCAAGTCATTTGTGATTCTACCACATTTTTCCATTACTTCATATATTATTTTATTTCTTTAAAATTGTTATCTCTTTCTTCCCTCAGGAAGAAAGTCTTACTACAACTTTTTCCTGTTCCTTTTGACCCATTCACTTTTCTTTCATTTATTCTTTTGCAATTCAGTCCACATTTCATTGTCCCTATAGGTAATTCTTGACTTAAGCCCTTAATAGGTACTGAAATTTCTATCATAAATCATGATCATCATAAGTCAAGACACCCATGTAACTGACCCCATTTTATTACTTTATTTACAGTGATCATTAAGCAAGTGGCATAGTCATTGAGTGGATGCACTATTTCTAAATAAATTCTGCAGTAGTTAAGTTATTCCTATTTTTTGCTAGAAATTATCCAGAATGGTCAGAAATCATCAAAAATCACAGCAAATCACAAAAAGGCAAATCAGTTGCCAAGCACCCCAAATGCAATCATGTGATGGGGGAGGGGATATATGCAGCTGACAGAACTCTGGAAATAGGTCATAGGTAGCTTTTGAGGGGTCTGTCGTAACTTTGATCAGTTGCTAAGTGACTGTAAAGCTTGGGTTACCTGCATACGACCCAATTATCTCAACATATTTTATTCATACTAAATATTAAACTTTGAATTCAGTCCATATTCATTCACCCCAATTTAATTCTTTACTCTCTCCCTTATTTTACTACAATATTTAATTGACAAAAATCATAAATATAAATCTGAACTAAAAGCAGATTAAGAAAATATTGTCACAAGATATACATGAATAAAATTCTTTCTGTAGATGCTTTGATATGTAACTGAATGTATAAATTAACACCATTGGAAATAATATTTTATATATATATAAACTGCCCATATACTACAGTTTCATATTTGAAAATTTTCATTTGATGTTGTAATCAACAGCTTATTTAAGCATTAATTAATTTAATTACTTATGTGAAAATGCACTCACAGTCATTTCTATAAGAAAATCTGACCATGTAGTTATATATACATATACATGCAAGCTGGGGTAACATGTTTTGTATGCATCTGTCTGCATATATTTACATACCCAGGCAAATTAGCGTCTGGAAGTATAACATGGCACCTGACACAGCTCAAGAGGACAAACATGCCTCCATTAGAACATCAGAAATAAACACACACAAAAAATGTTTTCTTTTGAATTTATTTGTCATAATCATAAAGAGGACGATGTCATGATAAATGAAAGTAATCAAACAAAGGCAAGGAACTGAAGCTTACCTTTCTGCCAAGCTTGTGAGAGCAAGCAGTGAACCTACTAGCACATTATTTTCTCTAGTTCCTAGTAAATTAATCAAAGTCTGCACAAGCAAAAAAAAAAGGGGGGGGGAAATGTTATTCTAGAAGCTAGTCAACATTGTGTTCAAAAAGTAAGTTTTACATCCATATTTCATTAGAAACTGAAAAAGTTGTAAAATAATATAGTAGACTAATTTAGGTATTTCAAGAAGTAAACCCATACCTCTGTACTGCTTTGCGTCATATTAAAAGGAAGAAAGAATACATTTCCCACACATGTAAGAAAGAATAAAATGGTGTATAAAACAGAGAATTATATGCCAACATCAGGCTTGGTTCATGCTTATACAAAATAGTATCAGATCTGCTTCCTATTACACGCTGAAATGTATTTTTATTTTTTGGCTAAGCAGTAAATGCTCTTGGTCAGGGGTAGAATTCAAATTTATTAACAACCAGTTCTATGGGTGTGGCTTGGTGGTCATGTGACTGGATGAGCGTGGTTTGCTGACTGAGCATGGCTTGGTGGTCATGTGACTGGGTGGGCATGGTTTGTATGTAAATATCATAAATATTGATGTAAATATTGATTTTTTTAATAAAAAAGAGCAACTTTTACTCAAAAGCAGGCAAAGCAGGCAGGCAGATTGAGTTGCTCACGGAATCACAGATTCACTCAGAGTTCTATCTTTCTGCCATCGGCTACCTGAGTCTGTCACATAAAATTTGCTTGCAAACAAACCCATTAAAGTTGATGTGGCCAACCCATAATGCCTCACCTAAAGGATATCCCTTCCATTTTACTAAATATTGTTGACCTCCTCTATATATGCGTGAATCAAAAATAGACACTATCTCATAATGATCTGCCTTCACTGGACCAGGTAACCGATCATTGGGATTACGTCTTCCGGGTTTAATGAGACTAATATGGAATACTGGGTGGACCTTTTTGAACTGTAGTGGTAAGTTCAACTGTACCATAACAGGATTAATCACCCAACTTATGGTAAAACGTCCTATAAATTTTAAATGGACACCCAACTTCAGATATTTGGTGGACAAATATACTAAATCTCCCATTTGAAATGATGGGTGATCACTCCGTTTCTTATCGGCATGTGTCTTATAAGCTTTAAATGCCTTATGTATAGCTTCATGTACATCTCTCCAAGTTTCTGTGATCTTCGTAGACCAGGGGGTAGCAATGGTAGGATTGTCCATCGTCTCAGGTAATTCAGGTACAGCTACGAAATCCATTCCAGATACAACCTTAAAAGGGGATGCCCTGTGCTACTATGTACTGCGTTATCACATGCTACTTGAGTAAAAGGTACTGTGTTTCTCAGAAAATAAGGCCCGGCCTTATTTTCTGAGAAAATAAGGGCCTTATTTTCTTTTGACCCCCGAAAAAATGGCTAGGGTGACTTAATTTCTCCTCGCCACACCCCCTCACCTAGAGTGCCCCGTGGGCAGCCACGCCTCATCACCAGCCACTCCTAATGGCTGATCATGGCAGAGCGCAGAGAGCTCTGTACGCCCGCCAAGCACCTTTGATGCAGACCAGGGTATGGTTCTGGGTGCAGGCCAGGTCAATGGGCAGGCAGCAGCGGTGTGGTGGTCGGCCTTGGTGGCAGTGGGGCACTTTGCATCACACCCACCACCGTTGCTTCCTCTGACGCTGTTGCATTCCCTTCTTCCTGTGCGTTTGGAGTGCTGCACATTCCTCCACCAGCAGCATTTCAGCCGCTTCTCAGGTGGGGAAGCCATAGCTTCCATGGTTCCCGCCAGCACTGGCGTCTCCAACAACAGCAGCAGTGGTGAGACAGACCCCACTTCCGATGAGAACCACCTGCCCTCCCGCAGGAACATCGCTTTGATTGATGACAGCTGTGTCGACAAGGTCCTGCAAGTTAGTGAGTCTTTCAAGGTTGGGGGGGTGGAAGCAGCGGCGGGAGGGTGATGCCATTGTTTCTCTCCTCCCCATGCCTTGCTTTGCTTCCCGCCCCAGAGCTTTGAGTCATGGTCTTGTCCCTTGTATGGTCAGGCGCTCTCCTCTTGCTCCAGCTGCCTGAACCCCCCCCCCATGGACCTTTCCCCCCTATTTAAGTTTTCTTTACTCTCATTTCCTCCATCAGTTCCCTAAGAATACAGACTAGCTGGGCAGCTTCCTCCCCACCCCTCCCAGTAGTTTTAAAAAGGGAACCATCTATCCACTTTGCCCTTCGAGCAGAGGCAAACCTTCCAATCCAAACAGAAGAGAAAGGGAATCATCCTATAGACCCTTAGCACCAAGCTTCCCAGAGGATTCTCCCAAAGGATCCACCCCAAAGGAGGATTCACCCCCTTAAATGCACTCCCCTCCTTTGGGGTGAATCCTCTGATGAATCCTCCTTTGGGGTGGATCCTTTGGGAGAATCAGAGGGTTACCAGAAATCCTATATCCTAAATAATCTAACTGATTACAGTGGAATTCACATTTAGACAGTTTGACATATCTGTGCCTCTAACAACTTTTTAAAAACTTGTTGCATGAGTCATATATGAGTACTCATGCCATTGGAATAGATTAGCATATCGTCTAAATATACTAAGACTCCCTTATATAAATGGTCATGCAAAATTTCATTAATGACTGCATAAATACCATAGGAGCTCCCTGTAAACCAAACAGCATGACCCGGAATTGATAGCTACCAAGTCAGCAATTGAATGTTGTTTTCCACTTGTCTCCTTCACGTATACGTACTCGATAGTATGCCTCTCTTAAGTCTAGTTTTGTAAATATCTGTCCCTTTGACAACGTAGCTAACAGGTCTTTGATTAACAGTAAAGGATATAGCAGTTCTACACACACCGCATTAAGACCCCTGAAATAAACATAAAGTCTTAGCCCACCATCCTTTTTCTCTCTGAATAATACTGAGGTCGCTAAATGGTCACATCCAGATTTAATAAACCCCCTCTCCAGATTTTTGTCAATGTACCTACACATTTCATCCAATTCTCTAGGGGTCATAGAGTACATTTGTGGTTTTGGTAATTTCATACCCAGCAGTAGCTCAATCGCAGTCAGTAGAATGATGTGGTGGTAACTGATCACTCCCCCATTCGTTAAACACCTCAGCCAGATCGGTATATTCTATAGGATACGCGAGTTTCTATGGTTGTTTGCCTAAAGTCTTCACTGTATTAGGTGATATATTCTCTGCTATATTGTCTTCTGGTGGGTTGGGCCCCATCACCAAATGTATTTTCTGGAAACCTCCCTCCCAACGAATAGTTGTACACCATTTACCAAGCCACGATAGCCCCAAAAGTACAGCCTCTGCAATATGAATGACCACCACAAAAGAGATTTTTTTCCCTATGATGTCTGATATCCATCCTCACCATTTCTGTCCTATGTGTGGCAGGAGTATCTCCCAAAATGGAACCATCCACCTGTTCAAACCGTATTAGTTTCCTCAATCGCAGTGATTATAGACCTAACCTGTCCACCACTGCCTGTGTAATCAAACATCATGTACACACAGAATCAATCAATGCCCCAAATGTTTACTGTTGATTTATTCTCATATTAATAAGAACCACCGAAATGACAAAAGGATGATTGGGCATACTTACCATGAGGTCATCCACCGCCTCCTCCTCCTTCTGGTCTAAAAGTAAAGGCTTCACAGGAATAGGTGGCACTTCTTCAGGGGAGCGCTCTGGTTCCATATTTGCCGCCAATTGAATCATGCCTTGGAACGTTCCTGACTTTGTTTAAGATTAGAGCAAGTACTCCCTCTGTTAGGTGACCTCTGGGTTGGTTGGCAACAGTCAAAGGAGATATTGGACATTTGGCAGCTCTGCATCCGGTTGTTTACAACGGAAGCAGGTAAACACCCCTCAACCTCTTTGAGGAGGCTGCCTTGATGGGGCAGTTGTTCCAGCTCCCAATAATTCCCTCCGATTATTACTTCCAACCACATCCCATCCTTTAAGCCGACGCAACCCAGAATCCAGTTCAATAGCTACAATATACCAGTCTTGTATCCTCGTGGAAGACCTCAATACAAACAGGCCTGGCAAAGGTCTCTATCCAACCCTTCCTGGAACAGACAGATAATTAAATGTTCAGACCAGCTTTGTAGGCAACTGGCAGCCCTCCTAAATTCCTGCACATATTCTACTGCTGCCCTACCCCGTTGTTTTATAGACAGCAAGGCATCCTCGGCCTGTTGTATTTGAGAACTATCCTCAAAATGGGACCTAAGGGCCTCCAGGAACAGGGCAACATCGGCTAATACTGTAAAATGTTCTCTGTGCAGATCTGCGGCCCACTCTCCAGCCTCCGTCACCAATACTCCTGTGATGGCCATTATCATGACTCAATGGGAAGGATATAAGCTACCATATAAATCAAGGTGATTAATTACTTGGCCCATAAAAACTGCCACCCTATCTGCTGCTCTATCAAATGTGGCCTGTAACTGAGGAGGTCCCCAACTATTCTGTTGTGATCCCCAAGGGGCTAACAAACCTGGTGAGATCTTGCCTCTCATCTCCATGCCCTGCTCCATCCCGATCAAATCGGGTAGTATAAATATCTGATTGACTTCTTCCAGGCAATCCCGAAGCTCCATATCTCTGGGATATAACCAGTCCCATAGTCTCTAGGAATCATCCAGATGGTGCTTCATAACGCTCCTAACCCCCAGGAACGTCCATTGGGCTGGAACTCCGTAAAGGGCCTCGAGATGCTACTGAAGATCCAGAGGGACCAGCGTACCTCTCTTTTCCATACCAACTCGACTGGTCTTGTAATGATACCTCACTAAATTGTGTCCTTAATATGTCCAAAGTGGTACTTCCTGGAACCATCCAGCCACTATCATTGTGCTGTCCAGCCAGTGTATGGGAATTGGAAAGTTAGTTAGCAATTATGAGCTGTTCCCTTAAGGGAAGGCATCATGGTAAATGTAGTTAAGGTGTCCTGGGAAATGTAGTCCATGTCAGGTGATCACATCTCTAATCCTGATTGGTCACTAAATTGACCCTTGATGGGTTGAAGGTTTTCCTCACTCTTGGCTGAACTCACGGACTCGTGGTAACTGTTCTACTTCTATTGCTATGAAATGGGAGAAAAGGGATAGGAGATAACCATCTTTTTACCTACAAGACAGATATGCAAAGGATTGGTCATTAAAAAGAACTTCGTCACAAATGTGAGTTATGAGGATACCTGATGAACCAATAATAAAAACTTTGTATGAATGTTTTGTTGAGTTTATCTATCTGCCTCTGTACAGAAGACAAAATCTACCACTGTACAGAATACAGAACAATCATCCATATATGGCCACTGTTGCACGCTCCAACTGTCCGTGGCCCCAAGAGGGTTTGCACTCGTCTAAGTCTTCCAATCAGTTATTTTAATGTCCACCTACTCCAGGGGTTCACTCAGCCTTACAGACTTCCATGACTTTGGACATACAACAGGTTGCACAAGGGTTTCTGTTTCCAAACTGGAACCCTCAACCAAATCCCCCTGTTCCTCTGTCACCTTAGTAGGCAGAACATCGTCTATTCCTTCCGCCATATCACTCTCCCACCAACAAGTTATAAAACAAAAGTATGTTTGTGAACTCTAACCTTCTCTCAGCCAGTCCTTGATTATTGAAGATTTGTCTTTAAATGAATCCAAACTCCAGCTCCTTTTTAGGACAATGATGGTTTATTCAGTATAGCATCAAACAACAAATACTCTAATCAGGTAAGAATGGCTAAAAGCCAGGAAAGGTTAGAGTTGATTTGGTAAAGCTCCCTTTCCTTTTATCACCATTATCGTGAGACACACCACACCCAGGCCTATATGTAGTTCTAATTCTGGCTATGCCTAACCCATTATTTCTAAATGCTATTAACCCTATAACATGTCTACATCCCTACCCTATTCCGACTCTCACTAATTGATCTCCACCTGGTACCACCTTAAACATGTTTTAACCTAAGTCCTAATTACCCTAACCCCCTTTAACAATATGCACCACATCAATACGTGAAAAGAGCCAGTTCCAGCAGCCCCGCAGTTGTTGCAGAATCCATCCCTTGCATATGGGGCTGAAGCCATCCTGTAGAGGTGGCGAAGAGGGGGGAGACCACCAGCTGAGTTGAGGGGAGCCACATCTCTCCTCCTCAGCTGGTCTTTACTCCCTTTCCCAAAGGCGGTTGCAGCGGTGGTCAGAAATGCCACCTCAAAGAGGAACCCAACTGGACAAGATTGAGCAGGAGGAAGACAAAGGCAAGAGCTTGACAGACTGGGCTAAGCAGAGATAATATCTATGCAAGGTACCTGGAATTTAAATTACAAAGAATGTTAACTCCTAAAAGAAGATTTTTAAAACGACGGAGGAGAGAGAGAAAAGGAAAAAAAAAACTTTTTTCCTCACACAAACAGCTGCAATTGGCTTTGAATGCTAAAAAGAAGAGATTTAAGCAAGAAATTTGTGTTAATCTACTTTGACACTAACAGGCAATTTTAAACTGAAATTAAAGTGTCAAAGGGAAAATAAAGACGTTCTGGATATTCTAAAGCTCTGGATATTCTGGAACGTCTAAAGACGTTCTGGATATTCTGGATATTCAAAAGGAGGAAAGTAGAGGAAAAAAGAAAGGGTGGGACTTGGAAACAGCAGAGAGTACCACCTGGAAATAAAAAGAATTAACAGTGGAATTTTAACAAGACTTCCAAAGGAAACATTGTAACTGAAACTTTGTTACAAGATAATATAGCCCCCGGAAAGGGAAAGTGGAAAAAAGAAGCAAGAAGAAACAATTTTGGATTATTTGGTGATTTTTGGAATTTTGGGTGTTGGATTTCTAATGGTCTGAACTAAAATTAATCGGGTGGTTGTTTAAAAATGCTTAAAATGGCAGTACTCCTTGAGGAACTAAAAATTGAACTTGAAAAAATGAAAAAAAGAGTCTCAAGAGGGATGAGGATCCTTTGGCTTCGCACTTCAATTCTTAGAAATGGAGATTTTGAACTATGAAAAACAACAAGAAATGCTTGAAGAACAAGAAGGGCTGGGCAAAGAAGCCATCTTTAACAACCAAACAATTCCATGTGGGTTAAAATGGGGAAAGGAAGTAAAAAACCCAAGATCTGAGGAAGCAATTAAAAAAAGAATAGTTTGAAAAGTAAATATAATACTAGGAAGAAGCAGAAGAGAGGATTACAGAAGGGAGAATCAGAGAGGCAGGGGGACAAAAAGGGTGGTGAGAAAAAGAGGGGAAAGATAAAGAAAAGAAGTTATAAGGGTCATAAACAAGTAATAAAGAAACAGGGTAAACATACAAGGATTAAAGGTATTAGCCTATTTAAAAGACATAGAGATGATGGCTAAAAATATAGAGAGGATTCTGCAAGAGTACAAGAGATAGTGTTATACTGGAAATAGTAATGAGCTAGAAAATATGAAACCTAGGTGATTAAAGTGAAAGACGAAACTGGTATTGTTTTGTAATGGAATGTTGGTTAATAATTAACGATTTATAAAATACAATTGAAAAGAAATGTAAAAGATTTATAGTGAAATCAATATCAGTTGTCAGGATGAATTTGAATAGAATAATCATTTTATTCATTATTGTTATATATATTTTCTTTTTTTAGAATTTAGTGTGTATTTTTAATGGAAAGTACCAAGAGGAATTTGGTTGATAAGAGTTATATGATATAAAATAGATATTAGAAACTGAACGTTATAACTGTATTATAAATTAAATGTTAAATGAGATTTGAATGGATAACAACTATAAGATATAAAGGTGATACAATTTATTTGGTTATCACAGGGGAAACCTTGCTTTTTAATGCCTGGAAGGGGAGGGAATTGTTTTTCTTTTTTCTTTTCCCTTTTGGGATGATGATGGAAAAAGAATCTATGAAATTGTAAGCAGGACAGACAAAAGTACAAATATAATGACTAGAAAGATATAGAAATTTAGAAAAAGATATGTATTTGAATTAGACAGGAATGAGATAATCAGAAATAAGGTTGAGGAAAGTAAGGGAAGGGAAATTATTGAGAAAATGATAAAATAATGACAAAATATGGAATAGAATATAAAGATGAATATGTAATTGAGATTATGTCTGTATGGAGTTGTGATAACCTGGAATCTTGCTGCTCTCAAAAAAAAATTATGTTTTGTGAAAATCCAAATAAAGCTTTTACAAAAAAAAGAGCAACTTTTACCCAAAAGCAGGCAAAGCAGGCAGCCAGATTGAGTTGCTCACAGAATCACAGATTCACTTAGAGATCTGTCTATCTGTAATCGACTACCTGAGTCTGTATTGAAAATAGAAGCTTCAGTCCTAAGGATGGTTCAGCTCTGCTTTTAGATTAGCTAGAAAGCAAGAAATCCAAGGATTTCCTGCTTTCTAGCTAATCTAAATCTCCTGGCAGAACAGAACAGTTGATGGTTGGAGGGGAAAAAAGGAAAAATAGCAACTTACCAAACCAGGCATGTTGGATGACTCATATGGCAGGTAAGGAGTGAGTGGGCAGGGAGGGCGGGGCCAGCCAGTGGAGCAATTTGCCGGTTCTCCAAACTGTGGACAATCATAACACTGTGTGTGCAGCACTTACAAGAAATCATCAGCTGTGATGCCTGGACAGCTGACAAGCGCTGCACGTGAGTGCCCAGCGTTTGAAAATCCTCTTGCTTCCTGCTTTTTCAGCCTCAGTTGTGCGGCGCAAAGCAGCTGAGGAGGGAAAAGCAGGGAATAAAGGACAGCCTAGAGCCCGGACAGGCAGGTGGGCCAAACACTGAACTGGTTGGATATCAGCTGCTCTTCGCAGCTACCAGTTCTATAGATATATATCGTAGTATATAGTAGTATGTAGTAGTATATAGGTGTGTGTGTGTGTGTGTTTTCGTAGATTTTCACAGGTACAGGTATGTAGGTCTAGATGTGTTCGGGTCTTTTCCCGTGTAAGATTAAGAGCATCGTGGCAACGTTTCAGCGAGGTCCCACTTGCCATCCTCAGGCTGGTGCTTTCGGCTTCGTGCTTTCTGCTTGCACTGCGAACACAATACGGAAGCCTGATGATGGTAGATGAGATTCTGCTGAAACGTTGCTACAACTTTAAAAGCACAACTATAATGACGTGGGAAAATACCTGAACAAAGCTGAATAC
>NW_020769346.1:2783892-2870632 GCF_900518735.1 Pseudonaja textilis | reverse complement strand
AACATTGTGTTCCTGTATTGGAGGCTTTTAGTGCAGCTTGGCTCCGAGTAAATGGACGGCTATAATTTATTAGGAAGCTAGGTTTCATCTGGGTGCCTGTTTGGGGTATGTTTGAGCTGGAGGTATCAGGGGGGATCTGTTTGTGCCCAGGTGTTTGCCTGGGTTGTGGTGTGGAGATTTTTTTGTTTGTGAGTGCAGGCTTCCAAATAATTGACAGTCTGGTGGAATCATCTCTTCTATTCATGCTTTCAGGTCTTTTTTCAATCTCTATGGCTTCTCTGATAATTCTGTGGCTGGGGTTTTCTATAGTGGCTAGGGTTTTGGTGCCATTGAAGTTGATGCTACCTGTGGCTTTCATGTGTTGGACTAGTAAGGAAGTGTGTTCCAATTGGTGCTTTTGGCTTCGTGCTTTCTGCTTGCACTGGCACGAAGCTGAAAGCACCAGCCTGAGGATGGCGAGTGGGACCTCGCTGAAATGTCGCCAAGATACTCTTAATCTTACATGGGAAAAGACCTGTACACACACACACACACACACACACACACACACACACGGTATTCAGCTTTGTTTGGGTATTTTCCCACATCATTATAGTATGCTTTTAAAGTTGTAGCGATGTTTCGGCAGAATCTTATCCGCCATCATCATGCAATACACAAGCCTGATGATGGCAGATGAGGTTCTGCAGAAATGTTGCTACAACTTTAAAAGCACAACTATAATGACGTAGGAAAATACCCAAACAAAGCTGAATACCATACAAATACCTGCAAAAACTTAAGGAAACACACACACACACAAATATATGTAGCATCCCACCCCTGCTCTTGGTGGGAGGATGCTCTACTGCAGGGGTGTCAAACTCAATTTCATTGAGGGCCGCATCAGGGTTGTGTTTGACTTTGGGAGGTCAGGATGGCTGTGGCCAGCTCGACATCACTCATGTCAGGGGCAGCTGTGGTGGCCTGAGCATTCTGCCAGTGAAATCAGGCTCCTGAACTCTGTTTTCAACTGTGTCAACTTCCTGTAACCCTCTGCCACCGAAAATGGAGCTCAGGAGGGCTGCCTGTGGCATTCCCAAGCTTTGTTTTCACTGGCAGAGGTATCATGGGCTGGTCCTTTCCTGTTTCCAGGGCAGCCCTGTGGGCCAGATCTAAGCACCCCATGGGCTAGATCTGGCCCCTGGGCCTTGAATTTGACACCCCTGCCCTATTGTTTCCCAAGCATATTTCCATATACCTCTGCTTGTATCTCAATGTCCTCCTGAAGCTGAGATAGCCCAAATATGGCTTCAATTGCTATGCTCTATAAGTGGCGTTTCTCCAAATATTCCATCTGAAAGCACTGCATGCAGACCACATAAGGCACCTTGATGTGCACTTTGGGAGGGGGGAGGGTTGAAATGACATGTTTCACACTGGAAATCTTGTGGCTCTAACTGGTATTATAGATTTCCTGCAGAAACAATCCTTTCAGTCTGTTCCCTAACCTCTTCCTACAGTCCTTTTAAGCTGCAAGGGAAGTTGGAAAACTGGCTTCCACAGGCACATTTTTTTCTCTAAATCATTGATTAGAAGATGTAAAGCCAAAAGTGATAAGTCTATGGCTGACATAATGCATGTAATTGGAAGTGTAATTTCAAAATATTCAGCTCTTGTTCTTCTGTAGCTAATATGGTTATTTATTTATTTACCCAGTTATGCTAAGATTCTTGGCAACTTGTAATAATGAAACATCAAATAAATTAAGATATTTACACTAATAACTAAATAATAATAATAATTGTAATAATAATCCAGAATAATTGTGTTTCCCCATAATTCTCTTCAACAACTCCTTTCAATAATTTTTAGAAGACAGGAAATATAGGAACCAACCCAAGTTCAAAAAGACTACTTCAAATTATAGGTTTTACAAAAGAAAACAGTCTCCATAATATATACTTTTATGGAAATGGGGAACTACCTAGCAGATTCTTCTAGAACAAACTAATTTTCTTCCCACATTATGTAGTTTCCAGGGAAATCTTGTTCCTTCTCTTTGTATTATATTTTTAGACTACTTAACAGCTTCCAAGTTAATTCCCACAGCAAAATTTAGGGTGGCAAGATAGGATGGCAGGGAAAAAACAACTTTATGGATGTCGCTTAAAGGGGACCTTTCCTTCTAAGTGTAGCCCTCAGCCATAAAGAGTAGAATGTAAGAATAAGAATGATACAGCTTCTTCACCTATATGTTAAAGTATACAAAGCATACAAATCAACCTGGAATAGAAATAGAAGATACCATGAAAAGTGGTTCTGACTGAATCTAACAAAAATATGGCTTGTACCATGTTTCCCTGAAAATAAGACCTGGTCTCATATTTTTTGCCACCAAAAAAGGCACCAGGTCTTATTTTCAGGGCAGGTCTTCTATGGTCCCGCCGTATGGTCTTGCCCAGCAGGAGCCCACTTCTTCTGCAGCCACTTGTCGTGGCTTGTGCACATCATCCCCAGCCTCAAAGAGATCATGAAACACGAGCTTCCAGCTCGTTAACTTTTGGTTTAACCCAGTTGTTGGGAGAATCTATCTCCTCCCAAAAGGGCAGCCTGATGTGTATCTATTTTAGTTAGGCTTAGTATATATTCTTTCTCCTACTTTTTCTTTGGTGGTCATAGGGAAAGGATTTTGGGCTTGCCACATTCCTAAGGAAGGATGAGTGGAGATAGAGTTGTTTAAGCTAGGTGTTTCTTCTTCCCATGGAAACCTGAGCTGACTGTGCTCAGGCCCCTTGAGGTGGAGATTTATGACATCAAGCAACATTAAATTACTTCTATTGGAGAATGTGATTTTTGGGGGTTGTTTGTACACCTAAACTATGCACAGTCTAGGGACTGATAAGGCATCGCAAACTGCCAGTGTCAGTGATAATATCTATGGGCCCTTTTACACCTGTGCAAGTAACAGTCAATGTCTCTTCAATTTTAAAAGGTAAAGTAGCGTCCCCCTGCTATTTAAAGCAAAAAAAGATGGGTATTCATCTTTTGAGTATTCACAATACATACCCCCTACCACTCATGAAAGAAAAGTTAGGACACTTAGCAAAAGGGAAAGTGTTTACCAAACTAGATCTCCAAGAAGCATATTACCAAATCCGCATCAGAGAAGGAGATGAGTGGAAGATTGCTTTCAATTGTCCCTTAAGCAGTTTTCAGTTCACCGTAATGCCATTTGGATTACAAGGAGCCCTAGGGTCTTCATGCAGCTCATAAATTAAGTCTTACATCAGTGGTTCCCAAAGTGGGTGGTACCGCCCCGAGGGGTGGTGGTGGGGCGCTAAGAGGCAAGGGGGCTGGCAGGGGGGCACTGGCACTTTGTCCAGCAGCCTCAGGGGGAAGAAACAGGTGGCACGCAGATGGTTACCTTTTTCAGCCCCATTGTCATCCAATGCAGCAGCTCTTCCCATGACCGAATCTACCTATGAAATGAACATGCGTCTTTGTGTGTTTGTGTGTGTGTGTGTTTGTGTGTGTCAGAGAAGTATGTGTGTCGAGGGGGAGAAAATGTTTTTCTCAGAGTTTTGAGCTGGGAGGGGCCAGAACGAGCCGACGCACCAATGGGAATTCTCCCCCCCCATGATTCTCATCCAATCTCCCTTTCTGTGTGCCTGGAGGGGCAGACTAGATACCCTTTGAGTTCCCACAGTGCCTAGAGGGCACCCAGGCTGGAGCTGCCGAGACTCCAGATGGGCAAAATGGAGACAGAGCTTGAGGGCTCCCCCGGCTCCGCCTGGAAGGAGGGAGCCCGCAGCAGGTGCTGCAGAGGACGGGGGGGAGGCACAGCCCCACAGCCAGCCAGTACATGGGGGCCCCACACTCACCCCAATCCGAAGGGAAGCCAGGAAAACCCTCAGCTGACAGTCCATGTAGGAATAGATAGAGAGGAACTGCAGGGATCCCCCGTAATCCAGCCAGAGGCCTCCCCAGGCCTCCTCCCCTTGACAGGAGGGGATTTCCATAGGGATTTCTCAGTTTTACAGGAGAAAACGGCGTTTTCCACCTTTGAAACCTGTGTCTCTCTCGAAGAGCTCCTTCTGATCCCTCCTCAGCCCCCAATGGGAAGGTATCTCCCCCTTTCTTTCTGTGGCTCAGGATCCCACTTTTCCTTAAAAAACAGCCCCTGATGAAGATCCCAGAACAAAGTTTGGCCTTTTCTCCTCCATTTTCTGCTCTTTTCCTTGGACAATTTCAACATCTGCCCATCATTTCAAAGCGCAACAATCGATACTTTCATCAGAAAAAAATATACAAAGTAATATTTTGGTGGGAAATTGCCAATATAAAAATGCGGACATAGAAGTGGAGTCGCGATGAACTTTTTTTCCCTCGGAAATTTGCATATCTTGGCTATGGAATAGGAAGTGCTGCTATAACAAGGGTCCTTTTTCTAACCGTTTTTCTTCATTATTTCTTCATTATTATTTTATCATGGTGTAAAATAGAAAAAAATAAAGCAAGTGAGGAAATGAGAAAACGAAGGAAAGGGGAGGAGAAGTTTGGGAGAAAGGAGGTGCCAGCCCCGCAGGCACGTCAGGAAAGTAGAACAAAGCCAGTCTGGCTTTGCTCTACTTTTCAAACGCGCTGCCACTGCTGTGCTCTCGGTGCCGGTCCTGCAGGTCCACCCCATTGAACCCACTGCACCGGAGGGACCTGCCCAAGCAAGTCCAAGCAGAGAAGTGCACCAAGTCAATGGGGGTGAGCCTGAGAGAGGGAAAGAGAGAGAGAGAGAGAGAAAAGAAAAAGAGAGAGAGAAGGAAGAAAAGAAAGAGAAACAGGAAAGGAAGAAAAAGGGACAAAGAAAGAGGGGGGAGGGAGAGAGAGAGAGTGGGAGAGAGAGAGAGAGAGACAGAGAGCAAGGGAGAGAGAGAGAGAGAGAGAGAGAGAGACCTGATGCATCAGATTCAAATGAGGCCTAGTTTAGACTTGAGGCCTTTTTCCACATTGAAACATCTTTGCCAGCATCTTTGCCTGTACATTGAAATATCTTTGGCTTCTATTAAAGGTTTTGTGGACGGAACATGCTCAAGATTATGAGGAAGCTCTCACATTTTGTTGAGGCTTTAAACAGGATCCATTGGACCAGACCTCCACCCTAAAAATTACTTTTCTCCAATGTATTACAGTGCCAATTCTGAAGAAGGCAAAACCAAAACCAAAATTACAAGGAGAGCACACACACACACACACTCCCTTCTAACGCTGCTGGAGCAGGTGATTGGACTAGAATAGATATCTCATTATCCTCCTCCCTCCCTCCTTTATTTCTTTTTCTTTCTGTCCCTTCCTTCCATCCTCCCCTCTTTCTTTGTCTGTCTCTTTTTCTGTCTTTCCCTTTTCTCTTTTTTTTCTTCTTTCTCTCTCCCTTTCTTTTCTCTCTCTCTCTTTCCCTCTCTTAGGCTCACCCCATTGACTTGGTGCACCACTCCACTCAGACTTGCTTGGGCAGGTCCCTCTGGGGAAACGGGCTCAATGGGGTGGACCTGCGGGGCAGGGACCTAGAATGTGGCAGTGGCAGGACGTTCGAAAAGTAGAGCAAAGCCAGTGGTCAGCAATTTTTGCTGCAAAGAATCACAAAAGCTTCTGAGCTGTGCACAAGAAGGGACACACATGTCAATGCAATTCAGCAACATAAAATAAAGAAATACAAATAAAACAAATCAACAAGAATCGGCAAAGCATCTCTGATTAGATTCTATTCACTGCTAGAATCTAATCAGAGACGCTTTGCCTATTCTAGTCCAATGACCTGCTCCAGCAGAGTTAGAAGGGAGTGTGTGTGTGTGTGTGTGTGTGTGTGTGTGTGTACATGTGTGCATGGCTGTCAAAACTCCAAAAACAGTTCAAGTATCTCTGAGGATGCCAGTCATAATTTAGAACACTTGCTAAACAACCGGCCATTAAGTGTGGACCATTTGTATTTGGTTTGCCAGTCACCTGACCACGCCCACCCAGTCACCTGACCACCAAACCACATCTACCAGGTCATGTGACCAGCAAGCCACGCCCACCCAATCACGTAACCAGCAAGCCACACCTAGCCAGTCATGTGACCAGCAAGCCACACCTACCCAATCACGTGATCAGCAAGCCACACCCTCAAGCCACACCCACAGAAATTTGAATCCCACCCCTGGGTGGGGGGCACTGAAGATGAATTTGTAGCACCAAGGGGGCAGTGGACTGAAAAAGTTTGAGAATCACTGTGTTACATTAATATCTGTAAAGAGGGGTCCTGGTCTACTTGGGTGACATTCTTATTTACAATGAAACTCTAAAAGAACACATCAAATTAGTAAGAAAAGTATTTAAAAGACTGTTAGATGCAAAGCTATATGTGAAACTATCCAAATGCGAACTCCACAAAGAGTCTTTAGATTATCTTGGCTAACGCATTTCAAATCAGAGGATAGAAATGGATCCCGTAAAAGTGAAATCCGTCTTGGATTGGCAACCCCCAAAGAATCACAAACAGCTGCAAAGCTTCTTGGGATTTGCAAACTTTTACCGACAATTTATCCCTTCATTTGCAGAGATTGCATTACTGATAACAGAACTATTGAAAACTGGGAGTTGGGGGACAACCAAGGCAAAACCTGGACAACCCCTTAAATGGACTCTAGAATGCCAAAAAGGTTTTGAATTGTTAAAAAGGCATTTCACACAGGAACCCATTCTAAAACATCCTGACCCAGCATTGCCTTTTATAGTGCAAGCCGGTGCTAGCGACGTAGCACTGGCAGCTGTTTACTCCAGAAAAATGATAATGGAGATCTGCAACCCTGCGCATATACATCTGAAAAACTCACAGACACTGAAAGAAGGTGGGCTGTATGGGGAAAAAGAAGCTTATGCAGTTCATTGGGCTTTACAAACTTGGAGACAATTTTTAGAGGGCAGTAACATTCCGTCCGAAATGCGGACAGACCATAAAAACTTAGAAGCTCTAAAAACAGCCAGCAAAATCTCTCCTAAACAAGTTAGATGGGTTCAATACTTCAAAAGATTCAATTTCCAATTGAAGTACCTTCTGGGGGGGGAGGGGAATCTACTGGCAGATGTGCTGTCTAGGAAGCCCCAATTTGACAGTAAGCAAGAAGAAGCATTTCACCCAATCATTCTACCGTCCCCTCAAGAGACAGTTCAAATAATCACACGGGCACAAGCCCAAATCAAAAAAATCAAAGACAAATCAGAAATGACCAGGAAGTTGCAAAATGAATTAACAGCAGATACTTGGTAGCAGAACCATCCCGGCCCTGGAAGGAGATAGGGATGGATTTTATAGTAGATTTACCTGAGAGTCATTTGGACTGTGGACTTGCACATAGTCATTTGGACCGTAGTGAATTTGTTTTCCAAACAAGCTCATTTTGTTGTATGCCCAGGACTACCATCAGCCAGGAAATTATCCAAAATGTTTGTGAATCATATATATAGATTGCATGGAGTGCCTCACAGAATCATTTCAGATAGAGGGGTTCAGTTTACTGCAAAATTCTGGAGGGAATTTATAAAAGCAATTGGATCTTCTCAAGGTCTAAGCTCAGGATTTCACTCAGAAACTAATGGATTGTGTAAAAAAAACTAACCAACTTACTGGACAATATTTAAGATGTTATGTAAATTACCAACAAACCAACTGGGCTGATTTGCTACCATTTGCAGATGTTGCTTATAATAATGCTGTACATAGCAGTACTGGGTTAACACCTTTCCAAATTAATACTGGGATGGAATTCATTGCCAAGGGACACGCCCCCACCATCCATTTCAGTAAATGAATGCAATTAAGGAGTCTTGGGAAAACACAAAAAAGGCTTTGAATAAGGCAGCACAAATCCAAAAGATACAAGCTGACAAACATCATTCCTAGCAGCCACAATTTAAAGTGGGGGATAAAGTTTATTTGTCAACTAAATATTTGAAGTTACACTTACCTTCTAGGAAATTAAGCCCAAAATTTATAGAGCCTTTTCAGATAATTAAAGTAATAAACCCAGTAACTGTGAAATTTAATCTCCCTAGGCTATTGGGGGAAGTATATCCGGTGTTTCATAGTATTTTTTAAAACCATTTGTTGATTCTTCATTGAGGCCAGCAGAACATGTAGCTCCAAAGCCTTTGTTCATTGTGGGCCATGAACATTATGAGGTTAAGAAAATTTTGGATTCTAGGATTTTCAGGGGGAAGTTACAATATTTGATTCATTGGAAAGGCGATCCAATTTCACAAGCGACTTGGGTAAATAGCTGGAAAGTTAATCCTGATAGATTGGTGGGAAAATTCCATGAAAAATATCCACACAAGCCTAAGGCAAATTCTGTGGGTGGCAGAAGAGGTTAAAATATGCAGTGTATGATTGTGTTTAACCTAATTTCAATCTTTGTGTATTTTATGTTGTTGCAGGGGTTTCTTTTCAAATGAGGGAGTGATTCTTCTTCCTGTGGGAACTTGAGCTGACTGTGCTGAGGCCCCTTGAGGTGGAGATTTATGACATCAAACAACATTGAATTACTTCTATTGGAGAATGTGACTTTGGGCGGTTGTTCTTAACTTCTAATATTGTGGGGTAATTCCGGGTTGTGTCAGATCCAGAATTACCACAGACTTTGCCAATTTGATGCTTTCCTAAATAAAAGAAATTGTCTTGGAAGATGGACTTAGCTCTTTTCTTTTTAAATGGATTTCATCACTTGGAAACCTGACAAAGCTTATATCACCGAGCTGAAGGCCTGCCTACCAGCAAACATGGAAAAGAAAAATACGTAAACCCATCAAGGAAGCCCTCAAAATGTGTGGCTATCCCAAGTGGGCCTTCATCAAATCTCAAAAAAGACCCTACAGGAGCTCCTCTGCAACAGACAATGACGAGAACAATAAACAAAGCAATACTGTCATTCCGTACATTGCAGGCATATTGGAAAAGCTCTTTAGCCAACATAACATACATGCACACTTCAAACCCAAGAATATACTAAGGCAGAAGCTTGTCCACTCCAAGGATAAAACACCCAGACAGAAACTGAATAACGTGGTATATGCAGTACGATGCAGTGAGCTGTGTGCAGATCTGTACATTGGGGAAACGAAACAACCAGTTCATAAACACCTGGCACAACATAGGAGAACAAACACATCAGGACTAGATTCAGCAATCCATCTGCATTTAAAAGGCACAAGCCACTTTTTTGAAGACAATAAAGTTCATATTTTGGACAGAGAACATCGCTGGTTTAAAAGAGGGATTAAAGAGGACATTTATGTCAAAATTGAACAGCCCTCTCTCAACAGAGGGGGACGATTCAACATTATCTATCTCCAATCTACAACAGAGTCCTTTCAACAGTTCCAAGAAGGCTCCACACCAATTTGCACCACTCAGGTGATCCTGATGACACAGATAAACCTCCAGGTGACCTTAATGTCCCACTAAAAGAATACAAATGACCAGCTATCTGCAAGGTGTATAAATCCTTCCATTCCCCACTATCTAGTCAGAGCTAAAGAAGCTTCTTGGATAAGAAGCAAAACTTCTTTGAAGAAAAGCCAGAAAGACCAATTGCCTCTTTAAAAAAGCATCTTTGGAATTTCATTAATTCATTTACCTTATGTGCTCCGCTGGCTGTAACCCATTCTCTCTGATCTTTAACTGCTGAAAGTTTTTGAATAATATCTGTGAATTAGAGAAACTGAATAAAATATAGGCCTCCCATAAAATTCTTATTTTGAATAGTTTTGAGGAAAAGAATCCATATTTACAAAATAGTAATAATCTGTTTCAGAACTTAATAGATTCTGACACATGATTTTGAAGATTCAGTGTTAGACTTAAGATCTAAAATGAGATGTCTGCAGAAGTGGGGATGTTTAAAAAATCATATTGATTATGACTCAGCAAGGACTTGTCAATTTTAACACAAATTAATGCATTTTTTAAAAAAGGATAAAAATTTAATCACACGCCTGCAGTCCTTTCTTGATTGTCCCATGTGGATATCCTTCAAATACATTGAACCAAAGGATGAAATATGTTCAGCCATGTTTAGAAAAAGCCATTAAAATTAGTATAACCTCATTATTCCCGACTAAGTAAAAATCTATGGTTTTATTGGGTCAGATTGAACCAGGTTTCATATTTCTTTAAGACTTGCAATCTCATCTGTTTATTTAGTGTTACTTGTTGTGTTAGAGCAGTTTCAATATTAGAAAGCTTAACAATATTACATATTTCAACCAACATTCAATTTTCCTATTTTATAACTTTACTACTTCATTTTACTGGGAGCTAATTACTTAAACTTACATATCATGTTGACAAGTTTGTCTATGTTATGTTGCTCCTCTCCATAAGCAAGATAATCATTTGTTACTGTTTCCATAGACTGTAAATGACAAAACAATGGAAATATGGTATCAAGAGAAGGTTATGATAACAATTTATAGCACATATGCTCCCAACTTGTAAATGACATACTTTTTCATAATATACCACATAATATTACAACAATGAAACAAAATTTTTATTATTATTACATTGAGATTGCCAGGGAAAAAAAGTATTAATACAGAACATTAGTCAGGTTTCATACTATGGCTTGGTAGTATCACCCAGAATTGCTGGAAACCAGGCAGCATGTAAATTTATCTCTTTCTGCTCTTTTGCTTCTTTCCTGACAGTTAGCCACTTACTCAGTTCTTAGTAGTTTATCTTAACATAAACTTTTAAACACAACTCCGATGGCTTAGAAATTTTACTGCATACAAGGAATTCAGAATCTTTGAAATGTATGTAATGGGGATATCGACAGTGCATATTTTAATTTTATTGTCTTTCCCTTCCAGCTTTCTACAAATAATTCCTTGATTGTTTGTTTGATGGCTGTTAACTAGCTTAATGTAATAATTTTGTATTTCTGGCAACTACTGATCAAGATTTAAATTCTGGCATCTGAAAGCAGAACTGGAAAAGACTCTGATCTGAAAGTTGGGACAATTGCTTGCCTGTCACTTTAGATCTTTCGTGTGGGGCAGGATTGTAAACTCGCAGCCCACAGACTGGATGTGTCATGCGCTGGCCACGCTCAGTTTAGCAAAGGGGAAAAAAGTCATGATACGTCACATGATGACGTGATGACACGAGTTTTACATCAATGGTATGGGGGAATTCATTGGAGAAAACAATTATATTTGAAAATGTTAGTAATAAAAGGAAATCAGGCAAGTTAGTAATAAAAGGAAATCAAAGAACACTATTGCTGGCCATCACCAAGCTGTCATCACCCAGAGCAGAGAAAAACTCAAAGAACTATTGCAAGAAGTGGAGAGACCTGGCCCACAGAATCATCAAAACTCAGGCTTGACTGAATGGACAACATCAACATTACAAACTTTACATCAGGGATGGTCAACTGATTTTTCCAAAGGAAAATTAGAAACTGGGATGCTGTGAAGGGCCCATGCCATCCTGCTCCTGCAGCTACCCCACCGAAGCCAGTGATGCTGCACTGATATTTTGCCTTTCACCAGCACTGCACTGCCCACTCCTTTGCTGCTGCCCCACATCGATTCTCTGTCCCCAACCACCAAAGCTGCAGGCCAGAATGGGACTGCTCATAGGCCAGAGGTGGCCTACAAGCTGTAAAATGCTGTAATTTTAAATGTGACAGATTAATCCTATGGGTCCGACATCCCCAACATGAAGATGACCCCATTTTTTCCAAAGGAGCTTTTTCTTTTTTTATATAATTTACAATGTACCCAACTTTCTGTTAATTTGAAATAATAAAATGATTGGGAATTACTCAGTCCAGCTGTGGAATAGCAATAGCACTTAGACTTATATACTACTTCACAGTACTTTACAGCCCTCTCTAAGCGGTTTACAGAGTCAGCATATTGTCCCCAACAATCTGGGTCCACATTTTACCCACCTCGGAAGGATGGGAGGCTGAGTCAACCTTGAGCCAGTGAGACCTGAACCGCCAAACTGCAGCCAGGAGTCAGTAGAAGTAGCTTGCAGTACATCATTCTAACCACTGCACCACCATGGTTCATGTTACTATTTGCTTCTTTTGTAAGTTCCCATAATTTTCTTCAAATTCTGAATGTTCACTATATATTAAAATATTTATAATCTTTGCATTAGCTCAATACTGAGCTTGTCTGACTTCAACACAATAATATGACCAACAATAATATGACCCAGATTTCATCATTCTAATAGAAACATAGCAATATTGCAAACGGATGACAGAAAAAGACCTAATAGCCCACCAAGTCTGCCCTTTGAGATTTTCTTTTTAAATAAATAAATAAATACAGAAAGAGATATAAATAAATAAATGGATCGCATGGTTAGAACACTGAGTTCATCATCTGCAAGCCTGCATTCAAGAGCCAAATGTTGCTGTGTGGCAGAGTGAGTTTCCATTATTTACTCCAGCATCTGCAAACTTAGCAGTTCAAAAGCATGCAAATGCTGAGTAGATAAATGGGTATCACTTCTGTGGGCTCATTAATGGGGACATGAAAGGAGCCCCCAACTGGGTATCCCCCCCCCCAGCAACAGTGACATCATTGGTTAATCCTTTCAACCCCAAAAAACCTTAGAGCTTCCAAGATAAATATGAAAAAAAATTATTTTTTAATTTTGTTTTATTTTTAATTTTTTTCTGAATGATGGATATTTGTTTATATCAAGCATTTTAAACTCATTTACTGATGAATGACTCACTATCTAATCTATTGTTTCTACTTCGTTCCAAGCTTCCACTACTTTTCGTCAAGCAATACTTTCTAACAATACTTTTGAATTTCTCTCCTGTTGGTTTGAGGTTATGCCCTATGTTCTTGATTTTTGCTTAATATTGAAAATACTTAGTATATTTAGAGATTTCAATCACGTCTCCCCTTTTCTTTCTGTCCTTGAGGCTGTACATATTCAGTTCCTCCATCATTTTTGTTGTCTGTCTGTGGACTCGCTCAATCTTAATATCTTTTTTTAAGT
The DNA here is from genome assembly GCF_900518735.1 of Pseudonaja textilis. The sequence continues at coordinate 2,857,584 of NW_020769346.1, read as the reverse complement.
GATTACTCCAGAACTGGACACATATTCCAAATAGGGCCTATGTAGCAGGATTAGGACCTTCTTTTTCCTGCTAGTGATCCCTTTAATGATGCATTTCCCATAATTTTGTTTGCCTTTGGAGCTGCCTGGACACTGTTTACTCATTTTGCAGTTATCTGCTATGAGCACATCTAAATCTTTTTCATCTGTTGTTCTGTCTAACCCATAATATTGTATTCTGCCAGAGGATTCATTTTCCCCAAGAGCATGATCTTATATTTAGACAGTGAACTGCAGTCTCCATACTTTTTACCAATTTTCCAGCAATGCCCAATTGTTTTCCATGTTACCCCAAATTAAATAAACTACAGCCAAACTTTTGCAAACCTAACAAGTATCATAAGATTTTAATAGGGTTTCTTAATAAGATTTCAGGCAAGAATAGTTTGGTATCCTATAATAATGAATAATTTCTCAGGAATAATATTAGTGAATTTCCTTTCACAATCTTCTGAAATTTTGCCAGGTTTTTAAAAATATTTTTACTAACTTTAGAATATGTCATTGTTGCCATTGCCATGTCATAAGTGTAACACAGGAAAAAGTTGTTAATTTCTACCATAAATTGATATTGGTTTAGGAGAGGAATATATCTGTAATATGGCAGCTTATTAGTTTGCTTGTCATTATCATATTTAAAAGGATGGTTATCTTTGTTTTCTACTTCTGTCATTATCCAAAAATACTAAAATTCTGCTATGTGTTGTAAAAATAAAACCCAACAGAAAGGGGGATGTCAGATCCAAGTATCTGGCATTCTACAATGGAAGAAGAAGGGAGTGGGAGTTGGTACAAGTTATCCTTTCTGATGAACCTGAATATATTAAATCTTATATTGAATCTGTATAACTGCACATGATGTACAACTGGAGGACTGGAGCCAGATGGCTAGAAACTTGTCACCTCTTGGAGAGATAGCAAGAGGAGAAGGGACCATAAAAATTCCAGCTCTGGAAGATATTCCCTGGGAAAATCCTCTAAGATATGTTCCCAAGAAAGGGGAGGGAGGAATTAACATGTTGGTTCTTTGCTTGACTAAATCCACATCTAAATAAGGGGAGGGGTTCTAACTCCCTTTATCCATTACTGAATGCCTGGAAGCACCTTAGATTCTGCTTTCATTAGTACTGGATTCACTTCCTTTCAATAAAGGATTTCTTTTGAAATACCTAGATTTCAGAAGTTCATTCTTTTGGGTTGAAGCGGGAAAATCCACATGCTTACAATTAAACTCATTACAGTGTACAACCCTAATATATTTATTAAAAAATTAGCCTCTTCCAATAAATACTATAGTTGTGGTAGTAGTAGTTTTCATAATCACATATAGACTACAAATTAATACCAACTTATATTATACCAAATGATAGCAAGGTATAGCAGTTCATTCAATCTTTTCCCATTCCCAGGACTACATTTAAATTTCCTAAATATTTTCATCTTTGCTTATCTCATTTTTTTATTATCTCAAAACTGAACAGACTTTGTTTAGTGATTCCCTGAAAACAGAAATTTATTTATTTATTTTCTTGTTTTGTGATTAAATTTATTTGCCATCTATCTCACCATGGGACTACTCTTTTGAGGACTGTGTATAAAAAAACAATAATTTATTTTAGGATAACTGTACCTGTGCTAAACTGTCAATTCCACCCAGACTATGAAGAACTTCCTAAAGAAGAGAAAAAAAGGTTAAGTATGTCAAATGTATTTCCAATTATATCTACTATTTCATTAGGTTGAGCAGGAAGGTTATGTCTGTCCTGCCTACTACGGAGTTCCATCTGGCAGGACCCAGATAACATGTCTTTACTGCTGTGGCCCCTGCCCTCTGGAATATCATTTCCCCTGAAATGAGATTAATCTCATCCTTGCTTACCCTCTGAGAAGTTCCTAAAACATGTTTTTTTTCATAGCCTTAGAGATTCAATGATGAATAGCAAGATGGCTTTATGATGTCAAGTGATTCTTCTTCTGCATTTTTGGGTTTTATCATGGGTTATGACTCAGACACTGACTTTGACTTTGAAGAAGTCACTCCAGCATAACCTGTGGAGTATGAGTGTCACAAGATGCAAAGCCAAAACGCAGTGAAATAATGATGTAGGTTCTTCAAGCCCTAGCACCCAACAAGCACAGTGAAGAGGAGAGCAGAGACATTCCATCAGGCATCTAGTCAAGAAGGCAGTTAATATCTTGACAGTGGCAGTTGGCTGCAGCCTGATTTAAGAGGCAACCAATTCATATATGGCTCTTTATGACATTGTATGGATTCTGCCTGTGAAATTATGACCTTTCAATTGGTTGAGAACCATGATCTGGCTCTTAGAATCTGAAAGTGTTTCATACTATCCTTCTTCTATATCATCATCATCATCATCACCACCATCACCATAGCTGAAAGGGGTCTATTAGGTTTCCTAGTCCAAACCCCTGCTATACCATTTTGGACAAATGGATATCATTCTCTTCTTAAAAGTCTCCAGTGATGGAGCACCCACAACTTTTGTAGGAAAGCTACTCCACTGGTTGATTGTTCTCATTGTCAATAAATTTCTCCTTAGTTCCAGGTTGGTTCTCTCCTTGATTAGTGTTGTGACTGGAAGGATCGATCCTGCTGGGAGTTTTGACTCTGATGACTCTGAAGATGGAAGGTTGGAGCCTGCTGTGAATGTGGAGTCTGAATTATCAGAGGACACAGACGTGAGCCAGGAGGATGAGAGATTGTCGCAGAGACAATCCTCCCCAGAACCTTCGACTTCGTTCAGGCCAGCAAATGATCAACAAAATGAGACAGAAGTTTCCAGCGAGGAAACTGACAGATCGTGGATTGACGCCAGAACTAGAAGAACCAGGAAACGTAAATCTGAAGGGAGGCGTCAGGACAAACATTGATTGAAGAGACCGACACGCCTATCCAGGTGATTTAAAGAGGCGTGCTGACTCTCAAGCTTTGCTTGGAAGCAAAGTGTTTGATGAGTCGGAAGAATACATTTGAAGTGGCCTTGTGAGTTATGGACAATTCTGATTAGCCTGACAGGTTCCGGGAAGTCTGCCAAGGACTGGAAAACTGTGCTAATTTAATCCTTTTGAATCCGGTTTTGTTTCTGCTTGAATATTTTGAATTCTGAAACCTTGTCTTCTCATCTATGAATATAGGTGAGACATAACAAGTTTCCATCCATTGTTTCTTGTCTTGTCTTCTGGTGCTTTGGAACCCGTGCATTTGGGGTTTTTTTCCCCCATGAGTGCAAAATCTTCCTTTTGACAACATTGGATTTATTTTGTTAAATAGGACCTGTGTTCAGGTCTGTCAAGCTCCATCTTGGGCCTGTCTCCTGGAGTGTTGGCTACTCCTACCAATTTGGCATCATCTGCAAATTCAATGAGTTTCCCTTCTATTCCCTCATCTAAATTGTTTATGAAGATATTGAAGAGTATTGGGTATAAAACAGAACCTTGCAGTATCCCACTGCTTACTTCCCTCTATGTAGATGTAATTCCATTAAGCATTGCATATTGAATGCAGTTTGTCAGTCCTTTACAAATCCTTCTGGTGGTGATGCTGTCTATCCCATATTTTTCTAGCTTATGAAGAAGTAGGTTGTGGTCCACTTGGTCAAATGTCTTACTGAAATCCAAGTATACTCCTGTAACATGCTCTTATTAACAGTAAATCATGCAGGCAAGTATCTCTCAGACACTGTTTTAGTTTGCATACTTTGACTGTTATTTCTTTTACCTTAAGTAAACTGTGAACTCATTTGGATGGAGGCAATGCATCCATTCCTGCTCTTCTTTACCTCTTCGCAACTTTTTACACCATTGACCATGGTATCTTTTGTCTGACTTAAGCAATAGGGTGAGACAAAATTCTATACCGGGTTAATCTCCTTCCTCTGAGGATGATCTCAACTGGTACTGATATCATGCAAGAGATCCAACTCATAACTCCTTCTTTGTGGGATGCTGAAGGGATTGGTGCTTTTTCTGCACCTTTTTAATATTTACATCAAACTGATGTGATCATTTGTTACCTCAGTCCTGGGCAGAGTGGGTGATGCTATGGAAGTTCTTTTGTGATACCTGCTATGGGGAACAACAGACTTCAACTGAAAAGAGTGTGGGTAGGCCCTGCATCTGAGAATTTATCATCTTTGGTTTTGGATGGTGTTCACTACCCCAGACTAATTCAGTGCATAATCTGGGGATCCTCCTGGACTCATGGCTCTAGCTCAAAGAACAGTTATCAGTTGTGGCTAGAAAAGCGTTTGTTCAACTTAATGTTGTGTGCCAATTGTGCTCTTTCCTGGATAAAGTGGCTCTCTCCTCAATTACTCATGCCCTGATCATCTCCCATTTGGACCATTGAAATGAGCTTTACATGGGGCTACCCTTGAAAGGTATCCGGAAGCTTCATCTGGTATAGAATGCGGTTTCACAAGCAATGTTAGATGCCCAACATTTTAGGCACATTATGCATACTTTTGCTGCATAAGCTTCATTTACTAGCATTTGCTCCCAAGTCCAGTTCAAGGTGTTTTGAAGTCCTATATGCATGGAGCCAGGTTATCTATAGAACTGTGTTCTTCCTGTTACATCAACCTGTTCCACTTGGTCAGGGAAGGGAGGATATGTTGCGGACCTTTTCAGTAAAAGAATTCCGACAGGTTGAAAGAGAGAATTACCTCCATCCTCTGGAAAACTCTCCCCCAGGTTGATTAGTGCCTGAAAGCCCTGAAAGCCTTTTAATTAATTTTTAATGATGACTTTAATCATCTTTCCCTCTTTTTAAATTTATATGTTTTAATATTTTTGTACACCACCTAGAGTCCCTCTATGAGAAGAATGAGTAGTTTCAAAATTTGATAAATACATAACAAATAAAATTGTGTGAGAGTCAGTATTTGAAACTAGAAGAACAGGAGGTTTTTTATTATTTTTCCTTTTATTTTAGTCTTTCATGATTTTAAATGTTATTAGGTTTGTATGCCACCTAGCAACACTCTCATGTTTTTAGAGATAGGATAAATATATTTTCAAAGAATTGCTTAAATGAGGAAACAAATTCTTGGAGGAGCATATTAGCAAGGCAGAAACATAGAAGGAATGTGTGTTAATTGGAATTACCTTGAAGTGCTTGGTATTCAGCTTTATGAATTTCTATGATAACTTAACTGTTCTGCATCAAACAATGATTCTTTCTTGGGTATGGTAACAGTAGAAGAGCTGGGAAGTAACTTGAGGTTTTGCCAATTACAAATATCTATGCTTTCATCACCTATCACCTAGGTATATATGTGCATAGTTCAGTTTATAGGAGTCTCTCCCATTATTTTCTGGAGCCAATTCCTATAGTGCACATTTTCAATTACTATTACAGTAAGTAAGTAAGTCTTGATTATTGGTTTTAGGGTCCTGCATTTGAGTCCATGCTGGCAAGCAGAAAATTGGTTAGACCAATTTAGTAGTATTGAAAACCATACTGCTGCTCTTTTATTGCTTTGCTGAATTGTTATTTATTTCTTGAATAAAGCATTAAAATGTTTTAATGTTTTAATGCTTTAATGTCAATAAAGCATTATTTTTTTTAATGCTTTAATGTCATTGAATAAATAACAAGCAATAACAAGCAACTGTTATTTATTTATTGAATAAAGTGTTAAAATATTTTAATGCTTCTTTATTCAATTAATTCAATGTAACAAAAAAGAGTTCTTTTTACAGACATGTACCTTACTGCAATACTGAAATAATCTGCTGCTTTAAATTTAGTTATAGATTTAGAACAATGCTTACAAATTGTAAATGCATTCACCAAGTAATTCCATATTACCACGACAATAGTCAGAATATAATTTACTAACTAGATTGGACAAATGACCTAAGGAATACAACTTGTTACTAGAAAGGCCACTGACTTGCATTAATAATTAACCAGTAGTTACAGTTGTGTTACAGAATGTAATGCTGAATATTTTAAGAGGTAAACTAAAGGCAAGCCAACCTGATAGCATGGATCTCTCATTAATAATCTTATACAAATTAAAATTCTTAGAAAATGGACAGATGAAGCTCGGTTAGCCCATTCCCTGCAAAAAATAAAAAATAAATATCACATGTTAATAACTCTAGGCAAAAATATTCTAATTGTGCAAGTTCATCTTTTTATAGCTAATAGTCAGACAATTACAGACAAGAAAATAACATCTCATAAACTACACTCATACAAATAACCTATTCCCTATTATTTAACTTATTTTTAATTAAATATGTGCTGTTTAGCATAATATAAAGTTAGAACAAAATTAAAACAAATGAACTGCTTACAAGTTTTAGACTACAGCTCTATTAATAGCAACACAGACTGTGAGTGTTAATAAAATCTCAAGCTTATAGACTTCAGTTTAATGAGTTCAACCAACCTTCATATAAAAAACAGAGTTTGGCTTCCCCACTACTGATGAAGAGCGACGTTTTCTTTGCAATGCATCCTAAGTTTATGAAACAGAGGGATGCAGGAAAGCTTCATCCAAATCAATATGAAATATGTTGGTTCTAAATTAAGCATTAGTTCACTTTCTGAAATTTTTGTAATTCTATTCTATAAATTCATTTCAATAAATCTTACTGAACGGAACTCTTTGAAAATTGTCCTTGGAAACAAATCTATTAGTTTAGGCATCTTCCAGGGCCTTACAGCAATGACAAAACTGAATCCAAATATCTTATCCCAAATAATGGACAAAGTCCATTAACTCAAGGTTTTATCAATATTTCTGGGAAGGAATAAGTGAAATGAGTGGAGAAGCCAGTGGAAAGACTGACAAAGATAACCTGGGGAGTAGCAAGAGGAAGACTAAGAGATAGTATAATTTTAATCTCTTGATAGCATGAAAATTACACCATAATGATGTCATTATGCAAATAAATAAATCCCTGTAGAAAACATACTTTGAATGTGACAGACATTTGGGAGTAACAGATACTTCATACCTGCCACTTTATCACCATTAAATCAAGATTTCAATAGCTTCAACACTCAAGACAAAAGCAAAAGCAGAGTATGTTTGAACTTACCTCATATAAGAAAAAAAAAACTCTCATCTTTATTTTTTTGCAAGTAATTTTTAAAGTTTTGATTTAACACCCCTAAAAATGCAAATACCGAACTATAATACACATTTCAATTTATTTTCCTCTCACTCATTCCGTCTCAGAAATAGCTGTGATTAAAATGACAGCTCAAGGTTATGCTGGCCATCAAGTCAATTTCTAAATATAATCTAGTAAAAACAAAGGTGGTACTGCTGTAGGTGTAAATAAACTCCCCAAAATTGAATTATTTGGAACAATCTCTCTGGGCCTATGGCTTATTTAAGCTAAAGGACATTTAAAATATTTAACAATTTATCTGCTTCAGTTAATAAAGGAAAAAATAAATTTAATATAAAACTAAAACAAAGCAGGCGGCTTTGAAATTCAGCCAAATTATTCACATTATATGAAAAAAATGCAATTTAAATCAGACTGACTGAACTTAATGGGATGTATGAATGAATTAAATCCCATACATTTAGTGAATGTGTTCTATCCCACTAATATAGGATTAAGGTACTGGAACCATGCTCAAATCCTCCCTGACCACATAGTTTACTTGGCAATTTTATGTCAGTCGCTATCCCTCATCTCAGTCTCACTAGATTGTTCTTGTTAGTATAAAATAAAGAGAACCTTCATGTATTCCACTTTAAGACTTTGGATTCCAGAAGCTTAAACCAGCCAAAGGTCAACAAATGAATCAAACTAAACCTGAGAAACCAACCTGATTTTGGTGGAGGTTTGGGGAATAGAAGGAGAGTAGTTTGCCTCTTGGCAGCTTTTATCTTCCATGTAGAAACTTAATTTCTCCCAATGGGGAGAAGAGGAAAAACAAAAAAAATTCTAAGATTGCTGGGGGATTGACAATGGTGTGACTAATGGCTTCAGGGTGACTATCAGCCATGGGTTACCCACTCATCTTAGGGAAAATGCAGTAATATAATAAAACACTTTAAAAAACAAAAAACAAAGCTGACATCCATATTTTATTTAAAGCCATTCCCATTCTATGAGAAGCAAAGCACAATTTATTGGAACATTTGAGGATATAAAAAAACTTGCTTTTATAATTGAATTTTATTTAAATTTAATGTTATGATCTGCAAGTTGAAACCGTGCATATTAATATGTACTATGGAGTTGGTCTACTCCACAGCTGAATACTGCACCCCCATTTGGCTTAATAGCTGCCACATTAGCAAGATCGATGCTAGACAAATGATACAATGAGGATCATAAGCATAAAATCTACTCCTACTTGCTGGCTCCCCATCATGAGCTACATTGCACCACCAGCTCTATGAAGGCATGACCTTCCTCACCAGCATTGGTCAACTCTGAACAGGGTCTGTACCCTACATGGTGTCTGCCAGGACTCATTGTTAAGTGGGGTCTTGTCTCTACTCCTCTACCACAGAGTAACTGTGGTGCTCCTCGACAAAATATTCATCACGTTGTCTCTGAATGTCCATCAAGAGTTTACACCGGCCCTTTCCTTTCTTTCCCTTTCCCCCCTCCCTTTCTTCCCCAAGTAAAGTTACTTGTTCATTAAAGATGGCTTCTTCTTAGTCCCAATCTTCTTGTTGCGCAGTCTTTTCTTGTAGTTTCTCGTAGGTACAAATCGCCATTTCTAAGAATTGAAAAACAGAGCCAAGAGAGCCCTTCCCTTCTTGATCCTCTTCTTTATATTTTTTAAATTCCATTTTCAGTTCATCCACAAGTGATGCCATTGTAAAAAAATTTTTAAACAACCACCCAAGTGTTTTTAATCATTCAAATATAATTTCCAGAAGTCCCAAAGTCACCAAGCAATCCAAATACACACAAGCTGTTTCTTTTAACACTTTCTTCTTTTTTCACTTTCTCTTCTTGGGGTTACTATTTAGCTACAAAGTTCCAATTAGAATGTATCTTTTATAAGTCTTGTTAAGATTTAACTTTAGATTCTTTAAATTCCAGGCAGCCTCCTCCTTCCAAATCTTACTCTTATTCTTTTCCTCTCCCTTCCCACTTACAGCAAAAAAAATTATTTTTTTTTCAGAAATCTTTATTGTCCCCTTGGCATTTAATTTTCCAGTTTAATTACCTAATGATGCCAAAGCAGATTTTTCCAATTTCTCATTCATCTCTGTTCGCTGTCAATGTAAGGAAAGAGAGTGAAAAAAAACTTCCCCTTTTCACTTTCATTTGCTGCTTCCGAATCCTCTTTGGGAGTGATGTACCTTTTTGAAATTTAAATTCCAGGATACCTTAGTTGTTGCTTCTTATCCCGGTCAGCCAAAACTTTCACTTCTTAACTTCCTCCTGCACTTTCTTTTCTGGATGAGTGCTTCTTTGAGACGGCCATTTCTGACCGCCGCTCTTACCGCCTTCGGGAAAGGGAGTTTAGCCAGCTGAGGAGGAAAGATGCGGCTTTCATTGACCCTGCTGGAATCTCCCCCCTCTTTACCACCTCTATGGGGTGGCTTAGCCCCAAAGCCAGCTGGCTCGGGACGCTCCAGCGAGCCCAGGCAGAAACCGCGCACGATCGCGGATTCATGCCTGCCGCCGAAGCCCTGCAAACCGGACATTCAAAGATATGATTTTGTGGACATTAACAATTTTACTGGTTACAGTAGCGCTGTGTGATTATACTTCTTAAGGAAAATAACAGCAGCAACTGTAGGATCAAAGTGAGTATTAACATTCTTGGTTTTTATTCCCCAAATCATTGTATTTTGACAAACAGATGTGCAAAAACAGTTTATCACCGAATATGGCTTTTTCAAACATCTACATGAAACCACTGGGTGAGATCATCCAATACCATGAGATGAGGTATCATCAGTATTTATAGGAAACTCAGCTTTACATCTCCATCTCTGGTCATCAAAGTGATGTTGTGGCTACCCCTTTGCAGTACTCGGTGGCTGTGAGGGTCTGGATGGGGAACAAGAAACTTCATTTGAATCTTAGCAAGATGGAGTGGCTATGGTTGCAGGGAATCTCAATATCCAATTGTTTATTATCTTTAGTTCTGAATGGGGTTGCATTACCACAGGCAGACCTGGTTAGCAATCTGAGGATTCTTCTAAACTCTTGTTTGAAGAGCAGAGGATAATCATGATGCAGGAGGGCCTTTGTGCAATTTTGCAATGTGTGCCATTATGCTAATCATGAGGCCCTGTACACAGTCACTCATACTCTAATCATCTCTCAATTGGATTGCTGCAATGCCCTCTACCTTTAAACAGTATTCAGTGTACTCAGAAGCTACAGCTGGTGCAAAATGCAACAGTATGGACAGTCTGGAGGTCCCTAAGGTGACATATAACACTATTGTTGTTCCCTCTGCATTGGTTACCAGTCTGGTTTCAGGTCGAATTCAAAGTATTGATCATCATCTTTAAAGACCTTTATTGCATGGGTCCAGGTTATCTGTATCTTGCCCCAATAGAATTATCTTCCCCTGTATGGGAACGGGCTTATTGTGAACCCCATTTGTGAAATAATTTAATCTGGTGGGGTTAATTTAATCTGGTGGGGTCAACTAGAAGAGCCTTGTCATTGTGGCTTCTGCACTGTGAAACACTTTACCATTTGAGGTATGATCTACTCCCACTCCCCTGGCCTTCCAAAGGGGCTTAAAAAAATTAATTTTACTGGTTACTTTGGGACCCTGATGGATGTCAGAATAAAAAGACCTCACCCTCATGTTGTCCTCCTTGGTCTTATGCAACTTATTGAATTCTAATTATTTCTATATTTATCTTTCTTTCTGCATGTAAGTGAAATGGGCAGCACAAAATTTAATAAATAAATAAAAACATTGCAGCCTTCTTGGAGCTATCTGGAAACTGGTCACATAAAGGAGAGCAAACACCTTTCATAAGAACTTTACAGTTAGTAACATGACTTCATTTCATGACTGGAAATCAAAACGTAATACAATTCAAGAATACATAAATATTAAAATGAAGTTTTAGTATCAAATATCTATAAATTATGATTTCTAACAATTTATGCTTCAGTGCACTATGAACTTGTTCCAATTAATTATTTACATATGAGTATCCATATATAGATATGCCTACAAGGGCAGACAAATCACACACAGAATCAATTTTTGGTCAAAACAGATCAAATTAATGCTGTATCTATCTATATATATAAATTTATGTATTTAAAAAACCCAAAATCTCTTCAATTTTGAAGTACACTTTAATAAGTAAACATATAGTCTGTATTTTTTACCTGCAAATAAGCCGGTTTTTTATCAAAGCAGTGAAGATATCCCGAAATAACTTGTGCTGTGGATGTTGACTAAAATTTCTTTCATTCTTGTAATTCATACTAAAGGCAAAAAAGGCAAACCAGATATTGCAAAAGATTCAAATCTGACTATAAAAACATTATAAAAATATAAATTACAGAAAATATATAGTCCAATCCAACCTATACCTGAAGTTAAAGTTTAAAAAAAAATTACAATCATATTGCAGCTCAGGTATGGATTCATTGCTAGTCTTAGGGAAACACTAGCAGTGTCACTCCGTCTTCCTTGAATATTGCAATTATTTTTAGTGCTGTATACTCTAAGAACTGCCATATATCCTATTGGAAAATGAAATATGACTGACTCTGGCTTCACCAATTTTAGAGTTGGCAATACAACCATCCATTTGTCCCAAGACAGCATTTAGCCAGCTACAGAAATATGCACAGCTTTCCTGTCAATTTTATATCTACTTATAACTTGTCCTTTGGCTATCTCAGAACAAATAAAGGCAATACAGTTAATTCTTGACCTATGGCCATAATGGAGTCTTTCTTTATCCCACAAATTGCTACTCTCTTTGATACACTCTTTAAACATGTGGGTCGTTAAGTGAAGTATGGTGTATCTCATGGGTGGGGAAGGTTCTTGGAGGCCTGCTGCAGGCCCAGACCTGTACCTTGCATCCTTGCATCCCAAAGTCTCTCTCACCCCAAGATACTCCATATTTTGCTTCCTACCACACCCATAGCCTTTGGGTCTGCTTCACCTCTGGGCCCTGGTGACTGTTTTCCTACCAGGTATCCAAATGCCTTCCTCTCCACTGAGTCACTGCAGAGCTTAGGCTTCTTCCTCATACCCTCCTCACAATTCAATGCAGCTGCATCAAAAAGGCAGCCACTTTCAGCCCAGCAACAAATAAATTCATTCTATTTTCCTAACCCAATCTGTACAATGCTGTGGAAAGCTCTGGAGCTTTCTATTGTGGTGCACAAACTACATTAGGAAAGCAGGACAAAAGCAAAAAAAATGTTCAATTACCCCTAATAGGGAGACTAGCAACAATTAAAATGAATATACTGTCTAGGCTATTGTATCTGTTCCAAACAACCCCAATAAAACTGGAGAAAAAAATATTTTGAAGAGCTTAATAGAATAATACTAAAATATATCTGGCAAGGGGAAAAAGCAAGAATTAATTTAAAAATGTTGCAGGATACAAAAACTAGAGGAGGGTTTGGATTACCCAATTGGGAATTATATTACCAAGCTGCATTGTTAACATGCATGAAAGAGTGGATTGTACTGAGGAATACAAGGTTACTGACATTGGAGGGGCATGATCTACAATTGAGCTGGCATGCTTTTATATAGTATGGGAGAAGTAAGATACATGGTTACTTTCAAAGACACTATATAAGAAATGTTTTATTGTTAATATGGGAAAAAATGAGAGAACACCACTATTTGAAGATTCCAATTTGGCTTTCAACAATAGAAGCATTTATAGATCCAAATGTAACAGCGGAAATATTGTTAGATACAAAAATATTTTGAATGAAAAGGGTGAGCTCAAAATGAAACAAGAATTAAATGAGCATATGGTTTGTATTCATATATATATATATATTCTAGATATGAAAAAGATGTGAAAGCAGAGGGTTTTTATAAAGAATTGATAGAACTGGATAAAATATTAACAAAAACAGAAGAAAAACTGATAAAAATAATTGTAGTTACTTATTGAGTATCAAATTGGAAGAACAAGTGAAGGAGACAATGATAGCATGGGCAAATTTTTTTGGCTATGCTATAGAACTAGACAGAACTGGTAGAAATTGTGGGATAGAAATTATAAACTAACAATGTCAGCAGCATATAAAGAAAACTTATATAAGATGTTTTACAGAAGGCATTTTGCACCGGCAAGACTGGTAAAGATGTTCAAAGATAAATCAGCTAAGTATTGGAAATGCCATCAGACACCTGGAATATATTATAACATGAAGCAGACATGTTTTATTATTACCTTTATTGTCAGAGTACAACATATGTACAATGAGTTTGGCTGAGCCCCGCTAACCCAGTCCCAATCTTATTACACTATCTGACCTTGTTGGACAATGTACCGGTCCCGCAAGTCTATCATATATTGACATGAAGTTATTTTCCATTCAGAATTCTGACAGCCCACCAGTAGAAACTGTTCTTCAGCCTATTGGTGCGACTGGCTATGCTTCTATATCTCCTACCTGATGGTAGGAGAGTGAAGAAGTGCTGACAGGGATATGAGTCATCCCTGAGAATTTTCCTCACTCTTCTAAGGCAGAGAGCCCTAGCGATGTCATCTAGTGGTTTTAGGGAACAGTCTACGATGTTTTGTGCTGTGCTCACCACCCTCTGTAATGTCTTTCTATCTGCGACTGTCAACCAGCATATCACATCGTAATGCAATATGAGAGGATGCTTTCTATTTTGAACCGGTAAAAGGTCTTCTTTTGCAAGACCCTAAGGAAATAGAGTCTCTTTTGGGCCTTTCTGGCCACCTAGGTTGTGTTGATGTTCCAGTTAAGATCTTCACTGAGATAGACTCCCAGGAATTTAAAGGAGGAAACTCTCTCTACACAGCCCCCCTGGATGTAAAGTGGGGCAGGTTCCTCTCTCTTCTTCCAGAAGTCTAACACCATCTCCTTTGTCTTGCTGATGTTTAGGTGCAGGTTGTTTTCTAGGCACCATGAGGATAATTTTTGAACCTCCCCCCTGTACGCTGTTTCGTCTCCACCTGTAATGAAACCCAATACAATAGCATCATCTGCTAACTTAATGATCACAGTGGATGAGTCAGACGATACATAATCATGTGTGCACAGTGAGCACAGGTAGAGATTGAGCACACAGCCCTGTGGGGAGCCAATGCAAAGCTTCAGGGAAGTGTATGTGACAGACCCAGCCCTCACTGTTTGTGGTCGGTCCCTCAGAAAGTCTTTGATCCCGTCGCAGATGGAAGAGACAAAATCCAAATCAGTCAGCTTTTCAATAAGGATGCTCAGCAGGAAAGTATTGAAGGCCGAGCTGTAGTCAATGAAAAACATCCTGACATAGTTTCCGGGTTTCTCCAGATGGCTCGCTACAGAATGTAAGACAGTAGCTATGGTTTGTAAAAATAAAATAAAAAAATTACAAAAAAAAGAAAAGCAGGACAAATCTCTGTGTCTCTAGGCCACTCAGTAATGTCCCAGAAATGGCTGTCTTTCCAGCATGACTGCATTGAATTATGGTCATTCAAAACACAGTGGTCACTTCCAGGATCGCACTACATGAGCCAGCAAGGTAATGGTCCATTCTGCTTGCTTAACGAGGGTCTGCACATCAGTCCAGAAGCCCGCATTGTTGCACAGACCACATCAGGGAAGCAGAGCAGATTCAAGGCCTGTTGGGACTGGTAAGGATGAGGGGAATTAAATGGGAGACAATGAAGCATTCCTATGGTCAGTGATAAGGAAAAATGTCCATGAGTCCACTTTAGCAGCTGTAACTGGGAACAGGTCATAAATAGCTTTTGGGGAGTCTGCTATAAATCTGAATGCTTGTTGAGTGATTGGTAGTAAGTCAATGTTTAACTGTATAAAATCTGTCATTTCCTTGTTTGTGCAGTCAAGTACAAAACTTGTTACAATTAGCAGAAGGTGCAGGAGCATTTTTTTTATTCTTAATGTGTGATAGAATGAATATCATTTAATCAAAATCATCATATAGTCACTGAAAATATATTTCCATATGAATTCAGCTACTTTATTATCATTCTGTCAGCTGAAAGTACAAATGATTTTACCTGCTCCACTCTCCCATCTTTAAATAAGGCTTCTTCAACAGAATTTTCTCTACACAGAGGAATGTGTGAGTACCCGCTCCACACACACATACATACACACATCATATATAATGTTCACATGACTAACACTATAGAAATTCTTATTCTCTTCTTATTCGCCCCTTATATGAGGCATCAATAGATTAGATTAGTACAATAGTTATGTCTTAAATGCAGGTATCAAGAATAAGCATAATTCTGGACATGTATGCTATGGAAATGCGGAGAAGAAAAAAATTATTCAAGATTACCATGAAAAACTGTACCATCAAGAGAATGTTTAGGAAGAAAGAATTCAACAATACTTACAGGAAGCAAATTTGCCCCAGATACCCAAAGATATTGAAACAATGTTAGAAAGTAATATAACAATGATGGAATTAACAGAAGTTTTAAAAAAGCAAAACATTGGGAAAGCACCAGGTCCGGACGGTTTGACGTCCGGAATTTTATAAGACATTCCAGGAAACATTGAATCTTCACTTATTAGAAATTATGAATGAAGTTATGACAAAGAAGAGAATACCCAAAACATGGTCAGAAGCATATATAACACTTGAACTGAAGGAGGACACAGACCCACAGCAAGTTAAAAATTACAGACCTATATCACTATTAAATTCAGATTATAAAATTTTTGCTTCAATTCTGGCAGAAAGACTGAAAAGATATTTAAACAATTTTATTCATCCTGATCAAAATGGATTTCTGCCGAAGAGACAGATTAAAGATAATAAGAGAATAATTCTAGACACACTGGAATATTATGAGGCACATCCTGGAAAACAAAGGGCTCTGATGTTTATAGATGCACAAAAAGCCTTTGATAATATGAATTGGCGTTTTATGCTGTTACAATTGGACCAAATGGGCTTTGGTAAAAAATTTACTCAAGCCATCGAAACGATATAAACAAACTGCAAAGGTTATGATAAATGGAGAGTTAACATACTTTATAGATATAAGAAAAGGGACCAGACAAGGCTGTCTACTGTCGCCTCTGTTGTTTGTGTTAACACTGGAAGTGCTGAATAGGAACATCAGAGAAGAAAAAGAAATAAAAGGAATGAAAATTAAAAAAGAGTATAAATTACAAGCTTTTGCAGATGACCTGGTATTTATATTAGAGGATCCATTGGAGTCTGCACCTAAACTGATAGAAAAGATAGAAGAGTATGGGAAAGTAGCAGGTTTGAAAATAAATAAAGATAAAACAAAGATTTTAGCAAAGAACATGTTAGTAAGACGAAAGAAAGAATTGGAGGAAGTTTGGGGGATCCAGGTCACAAACAAGGTTAAGTATTTAGGGATACATATAACACCAAGATATAGCACACTTAAGGAGGACAATTATCTCAAACTTAAACAACAGATTGCAACAGATTTGATAAAATGGGAAAATTTACAATTATCACTGATTGGGAGAATATCTACAATTAAGATGAATGTATTGCCCAGAATCTTATACTTATTCCAGACAATTCCAATCAGATTAGGGAAAGAATTTTTTGAAGATTTAAACAAAATAGTGCTAAAATACATTTGGCAGGGAAAGAAAGCGAGAATAAAACTTAAATTGTTTCAAGATGCAAAAATAGGATTTGCTTTGCCCAATTGGAAATTATACTACCAAGCGACAAGTCTGATGTGGGTAAAGGAGTGGATATCACTAAGGAATACTAGACTTTTTAATTTAGAAGGACATGACTTGCTGATAGGGTGGCATGCCTTCCTCTGGTATAAGGGAACTAAAACGCAGGGGTATTTTAGAAGACATATTCAAGAAGCATTGTTTCTAAACTGGGAGAAGATAAAAAAGCAATATTATTTAAAAATTCCACTATGGCTATCTCCTATTGAAGCTTTTTCCTATCCAATAATATATGGAACAAACTGTTAGATATGGTGAGATATTGAATGAAAAGGGTGAACTTAAATCTATCCAAGCATTGGAAGAACAAGGTGTAAAAATGAATTGGTTTTCATATTTGCAAATACAGTCTAGATTTGATAAAGATGTAAAAAAAGAAGGTATCTATGACAAGTTGACTGACTTAGATAAAATTTTGACAGGTACTGATAAAAAAGTAATCAAAAAACTTTATGGACATTTGCTAGAGTTTAATATAGAGGAAGAACAAGTAAAAGAAACAATGATTGCATGGGGGAAATTTTTGGATATGGGATTGACTTAGATAAATGGCAAAAATTGTGGTCTCAAAATTATAAAATGACAATGTCAACTGCGAATACAGAAAATTTGTATAAGATGTTTTACAGGTGGCACTTACCCCCGATGAGAATTGCCACAATGTTCAAGGATAAATCGAATAAATGTTGGAAATGTCATCAGATACCTTGTTCATATTACCATATGTGGTGGACATGCTCGGATGCAAAAAGATATTGGACTATAATCCACACATGGTTGGAAAAAATGACAAAACAACACATAGACTTTAAACCTGAGATATTTTTATTGGGAATTATACTGGAAATATATTGTAAAGAATTGAAATATTTGATTGTAAATGTTTTAACAGTGGCTAGAATTGTATTTGCTAAGAACTGGAAAAATGAAAAAATACCTATGCAGGAGGAAATTATTAAGAAAATCATGGACTGTGCCGAAAGGAATAAATTAACATTTGAAATTAGAGAACAAGAGGATAAACAATTTTATATGATATGGGATTTATTTTATCAATGGTTAGATAAAAAGGCATGGTAAAGAAATAGACTAGTAAGCTTTACAATAAAAATTAATAGATTGATATAGAATACAATATAAAATATATAACCATTGGATGAATGTATAAGATTAAAACATAATGAAAATTAGAATATCTCATATAAAATGATGTAAAAATAGTCAAATGAATGTTTAATAATTGATATTATATAAGCACAAGCTAGATCGATAAGGTGAGAATTTATATAACTTGTGAGTAATGGTAAAAAAAGGATAGCACAAAAGATTGTAACCAACTGACACACTGTATGTATATAATTGAAAGATGGTTTTATGGTTTTATGTTTTGTTCATATGTTTGTTGTAAAAAATAAAAACTTTGTTTTAAAAAAAAGAATAAGCATAATTCTAAGAAGCTCTAGAACAGGAAAGCACAACTTTTTTCAGGTCAAAATCTCATTTGGCCTTTCTAATAGTGTACTAAAAATAATAGGAGGGCTAAAAAACTAAATTGGACTTCATTTAATTAAAATTATACATAACTCATATACATATGACCATTCGCATTTAATATTTTTCCCTTGTGTCATACAAACAATTCCAAGTTAGCAATAACTTCTGGAGGCTGCTGAAAACTTTTGGAAAGTTCTTTAACTGTATTCAATGCTGTACTTTAATTATAATAAAACATTTCAGAAATCTCATCCTCAAATATGTATAAATGTTTGAGAATAAAGTTAAAAAATGTAAAGTAAATGCATGCAATATAATAACCCTTAATTAATTTCAATACATTGTACCTGAAGTGTTCCAGTTCAAGAGCTTCAGTAGATTCTTCCCATTGACCTCTATATTTCTCTTTGCAAGAGTTACTAGAATATTGTTCAGACTTGGTCATATTATTATTAATATTTTCAAAGTTAAGGGCTGGCAACTGCAAATGCAAGTCAAGGTTGACTGTTAAGTAAGTTACTTAATATAACCAGAATAACAGCAATGATTGTCACTGGAATTCCATAACAATTATGCTAATAATGATATATAGATAACTGATACAATTATTATCATTCCTCTGTATTTAAGATTAGTCACTGATATTTAGATTGAGTATCTTTATACAGAAAGACCCAGAGATACACAAACATTCATACATACATTTGAATTTGGACTGTGGAGGAAAATGCCAATAATTTAGAGCATTTAATTGAAATATCAGCAGCACAAAGAGGGTAGCTTCAATAAACTTCAACTTAAAATCTTGCTTTGAAGGCTTGCTAGTTGGCTTTGGGGAACAAAAGATTGTATAGTAATGTATGACCTGCTCAGTGTAGAACTCTAGACAATTCTTGCCAGGTGGCCTGGGCCTAATGGCCTAAAAATGTAGAAGCTAAGCTGCAGCCTCTGCTTTAGACTTTCTCTATGTATAATATTTCATAAATTTATATACCTGCTCATCTCGCACATGTGATTCTGAGTATCATACAAAGTTAGAAACATAAAACCAATTCATCAAAATAACCAAAATCATAACAAAACTATTAAAAATGTAGTTGTAGGACATGCACTCAATTTCACTAGCAATACAGACCCTGTGCAGGCTCCATGACTACATTTGGTCAGATGGTAAATCATGTTTTCAGGCCCTTCCAGAGGAATACAAAGGTCAGGGCCAATCTGATCTTGGGGGAAATGTTTAAAAAGGCAGATGGTATGGCAGAAAAGGGTCTTCTCCTGGGTACCATCAGATGGTATCCTTTGTGACAAGGTTCCGCAACTTGCCCTTACTGTCAGACCTCATGGGATGGGATAGATGTGATTGGGGAAATATGTTCCCTCAAATAACCTAACCTTATGCTGTAGGGTTGAAATCATTATCAGCACCTTGAATTGAACCCAAAAGCAATCAACCAATCAGTCAGTCCAGTCTTAGTATGATAAAACAGCTAACCTACACAGGTTGATCTTCCTGAACAGAAAGCTGAAAATATGTAGAAATACTGGGACAGTTCATTTATGTAGGTAATCCCTTGTGGGTATGCCAAATATTTACAGTCGTCTTCTGTTTCAAACATGGATCTATTTCAAAAATCCATTTTAATCTAATCTATGCAGTACTGTCTCTTAGTATCAGATTCTAGCTCAATCAGTGTTTTTGGAATTTACATTACCTCATATTTTCAAAACTCTTAATGAAAACTGCTCTGCTAGAAATATGAAGCATTGAAACTCAAAACACAAACAGACATGAAATGATATTATCCAATTATTATCTAAAACTCTAAAAATCTTTTACTTATGATCAAACAAAATACTAAAGCAACACAAAATCACATAGAATACAAAAACACAAAATACTTCATTATAAAACATAAGCATTTAGAAACCTCCGTGAGTTATTTCAATGCAATTCATTCCATTTACTAGAGGAACTTGTCAGCATATTGAAATCATGAAATTCACTGTACAAAATTTGCTATTTTTTAAACATTGATTCAAATTATAGCAATTTGGAGAAGTACCTGTTGCTTGCTAGACTGGACATTTAGAAAGGCCAGAAGCCTTTTAAGATCAGAATAATCCCTAGGAGGAAATAAATTATATACTTGTTAACAATGCATAATTACCATATTATTATGAAATGTAATTTTATCCATGCTGTTCTGTAGGAAAAAAATCTTTCTAGAGCACCTTTCTATGACCTCCTGTCTCTGTTCACATTTATAGGCTTGTCAGCCACAGCTATTTCTATCAAACTTGGTGACCAGAGAAACAGTAACCATGTAACACAATGGCCAGACTACTTTATTTAACTTTAATACAAATGCAGGAGATATTGCTGACATTTAGTGAAAAGTACTATACCTTTGAGATTTAGTATCTGCTGCCTTTTCTCTAGTCTTCACCTTCTTGAGTTGATCAGGCATTTTATACCTTCAAGGCATCAGAATTAATTCTTAAAGGAAACAAATGTAAAAAATAATATTGTTGTTGTTTGTGGACAAGTGAAGAACAGAATTTCAGCAACTGGAGGAAAAGAAACAGATTTGGTTAAAAAAGAAATACATAAGTTAGCTAAAAGATAAAACCTATGCTAAAAATATCAGCTCATGAAATCATCTCTAAGTGGAATTTATTCTACCTTTGAATTTTCAGTAGTACATCAGGTTGTTTATTTATTGTTAGATTTAGATTCCACTTTTCCTTGAAGAGTAGAAGGGACATAGGGATTTTTTTTAATTTAATTGCTATTAACAGCAATTCTGTGAGGCAGAAAGAGATCAGCTAAAATGCTCCCAGCACCTTTCACTATATAAGTACAGACCAAACCTGTGTTTCTTTTATCCTAGTCTGACAGTTAAATCATTACAGCATGTAAGCTTTCATTTTATCCGTTAATTTTAAGATACCTCTCCATTTTGGGCAGTGGTTTCTAATGTAGCATGGCAGGGGTTGCAACAAGCCCGCAAGGAATTCAGATGTGGAGAGCAAAGAACTAGTTGAGCAGATCTTGTAGTTCTGAATGTAAAATCTTCTGTCATTGATTTCTGGAGAAAAAAGTCAACAGTCTGCAGAGGATATACATAACTATTGGCCGCATCTATTACATCTTTTAAAAAGGCAACAGTACAAAGGAAGTGATAATTTAAAAGTGTAGGTGCCCAAAGCCTTTATACATCTTAATACAAAAAATATTTCTGAACGATAAACAGAAAAATGAGGTTATATATTCACACATAATAGAGCTCTAAAGTAATATTACACTACTCTAATTGTATTTGTTCATCCATATCCATTCATGCATTTACATTAGAAATTCCAAGGGATAGAGAACGCTCAGTGTCAAGCTTGTCTAGATGGTTGCCTCCATCTAGTTTTCTTAACAGTGTTATGGAAAAGAAGTGTTATTGTCTCCCATTATATTTGACTGTATTACAGTCTGTATTACAGTCCTGGATTTCTCAAGGCATTCACCACCTGTTTGACATCTGTTTAGCTGATCTTGTTTAGCTTCTGAAATTAGTCAAGGTCAATTACTGATATGGCATATACTAATAGAAATAGATGTGGTATTTTAATCTGCACTATAAGGTAGATAATAATCCAGCAAACCCAGTAATACTGAATTGCTTTTACATTGCTAACTTCTGAATTAACAAGATCCAGCTACCTAGCAAAACATTGCATCACCATCTTGAGTTATTTGTAAAAATAATAAAGACAGAATACAAGTAAATAAATAAATTTTACAGTACATATGGTTAACTGGTTATCCTGGTTTTCTCAAATCTACAATATAGGTCTATAAAAAAATAGGCGGGAAATCTTTGAAGCATGGAAACACCCACCCACCCCAAAATTTTTGAATACAATTCTTGATAAAAAGAAATTGTACTCCTTGCATATTAAAATTGAAGCCCTCGTTTATTCACAGTATGTATTTATCTTTTTTTAACCTGAGCCCATCTGCATTATAACCACAGAGGCCGCGTGACCTGTTTAGTTGGCAAGATGGATTCTACAGAAGCTTATTATAGCTCAGTTAAGTCAGCTCTTGTTTAAAGATGCCTCAGAGCTCTTCCTAGTTTTCAGTAAAAATAACGTCACACACACTCTGTCCTTGCATACATGCACATTTGTCTCACACGCGCCGACGCTAAAGCTCAAGCCGTAAAAGGATTTTTAAGAACGGCCAGCGCTGCTTTCCACTCTCCGCGCCCTTCCTTCTAACCGCAAAAGACGAGGCTGATCTCAGGAGGGGACAGGGGGATTGGGCACTGTAACTTCTCCCGTCTATCCTCCCCAATTTCTGTACAGAAGAGGACATCGCTGCTCTTCGGACGCCGTTCTATCACTCACCTGCTTGGACTGTCAGCGCTCACACCACGGCAGCTCTCTTATTTACTATTTATTTTTGCAGTAATAATTATACCAATATTTGTTTTTAAGCCCAATAAAAAGCTCCAGTCAGCCGAGCGATCAAATCCGCAAACGCAGGAACCAATGAAAATGCGCCTTTTCCCTAAAGGTCGCTTTTTAGAACCAATGATTAAGCTTCGTACAAAAAGGCCGAGAAAGTTCCGGGACAACGACTAATACTACCGTTGTTGTCATAGCAATAGGGAAGCCGCCCGGCTAGAATCCAAAAGGATTCTAGCTCAGCGGCCCTTGAGTATGCTTAAGAACGCTGACGTCAAACCTTCAGTGAAGGGAAACTGTAAAAAGGAAGGTAATCATACTCCTCCCAAGAAGTAGAAATTGGGTGATAGATATGTATCAGTGTTTTCAACCATCACAACTTTAAGTTGGATGAACTTCAACTCCCAAAATTCCCTAGTCAGTTGCTAGGAAGTTCTGAGAGTTAAGTCGACACATCTTAAGGTTGCCAAGGTTGAACGTTTA
Source organism: Pseudonaja textilis (assembly GCF_900518735.1). The sequence goes on along the minus strand of NW_020769346.1, from coordinate 2,834,226 downwards.
TATATTGCTTGTAATAAGACGAGCCCAGGAATATCTTAACCTTAACAAAGGAAATACTCTCTCCAGTATCTACTTTATAAACTTAGGGTGTGTCAAATTTTTCAACTTCCAATTTCCAAACATTAGGAGTGCTCAAAAATTGTGACATGCCTTGCGGATTATAAAGATATTTTGGTTACTTTAATATAATTTAGATATACTTGGTAAGTATATAATTATCATAACTTTTTAGCATTTGTTTGTTTCATAAGTATATTCCTTTACAAACTTAATATTTCCAGTCATGGATTCTTTTCCTCTGAGGATTCTCTCCTTCCACTATTCCTGGTACCTATTTGCTATTGTTTCTTTGCCTTTGACTGCATATCCTGTCTTATGACATATTTTTGGCTTTTCTACAGTACTCAGTTCCTGTTTGGTTAAAATAATACTAATCCACATCTGCTAAAAATGTTTCTGCCGAATGATTGCCCAAGTACTGTTGCCTTCCCTGAAGATTCACTGTAAAAACTATTAGAGCCCTTTCTAATGTTAAATCTGATGCACAACATCATTGGGGACTTCTAGTATGTTTCTTTTTGAACTTTTAGATGATGTTTAAAACCCTCCTCTGTTATGATAGGTTTTTACAGGGTCAAACTATCTCAATGATCAGTGTCACTATGAGAAAGAACACACATTCCCCAAATGGAGATTTTTAATTACTTCTGTATTTTTAAAAATTTATTGCATAATAGAGGTTAAATAATTAAAATAAAATAACACAAAGTAATTAAAACTATTCCTGGAGACCTTGAATTCTAGTCCCGCCTTAGGAATTAAACCAGCTAGGTGAACTTGGGCCAATCACTCACTTCAGCCTTAAGAAATAAGCAGTGATAAATTCCTGCCAAGGAATGAAAACTGACTTGAAGGCACACATACAAAAAGCTATTCTGAGAAACTTTTGTTTTGAAAGGCACCATATGGGGATTGTTAAAGTTGGACAGAAGATAGGCCTAGAGCCTGTCATAAATTGTCCCTAAATGCCTAAACTTATGAAGTCTATCTGTATTCCACTCTCTCATCCACATATTTAAAATTTTCAGTTTTGTTTGTATAGCCAGACCAGCTCTTTAATTAAATAGCATTTTAGATGGAGCTATTGTTAATCTCTTATCTAAGAGTTTATTTTTGCTTTCTAGGGCACATTTCATTTCTCCCTGTTAATTTATGTTGAAAAGTACCATGACTTCTTATTTCTTCTCAGTACTAAATTTCAGGTAATGCATATAATGTGTGAACATTTATTATATCACACAAGTAAATCACCATGTTTTACAGGCATCATGTTCTTTTTTCTATTGCCAGTATGAATAAACATAAACTTCACCTCTAGGAATCCCCACCAACATATATTTGAAGGATAGCATTAGTTCTTTCCCAAGGAACCCATTCCTTCTTTGTAAGAATGAGTTTCTATTCCAGGAATACGATCATAGAAATGATGGTGGTCTGCCATTTTTTTCCACAGACAATTACTCACATCTCTTACCCGGATTTTCAGGAATTAAGTTTTCCCCCTTCAAGCTAGTGGCTTGGGCAAACTTCTCAATGAAGCACAAGATAATTCACACTTTCTGTATAGCATACATTTGCAAGTTAATAGCTGCTAATCATTCAAATCTTTTTTTCTATTACCAGCCCGACTGATAATTTTTGTAACTCTGTAAATGTATTTAAACACATTTATCCCAAATTAGTATTACTATAGTGAAACATTAAGAACAATAGCCTATATAATTTCACTTTGCTAATCAATTTTTAATTGCAATTAGGCATAGCTTTAAATGTAGTCTTTATTTGTCAACCACTTATTCAGCAACTGTTCAAAGTTGTGATGGCACTGAACAAATGGTAATCAGAACCAGTCCTTGAAATTCCAACCATTCTAGCACTGACATGGCATGTGATTGCAATTTGGAATCTTGACAGCTGGGCCTCATTTATGAAGGTTAATCCAATGGTCATACAATAGCCATTTGCAACTTTCCCTGCCAGTTTCCCAGAAGCAAAGTCAATAAGTAATCCAGCAGGGAACATTGCAAGTCACTCTGGTAAGACTTCCTGATTTTCTTTCATTTATGCCACACTGTCCATCCCCGGGTCTTGTGTCCCGTTGCACCATCCATCGTCCAGCCTGCCATTCTGCAAATGACTTTGCTTTGGGGAAGCTGGCAGGGAAGGTAGCAAATTGCAATCACATGACTGTGGAATTCTGCAACTTTGTAAGTACAAGCCAGTTGCCAAGCATCAGATCATCATATGATTGCAGGATGCTGTGATGGCCAGAACTCCAAAGACTGATGATAACCACCACTTATTCAGCACCATTGTAACTGAAGAAAAGTACCTGTAATTTAGCCAATAGGAGAGAGATAAGAATTTCAGTGTTTGTTCTGCCAGTTTTATAATGTAAGATAATGTTGGGAACACATTGTGGGATTTGAAATAAATCCCTAATTATTTAGATTGTATTCTCTCTAAAAAGGTAAATGGACTATATGACTCCAAGCAAAAAATATATCCCAGCTATAATGCAAAATTCTTATAGCAGGACTACATGTTTGGTCATAGGCCAAAAATTAGCAAGCAAAACCCAGATACCCTTTTTATTGATTGGAACTATCAAAACTAAACCTAGTCCTTTGGAATTAATACTTTGCAATCTATAAATGAAATTAACTGAGGACAGGATCGAACAACTGAATAACTTTTAGTAGCAATAAAATCATTACCAGGCTTAAGTTTTTTAACAAGATCTGCTATTTCTGAGTTTTCTTTGGAAGATCACTACATTAGCAGACTCATATTAACAGTCATATCCTTCCTTCCTTCCTTCCTTCCTTCCTTCCTCCAAAACTTATTTTCTTTTGATAAAGTTTTTTCTTTGTTTTTTTTAGTCCTGGTTGGATAGCTTCTATCATCCTCAGGTTGGCTGAAATATTGATTTCTGGCTACTGATTCCTAAACATTTGTTTCTCTTCAGTGTTTGGTCAAGCCTAGAGTGGGACAAGGATTTCCCTTTCAAACTTTTTCTGGTTTCCATAGGGCTGGTGTGGTAAGGAGAAACTGGTTTATAGTGATGAGGTGATGGCAGCAAGGAAGCTCAATTGCTAGTTGTTATTCACACTCAGAATGGTGGGCCCTCACAGAAAGGGTCTAATATTGAAGGATCCTTTTTTCCCCTCATATGAAATATTAATCCTACAGGTACAATGTCTATGGAGATTTTTAGTCAGAGCTGAAGTGCTTAGATGAGAAGCGAAACATCTTCAAAGAAAAAACAGAAAGTCCAGTTGCCTCTTGAAAAAGCACCTTTAGGATAGGTACAACGTATAAAAAAAAGTAACTCAAATCTTTAAAAGCAGTAACATTTTATTGCTTTTTTAACCTTTTCAAATATTACAAAAAATAGTCATTAAACAAATGATAAAACATTGGATATTTTTCTATTACATACTGAAGAATTTTGTTGGCATTATATAAAAGAATAAAATATTATCTCTACATTCAAACAGTGTAACTTTGGATATAATTCTATAAGAAAATGATGTAGAAAACTGTTATATAAATTGGAATATACTGTGGAATTACATGTCAAATTAAAGTAAATTGTTTTGTTCAGGAAACACTCTGAACATTGGAAGACACTGACAAAACAAAGTGTCAGTGACAAAAGGGAAGTTTTCAAAGGATGCATCTCTAACCAATAAACTGCATTTATAAAAACCTGTCAATTAAATAAGTTATGCTAAGTTTGCAAAACAGTGACAATATATGCTAAATATGATTTTTTTAAATTTTCACACCAATTATAACCATTTTCCTGTTCTTGATAAATTTTCTAAAAAGTAATTAAAAAATTCAAATAGTAAAATCACAGGACAACATTTTGTATTAATACAAGTATCTATGGACACTACATACCTATTCATTCATGAAATTAAAGGGTTCTTCATAGTAATTGTGCTAAGTAACACATAGAACCTATATTAATCATCCTAACAACGATTACATTATTGACCAAAATATATAAAAAGAAAATAACATTCAATATATTACACTAATGGCTACCATGCACTATGTTGGGGACATAACACAATTCATTAACAACTCTTTTAAGCAATGAAGACCCATGAATATTTGTAATGTACCACAGTTACCTGACATTACAATTATAAATGGATTTTTTTTTTACCAAACAACACTGTTTATAAGCCTACCATACACAGAAATAAATTCAATTGAAGTAAAAGAAGAAAAATATCATATTGGAAGCTAAGTAATGTACATGCTTTGAACACTATCTTACATATTTTATTGATTGTCTTGAAAAACTGAAAATTGAATAATTTGTTTTCAGTATGGTTAATAATGTGGAATATTGAAACTGTGTGTGTATGTGTGTGTGTGTATGTGTATACACACACACATATATGTGTACATGGGTTAATGAGTTCCTACAAACCCAAATGAAAAAAGTATTGGTGACAAACAATTTTAAAAAAAACGTTTATATAGAATTAAAATTCAGATATTCTGAGAACGTGTCACTTTAAAGAACAGAAAAAGTATGTTTCCTGGGATTGCTCTGCAATTATTTCCGCTAAATCAGTCTGTATCTAGAAAACAGTCACTTAGCTATTCTTACAGTAGGAATATACAGGCTATAATTTAGATTTCACCCTCAGGTGAAACAGTAATTTTACTCATGTATAGCTTTTAGGGCAATATTTATATCTACATACAATAAAATCTGTCTTTTATTGTTTGGTTTTATTACTATAATTTTATTTATGGAAAAAGAAATAATGTTTTACAACATGTAACAAGCAGCAAATTATAAATTAGCACATCATATTTGGACATCTGCTGTAAAAAATTAAAATACGTAATAATGAATTAATAAGAAGTATTTAAGTAAATAATGTAAACTACACAGCAAATCATGTTATTTCTGTCATTAGGAATTATTTTATATAATTAGCAGATAAATAATGAATTCCAATAATTTTCAGATATTTATTTAACTTATTAACCCTTTGGCATTGAACAACAGCATTATTGAATTTCAGGCATTTGAAAACAAAGGGTTAAAATTCAAAGCAATCTATTTGAATCTGTAAATTTCTACACATGGCTCTGAACAAAAATATTTGTAATAACAAAAGACAAGCAAAATTAATTTGGAATGCTGTCAATACTAATGAACATGATTCACTTGCTTACACTAAGTAACAAATTGGAAGTGTACTTTCAAAGATATAGAAATATTTATGAGATATAAACAGGTATGATTTTTAAATAAAGAAAAGTGCATATTTTAAAAAAATCTTAAGGCACAAGCTATGCAAGCACTCAGGAATGAAAATATTATCCAGTTTCCAATTTCATATCAAAAACAAAATATATTAATATTAATTTAATCATTTTAGGCATCAGATTTTCATTTTAACATGCTTTCCTACAAAATTTACTTTCTTTCTTTCTTTGCTCAGTTTTACATTTGAGCATTTCTGAAAATGATTGGGCCCTTTTCAACAAACTAATAATTTTATTTATATTCTTTCACTTGTTTCAGGTAAAATCCACAAATTGCTTTAACTATATTCAAGAATTTGCTATTTTCAGAATTCAAGATATTGCCAAATGAAACTACAAATCTTGCATTCCTACTTGCTGCCAAAAAAGTTCAACAATATTTGTAGGCTCACACATTGCAATGCGTTTTGCTGTAAGATTAAAAAAAATCTTTGGTGCACTGTAAACCAGAGTATCTTCAGTTTTAATTAGAAATTAATGCTGTGTATTTTATGTTACAGTTTTCACATACCCATATTAAAATTGATGTTTACATTAAAATGTTTCTCTTCAGTACTGATCTAAAAAGCTTAAACTTTAGAGAAACTCTCTTACTATAAAATTGGTAAACAGGTACTATTTAAACACAATCAAACCTTACTCATTTCAGTGGCGTAAATATGTGTACTGAAATCTACAACAAAAGAACAAAAATGCAGGACTTAAACATAGCCAGATAAAACTCAGTTGCACCCAGCATTTTATATAAATGCTTTTATTGATCTAAGACAAATATGCTTTGGAAAACATGTTTTAAAAATTTAACATAATATTAAAGTAATTCTGGTTTTATTTCCTGGAACTGAATGTTAAAATGATGGATTCAAGAACCTACATGAATTTATTTTCAATGTCTAGTAGCAATAAAGTTTATGTAAGAGAAGTCAACTCATAATGTAAATCCAGATGTTCTAATACAATACTAACTAGAAAATTTTCATTTATGTGATAGAAATTTCTTCCGTCTCCTACAGTTACCAATCATCAAACTCCCCCAGCTCTCTGGAATATATTTATAGGACACTCAGGGGAAAATTAAATTTTATCTTACAAAAAGAGAACCATAATCATGTTTAATCTTATTAAAAGGCAGTCTAAATAAATGCCAACCTAGACTTCTATATTCAAAAACTGCTTTATTCTTTCAGTATAATCTGCTCTTGTGGTTGGTGAATTAAAAAATAAAACTGAGAAGTTGACTACTACATGTAAGACTTATTTTTTAAAAATGCATTACAATGGTGTTTAACACTACAACAGGAAATAATTCATATACAAATACAATTATTTAACCCATAAAGTAATATAAAATAAAGGCTGAAATACAGCAATTCACTAAATTGCATATGTATCATTTGTTCTTATAAACTGGCATAACATTTGCAAAAATCCAACTAGCAAATGCCTGATAACAGGACATTTGTACTGAATTTAAAATTATATAAAAATATCACAGATACAATGAAAACCAATAATTTATAGTTAAAGATGATCTTTGACTTACTGATAACTAAAAAAAGAAATTATTTTTCCTTTTAAAAAATTGAAATAAACATTCCACTAAAATAAATATTTCCACAGTGACAGACATTTCTTGCTGGAAAATCTCACTGTTGTTCACATAAGTACCTAGTACTTAAAGAAGCTGTAAAGTCACTCTCTTTCAATATATCCTATAAAATAATATCATTGTTTTACCTCTATAATGAGGTTTCAGCATCTACATACTTTATTTCAGATGTTTTTTCAATGTCTATTTTCACACATGACTCATTTTCAGGGCTGTTAAGAAAAATTTACATAGTTAAAAACACCAATACAAGAGTATTAATAATATATGTTAATATAAATCAGCGTATTTCTAGGAGCATAAAGTAAAATTTAACCTATAAATGCCTTTTTCATTAAAAAAGTTATACATTCTAACAATACAACCCTATATGTATCTTCTTTAAAGCCTAGCAAGTTCAGTAGAACATTCTTTTAGAATTTAGATAAATGAATATGGATTGTTAATTAAGAAATCACAATGACTCCCACCTTGTGTATTATAGATACATATTTAGAAATTAAAATAAATGATTTTACTTTTGTGTTATAATCTGGTGTAACCATTATAATATAAAGCTCTTTGAATTATCAGAATTCATTGGAATTTAGATGGATGGATGAAGGGTTGGTGGATGGATAGATTGATTGTAGATAATAGACAGACGGACAGACATATAGGGCTGCACTGCAAATATCCAGTAACAAGTATCTAGGATGGTTTTTTGATTAATTCAGAAGCATGGGTTGTTGTAATATCAGAATGTAAGACTTTGTGTTGGCGATTATAGCCAAATTTGCAGGTCATGTGAAAAAAAATCAGCTGAAGTCACTGTATATTGTACTATAGAGGGGAAATGAAATTATGAAGTTGAATGATGAGTGAATGGAAAATAAAAAATGGATTCTTAACCATTGTTAAGATATAATTTCACATTATATGTCAACCCAGAAATACTATATTTTTACTTACACTGAGTCTCAAATTCTCCCACTCAAATGTGTAATCCTAAAATTAAAATACTAAAACAAAGTTGAATTCTATGAAAGAAAACTGGAATATTTTGTATCAAGAAAAAGCAATGTATTCAGGAGTGGGCCTCAAAAGTTTTAGCGAAGGGTTCTCTGTCCAGTTCCTGGGTGGGCATGGGCATGACGGGTGTGACCTAGTCGGCTTTCTGCACCATAGTAGGTGGGGCGTTTTTGCCCTCCCTAGGCTCCAGAGACTTTCTTCGAGCCTCTGGGTGGACAAAAACAGCCTCCCTGGGCTCAGAGGCTCTCTAGAAGCTGGAAACAGGCCCATTTCCAGCCTTCCCGAACTTCCAGGAGGCCCATTTTTTGCCCTCCCCAAACCTCTGCACACAGCTGGCACTTACCTGCATCCAAAACGGGCTGCATGGGAACTCCTGGGAGGGGTGGGGTGGGGTGGGCGGGGCCAGCCAGGAGTGGGATTTGAGGGTTTTCCGAACTGCACAGGATCTTAACTAGGGACTCTCTTGAACCCTGCAAAACCCCAGCAGCCTATCTCTGAATGTACCAGAATCTTTTTTTGTAACTCAAACAATATCTACAAAAAATATAACTAAAATTTTCCAGCATATCCCAGATATATGGCAGCACAATTTGCAAAACCTATGCTTTAAGGCAGGGCATTCTTCAATCAGTAACATTGCTACATCAATCTCTAAAGCTCTATATTATTAAGGGTGAAAAAATATTCTTACTGTTCACAAGCAAAATTGTCCACCATTATTTTATGTAATTTGGAGCAGAGTTCTTAATGTATAGTCAAAGAAACCAAGCAACGAGCTTATATTAGTCCAAATGATTATTTTCTTTCAGCAATATATTATTAATTTGCCAATATATTTATCATGCAACAGAATGTGTTATCATTTGAGAACATTCTAGAGCAGATTACCTGTCCCATTCAAAGTACTATAATAAAAATAGTGGATATCCATTTTGTTAATAGGGATATTTGATTTTCACTTTTGCTTACTTGGGGTAAAATATCCTCTTTTTGTTATAAGCATCATTCTAAACAGCTGCTTAACATAAGCTCTTTGATATAAAGGGCAGTGATTGCAAACTCATGTCATGTATGTCAAAGGTGAAACTCTATGATGTTTTGGATGACATACCAACACCTGACAACAACTATTCTTAAAAGCATGACTCATTCTTACAATACTTTTGGAGGATGAGCAAAAATGGGGTGTGCTTCAGAAATATCAAGAGGAGGCTTTTTTGAGTGGCTGCAGGGCATTAGGGCTAAAATCAAGGTTTGGGACTCTACTTCAGAGCCAATCTTGGCAACACTGCTTAGGTTGGTTTATATGGGGGAGGGGAGATACATAAACATAATTGTTTCTCTCTTTTTGGGGAGGGAGGATGTATGTGACATGCCAGAAGAGTCAAGTTAAGCATTTTCTGAATATTTGACACAATCAAATATTTGAACCACAAGGTTCACCAACATTACTGTGGTATATAAATGAACAACCAGCTCCATCTGTTTCCATTCTAAACATACAAAGCAAAAGCAAAACATAAAGTATGATTAATCTACCTCAAGTTAGGTCTTGTTACTTTGGCATTCTCTGTGTTCATGGAAAGAGCCTTCCACTGTGCAGTTTTGGCCATTTCATCTGATATGTTTACCACAGAAGGGTCAATGCTGGGTAATAAATACACACTGATTAATTCTACATGCTGTGCTATACCATTAATGAGGTGTCATACTCTACCATTTTAAGCCTTGGTTATTTTTTTTGCATGGGTACTAGAAAATGCATTGTTTTACTTTAACACTAAGAATCTCTGTGTTAAAAATAATTCACATTCCAGTACAGTGTTTTAGTCTATGAAAATACTTAACTTCTAAAGGTCTGAACCATATTATAATAGAAGGTAAAGACTTTTGAAAGAATACTGTTACCTATTTTCTCTATCATGTATCTTTTCCTGAAATTACCATTGATTCATGGATGCTTATATACCAGCAATCAGGCTCCATGCAATAATAAATTAAATGCATATATTTTTACCCAGCTTCAAAGCAAAGAAGAGAAATGTAAACTGGACATTAAAAAAGGGAAGCATTTTTACTAGTGTGCCCTCTGATAAATCAGTGTTTTATCAGGACTTGCCATGCTAATGATGGCAGTCTTTCTGTAAATAGGCACAGGTATCCATTTTGTAGAGATATTCACAAAATACTACTACATCGAATGGAATTGGAGCAACTGCTTTAGGAAAATTAAGAAAAATATTGTTATAAAACTAACTTAACTACATGATCAATGATATTAGCGGAGGATACTTCATAAAGTAAGTTTGTTAAGTGTGTTATTTCATCCATCTTATTTTCAACTGATAGTACTTTATGAGCTTTAGTATTACAGAAAAAATCAAGTGAAATCATGTGCAGTTAATGTACAATACCACTTTGACAGCTTCTGTTAAGAAAGGATAGAAAACTGACAATAAGCTGTTCATGATACATATTTTTACTAACTAACTTGAGAAGGAAAAGAATCTGTTATAACTATTTTCAGCAGAAAGTCAAAGCAAGAATAAACATTATAGCCTTCAAACTAATCGCAGTTACTCACTTGGCATTAATTTTTCATGTAGGAATAGTCATACTTCAAAAAAAATCAAATTTATCTCAGTCTAAAAATTCTAAAACAATGTTGAATCCAAATAGTAGCAGAATCATATAAGGAATATTAATTTTAAAAATGGTAAACATGTTTATTTGGAGAATAATATTTCAAATTTTATAACACAGCATTCCCCAACCTTTTCAGCTGTGCAGACCATTAGGTGTGGGAAGGGATAGTTCCATGTGAGTAGTGGGCAAGCGCACGTGCATGCACACAGCTCCATTTTCACAAGTGGCAGGCACAAGCACCCACACTCATGCAAATGGAGTGCATGCTCATGCACTCTCCCACTGCTCATGCAAATGGAGCACAACACGCACATTTGTTCACTGCTTGCACAAATGGGGATGCAAGTGCGTCCTCACCTGCCCCTTCTGTGGGCCAGTTCCGAACTACTCAAGTTCCAGTAGTGGGCCACAGCCCGGGATTTAGGGACCCCTGTTATAGCGCACAACCAATACTATTTATACATGTGAAAATATTGGCTTTCACTAAATGATAAAAATCTTAGTTTAATATCTTCAGTGTCCTTCACATAAACTATGCACATAAGAGATAAAATAGGATTAAATAATGTTCTTCATACAGATTCCAGATGATTGGTATGGAGTAATCTGATCTGTTCAAAAGATTTATGTAAATAAATAACATGTAATGCATTATGGTGATACATGCAGTTATTTTATAGTCTTCTTTGGTCCTCTTTCACACCATGATTAATTCTAGATTATACAAGTATCCTTCAGAATTAAATTGAATGAACTATTATATAAAATAAAATATAAAATAAAATAATAGGTAAATACCACACCTGTATTTTAGAGCTTTCACAGGAATCTGTAATACTTCACTTCTTTCATATGGAAGGTGTACAGTTTCATTGTCCACTGCCTGAAACATTCGCTCAGCTTCCTGAAAGTTATATATAATCCAATACAGATTTAACAAATTTTGAATTATAAGAGAAATGCAAAAATGAATTTTGTATTTTGTCAACATAGACCTAAAAGCAGGCATTTTGGAAACTGCACAGTAACAGATTTCAACCAACATTGGGGAAAGGATGAAGATTTGTGAAGAAGTCAGGCCAGAAAATTATACTCTATTCTCCTCTTATGAAAGCTCGTTCTATGCAAACCGACAAGCCATTGTATTGTGGAATTCAAATTCAGGTCTATAATACACACCAAAAAAATAATATATTTTTGAATATTTGAACAGTTGCTAAAAACCAGAGATGTGAAGAATTTTTCATTATGGACCATTTTAATTCATAAATAGGTAATTCTGAGTACAGATTAAACTATTTAACTAATTAGGAAACGGTCTGACCTTGAAATGGCCCTATCCTGAAATGTCCGGGGTCATACAGAATGGGCCCATTTTGAGGTCAGGCTATTTTCAAACAGTTATAGTACAATTACTCCAGAACAAAACAGTCCGTTACTGTGTTATATGATGAAGTATTTTTAAATGTAAACCTGTCATAATGGAAGATACTATAGTAAAAGTTGTGTATCTATTGCATTATTTCAAATCTGTTGAATTTTCCTTTGACACTTCTATTAATTATACAAACACATTAAAATTTATGCCAACAAACATAACAGTGATCTTACCCACAAAAAGATGTATTACGTATCATTAAAAATCTAGTTTACAATATCAATCATAGTGAAATTTTAGTACATTTCATTCCAAATATATCTACAATAGCTATTGGTTCTTATTTGTTTATATCCTGAATACATGTATTTTCTGAAGTAATTTAGAATGGCTTTTTTATGGAAAGATAATCCTGAAAGCAATAAACCATCTACAAATATTTCTTTTATTTTAATCTTTGAAAAGCCTTTTAATATTTGGAAAAGAGCATTTACATGTGACACTTATACAAGACCTATGTTTAGTATATATTCTGTTTATGTTTGTGCTGTCATATTCCTATCAATCACATTTCATTTTCCATGTTTTTTATAGAGCTTTAGTGAACTGCTATATTTAGAGGAACTAAAAGCTAATTTCCATTTGTTTCACTGATAAGCTCAAATATGGAAAATGTTTTCCATTTTCCCACCAAACACTGCTTCTATGGGTTTTTTTTGCCTTAATTGTGAATACTATTCACTTACTTCCTTTGCTTTTTTCTTTTTGTCATCTTCCTTTTTCTTCTTACTTTCTGGCATAAGATCATCAAGCCAACTGAGCTCCCGTTTGGTGAAACACAAATCCATAAGTTTGCGAACAAAAACTAAAGCTAAAACCTTTAAAACAGTTTTAAATATAAATTACTAGCAAATCAAAATGCTAATGTAAATATAGAATTAATATAAATTACAGTATACAGCATTAAATGCATAGCTTTAATATTATCATTGAATTTCATGTTTAAATATTTATAAATGATGCATAAAGTTGTAGATATACTGAAATATTAGCTTACCATCATAGGAAAAACAACAGCAGCCGCTGATGCTTTAATTGCCCACAAAAGAATAAGACAGGTAAGCTGAACTACTGTAAATACATGTACTTTCCATAGTGGCACATAACGGAGATAAATCAAATCAGGTTGATGTTTGGCAGGCATACCAAACAGTTTAATACGATCGAAAAACTGTAATGAAAAGAAAAATTATTAAACATATGTCTAAAAACAATTTTAGAAAACAAAAGTAATAAAAATAAATTGATTACAAATTGGGCATGATACTTCTTTGAGTAGTAAAAATAATAATCTTATTAAATCTGTAATAAAGAATTACACTAGCTACTAAAAACTTTTAGAATTTCTGGATTCCTGCCTATCTGTTATAATTTGCAATATTATAAAGATAGATATATTTGTAAAAATTCAAGAAGGTGAGCCCTTTCACAATCATTTATGGGGGCAGAGTGAGACATAAAAAACAAATATTGCAGAACATCTATGTTACTTTTTTCTACAGATGAAACATGAGTAAAATTAAAACTTGCCTGAATGCCTTTTAGTGAGGATGCTCCCATATAAAGAAAAACACCATATAAAACTGGCATTGGAATAAACTGTAAAAAAACAACCAGTAAATCAATTTTTGATAATCAACAGATCAATCAATATAAAAACTTTAAGCAATTTTTGCAAAGATTTAACTATTTCATCCAAAAAAAATACAGATTTAACAAGATGAATATTTCAGTGTATTTTTGTCCACCTGTCATTAAAACATAAGTAATTGGCAAGTATCTGATTGGGGGGAAATGGTTCATATATAAGGCATTACTATTCACTTAGGCAGAGATGAATATACAAGTATGACTGTAGATCATGAAAGTGAAATATATAGTGAAGGATTTGATGGTAATGAGAGATTAATAATATAAGACTACCATTTTTAGTAGTATCAATGGATCCTTGGAAAATAAATATGGAAAAGAAGAGAAAGATGGGAGGGGAGTGGAAGGGAAAATAATATACTAAGCTTGTAATAGAATTTTAAAATCTGCTTCTTACCTTTAAAACAGAGGTCATAAACACTGAAAGCCCCATCAGAACAAAAATCATTAATCCTGTCACTCTTTGCTCACGGATTCCCAGGAACTTTGGTTGTTCTCCTGGAGCTGAGCACTCAGATTCAACTTTTAAACTGTTGACATGACTTATTGAAAGGACAGTTGCAGCCACAAACCAAGGCAAACCCATAATAGAGCATATACCTAACATAATGCCAACCATGAGCAGATCAAGATGATAACCACAACCTTTCTGTGGAATCAAACACAAATATTTCATATTAAAATGGTATAGTAAGATGATGTTCACAATATTTAGAATGTTTATATAAAGGATTATTATAGAAGTGGATTAAATTTAAAATTGTTTCACACTTCATAATGTGTCAGTGAATATACGCAACAGAAAACAATGGTGAGTAAAATGAAAAAGAAGTGCAAAATTTTAAATTAGATTTGAGAGGTATGATAAATACTACTCAACAAAATTACAAGGTTGGGCTCTGTAGAAAACATTGTAGTGGGTAAGAATTTTTAGGATAATAAAAAGATTTTACAGCTTCAGTATTTGGGAAAATTACATTCTTCACTGACCTGCACAAAGAATGGAATGGAATAGAATTGGAGTGTCAAACTCATTTGGCCCATAAAGTTCTTAGATCTGGCTTACAAGGCTGCCCTGGAAACAGTGAAGGACCAGCTCGCAGTGCTTCTGCCAGGAAAAATGGAGCTCAAGAAGGCCACATACATCCCTCCCATACATACACACACACACACTTATGAATAGACAACATTCATGCTGGTCATTTCCAAGTTTCTGCCTGAAATACAATTTTGGCTTTTAATTCTGTTGCCCCTCCTTACAATCTTAGAACATCAATATTTAATTTACTATACTTTCCAGTTAAGCAGTTTAACAAAAATAGTCTTCTTGAATGGTAGCCTTAGCAATTCTTGGTTGATCTCAACAAATGAAGAAGTGTTGGATGTAGTTATCAGTGTGATGCTAAGATGAAATTATTTAGCTGTACACTAGCTTGGGAAGTTAAAAATATATTGGAAAAAGGCAATAACAAACAGATGTCAAGAAAAGATACATGTCCATTCAATCACCAGAGTCAAATCTGTTTCACATGAAACTTTCCCAAGAATAAATGATCTAAGTTATAAATAAATTATATTATAAATAATTTGTCTGCTACAAATTATTAAAGTATTTAGTTGAATACAAGATTTTGTCTTGTATGTTTCCTGTATATAGAAAATTACTTTAATGCTGTAATTATTTCTAATTTAACTTAACTGTTGCATTGGTAAATGAACAAACAAAGCAAATAGTCACCTTGAGTTTATGCTCTTTTCTGTTTATGATAACTGCTGTAATTTGCTGATCCATAAAAATAAGGATGGTACAGAGCAAAGCTGGAACTGCAGCTATTACTAGGGTCCACCAAGGATTACTCCCTAGAGGATTGATAAGCCATCCACGATCACTCTGTGTAGGCTAAAATAAAATATAAATATACAGCTACCAAAAGGAACAGATATATTTTCATTATTTATAAGAGAAACACTTACTATAAATACCTTGATACAGATTATAATAAAAATTATTTTAAATTTAAAACATTTATTTTTGAAAAAAGATGTTTCATATAGAATGCAATTAATACAACAATATAAAAATACAATTTTAGTTTAAGATATAAATATTTGAAATTGGTTAATTTGGCATGATCACAAGGTATTATCATACTTTATTGGTTGCCAATCTTTACTTTTTTAGCATCTGTTATATCGCTATTAAAGTTTTGCTGAACCACCAAATAAGCAAACTATTTAACAAATTTTAATTATAGCCTATGGCTGTCAGGAATCAAACATATATACCAAGAAGCAATTAAAAACAGATACTTTTGAATAAATAAAATAGTTATATAAATGTACAGGTAATCTTTGAGACATGACAGTAATAGAGTCTGCTCATTATGTTTGCAAGTGGCATCACTTAACAATGCGCACATCTTATTTTCTTTTATGTGATTGTTAAAGAAACAAGCAGTTGTTAAGCAAAGCATGGGATGCCTCAGGGGTGGATAACAGTGGTGGGATTCAAACTTTTTTACTACTGGTTCTGTGGGTGCGTGCTTCGGCACGTTCTAAAAGAGGCTATTTTAAGCTTGAAAACTTACCGTCAGTGCTGATGAATAAAACAGCTGAGGCAAATCAGCTGAGCTACAAAGGAAATATAGAACAGGAAAGGTGCAGGGGTGGGGGAGTGGGGCCAACTGCTAACCAGTGCTACTGGCAACATACCACCATTGGTGGATAAGATCTAGTGCAGGCTGAGGCCCACCTATTCCTAGCCTCCAAAAGTCTCCTCCAATACCCAAGATACCCTGTGCTCTGCTTCCTGCTCCTTGGGTCCCCAAAGGTCTTTTCAACATCCCACTGAGTCCCAAAGGCCTGATTCCCATCTCACTATGTCCCGTATCTTCCTCATCACTTATTTTAAAAGATTTCTAGACTGTATGTTGGAAAAGAGGACAGACCACGTGTCCCTGAGTTATATGGCAGCCTTGTGGAAGTGGCTGCTATTTTGACCTGCCCATGTGGGTAGACCAAAATAATGGTCACTTCCAGGTAACTTTCTTGTGGGATAGAGACATGCTGTCCTATTTTGCTTAGTACAATCTCCATATGAGCATGCCAATCTGACAGATGCTTCTGCTAGGCCACCACCCAGCTCAGGAACAAACTGCTCCATTTTGTTGCCATAATGTGATATTCACAGCACTTCAGAACGCATCTGCAGAAGCAGAAAGCTGTTTGAGTCAAAACCATGAAATATGCAATCAAATATATGAATTCAACTGATATAGTTTCTCAATTCTATCAAGCATCTACAAACTAATAAAGAGTGCTGCTGCAGCAGTATATCACATCACTTTTTAAAAAATTACTACTTTTTAAAAATTAAATAATTTTGCCTGAGGATTTAATCGATAGTATTTCAAAGTTTATTAAGAGAAAACTAAAAAACATTTACTTACCTCAAATTTTTCAGGCACATTTAATTTAGGAGAAGGAACTCCAACAAAATAATCGATGCAAACCATAATCACTATTGTCAAAAATACAGCAAAATCACTTATTGTAGAACGTACCTAAAAAGAAAGAAGCATGAAGGCATTTGGGCATTTCAAATACTTACGTGCAATGAAATAGTTCTGAAGGACAACAACATTCAGATTCTGTAATATGCTCTTAACATATTAATTTTAGAGTATTTTGAAATAGGAGTCACTTGTTCATGAAAAAAATTCTTCATGAATAAATCTGAATAGTAAAGCAAAATCTTGCAAAATAATTAAACTAATTTATAATAAGAATAAGAATAAGAATACTTTATTTGCGGTCACAGACCAAAACACAAGTACAACAAAAGAATATGGGAAAATTAATCATGAACAATTGGTCACTAAAAACTTGACGAAGGGGAATTACAGCGTTCTCCTGTGATGGTTACAGCTCTTTAAAAAAATTTGGAAACCAAAGAAGTGATATATGAGGAGCCATGCCCTAGACAATATAAGGACAAATTGGGTCTAACATTGGGTCTAGAAGGATCTATTTCAAGGAGAGACAGTAACTAGATCTGCCTGTATTATACATAGGCCAATATACAAGGACATGCTCCACAGTTTCAATCTCAGCTCTGTCGCAGGGGCATAGCCGCTCGTTAATCGGGAGCCTCTTAAATCGCCCATCCAGTAGTGCTGAGGGCAAGACATTAAAACAAGCTAGGGAGAAAGCTCTTCTCTACTTGGGAATGGTTAGAGTGTAAAAATAGGAAGCCATCCTCAGTTCATAATTATTAAATTGGCTGAAGATCAGAGGGGAGTAAGTTTTGTTAGCTCTGGCTCGTAGATATTGCAAGTCAGTGTCCACAAGCTGTTGGACTACCATAAATTGGGACTACCCTAAATTGGGCGTCCTTAAGGCCATAATCTCCCAGGGCGTTCCCCGTAAAACCTAGCAGGTGTAATTTCTTCATCAGCTCCCTCTCCCAATGAGAAATATGAGAGTCAGCAAACGCCAGGAGAGGTAGCTACCAGGAACTGCCAGAAAGAGCACCCGAAGCCACCATTTAAAGTTGTTAATCCACACCATACATTCGACTGATCAAGTGCCCAGTTCCAGGTACATCGGTGCAAAACCAACACAAGGAGGAAGACCCAGAAGTTTTCTAAAACAAGACAGCCTGGATTCTTTCAATTCAATCCTTGAAGCCCCGTATCCATATGGGAATTCTGTAAAGAGTTTGAGCTAAAGTTTTGGCTTTGTGAATATGCAGAGCAGAAGGAATAAACTGGCCTCCTTGGGTATAAAAAAATCTTAAAATCTGCTGGTGACTACAGGAGGCCGAGTTCAGCACCTGGGTTCGATGTCTAGTCCAAGCACCGGTGTTCTGAAATTGAATACCTAAATACTTAAAATGGAAAACCTGCTTAACAGCATTATCATTGATAGCCCAGTTATACAATTTCCGGGCTCTAGAGAACACCAATACTTTGGATTTGTCGTAATTAATAGACAACTGGTTCTCAGCACAGTAGGACCTGAATGCAGAAAGTAATCTTTTCAGACCTGGCCTTGACAATGAAAGGAGAGCCGCATCGTCAGCATAAAGGAGAAGCGGGATCTTCGTAGTTGACAACTTTGGGGTGTGGGACTCAATACGTCCAATGTGAAAGGCCAAGTCAGATAAGAATAAATTTTAAAAAAGAGGAGCCAGAACACAACCCTGCCTTACTCCGTTCTTAATCAGGATAGGATTTGGAAGTTCTCCCTGCAGACCATACCTGACCTGACTAGAGGTCTGGTTGTACAAGGATCTAATTAGGAACAGAATACATCTATCGATAGAACTTTTGAGCAGTTTTGACCACAACAGTCCCCTAGGGACTGAGTCAAATGCTGACTTTTGGTCGATAAAAGCAGTAAAAAGTTTGCCACCTGGTATGGTAGTATATTTATCGAGCGGGTGCACTAAGACAAAGAAGTGGTTCAGTGTGGCACAGCCCGCTTTAAACCCAATCTGTTCAGCACTAATAATATTGGACTCCTCAACCCAGGAAAAGGAGTCTACGAGTCTACGGAGATATTTAGCATACAGTTTTCCATCGATGGAGAGCAGGCTTATGGGGCGATAGTTGGCTGGATTGTTCCTATTTCCTCATTTAAAAACTGGAACAATAATTGCTAAGCTCCAGGAGCTAGGGATCTTGCCAGAGGTATTGATATGCATGAAGAGTCTGCTAAGAGAGAAATCTACCACTCGGGATTGGATTTTAGCAGATCAGGGGGTATAGCATCAGGGCCAGGGGCTTTGCCTGACTTGAGTTCGGAGATAAGCTCGGTAATCTCAGCATGAGTCATGGGTTGCCAGTCAGGAACTGCAGGAGGCAGCTGTGGCCCAAGCATGGTCGAACTTGTTGACGCCTGGAAAATTGCCAAGAAATGGTTTTCCCAATCTCTGTTGGAAATACAGCAGAGAGGGAGTTCTTGATGACCCAGCAAGGAGCTGGCAACAATTTGCCAAAGTAATCAAGTGTTCTTCTGCTGGATAGAGAATTAAACTAATTTAAAAATCTATGTCAACAATTGAAGTATTTCTTCTTATTTTATAATACATAATGAAAATACTCAATACACAGAATTTAAAATTTTGGAAATAGGTCCCAAGATTTTATGCTCATTGTCATCAGAATTTTTTCTAACTAAATGCTAAATGTAATTTAGCATTGTTCCAATTCATGCAAAACAATATATTATTTGCCTTAAACATTACAAATTAAATTATCTTATTATTACCTTTATTGTCAGAGTACAACATATGTACAATGAGATTGGCTGAGCTTCCCTTTGTGCACCCCCCACATCTTCAGCAAAATACTTACTGTAAAAATCATGTAAAGGTATAAAAGCTATCACAATTACCTTAGTGGGAAAATAACGTTTGGTCTTAAACTGCTTGAGAAAAGAGGAGAGGAAAAATGTTGTAAAAAATAATATGACAGACCAAAAAAGAACATCTGGGAAATATGGACCATGGTGTCCACAAGCTGATCCAACAAATATGCCATTAAGATTATTGCATTCCTGTAAATATGAACACAAATCAGATGTTGCATTAAAAATATTCACATCTGAAGTTAAATTTGTGTGTATAATTTCATCACACATGAAAT
This sequence comes from Pseudonaja textilis, assembly GCF_900518735.1. Next base: position 2,813,858 of record NW_020769346.1, on the reverse strand, counting down.
TAAAAACTCACAATTGCTTTAATATGGACCAAGCAACATTTACTTGTTAATTTTAAAAAAGTTTAATGTTTTAATATGCAAAAATACACACCAGTTTAACAATTAGCTTCAACTACTCAGAATTAGTTTTCCCCAAAATAAGACACAACCAGAAAATAAGCCATAGAATGATTTTTCCAGATGTTCATAATTTAAGCCCTACCCCCCAAAATAATACCCAGTTAATATTGTCAGCCAGATGGACACATTTTAATACCGTATTTCCCAAAAATAATACCTAACCAGAAAATAAACCTAATGTACTTTTGGAGCAAAACTTAATATAAGATTTTGTCTAATTTTCAGGAAAACACTGTAGTTCTAACTAGAAAAGGCTAAATAAACAAATTTCTTCCCATGTTAATTTGCCCTATGTATGAAAATTGTCATTTTACAGATTTGCAAAATGAAATGGACTGGGATTCAGTTAGGAAATTATACCGTTAGGATACTGTTTCAGTTAGGAAATCATACTGTTTATTACTCAGAATATTAAAAATGAAAAAGAAAGCTATTAGAAGGGTTTAACAAGAACAGTACTTGGCTACAATGCAATCTGTGACCAAATATTATTAATCAGACTTTGTGGACAACCACTTAAATGATAGCTATACTACTTTAAGCTCTAAACACTGATGCAGAAGAGGAGATTTTATGATCAAGTTCATAAACATGTCAAAACACGTCAAGCAAAATTGAAGGCTAGACGGCCAAAGTTTGAAATATTAAAGAGGAAAATGTAGTTGGTTTGTATAAGTTTAGGGAACTGAAATTAAGCAGAAGACTGACTTTTCAATTTCTGCCAGACCAATAACTTCTTCATAGGTGACAGGCCTTCAACAACCAAAATGCTGCCTTTATACATGGACAGCACTGTATGGAGTCCATTGAAATTTTCCTATACAGAGCTCTATTATGGCATCAAAGACATGGCAATACAGACTGTGGAAGAGATCATAAACTGCTCATGAGCAAACTTCAAGTTAAGACTAAAGAAGAAACCAACTAGTTTCCATGATATAATCTTAAGCCCACCATTTTCAAGGAGAACATCAGGGATCACTTTGAAGTCCTAACCCTCATTGATGGAGCACCAGAGAAATTTGAAATGAACTTAAAGAACTTTTGAATGTGAAAAGAGATTGCCAAAGATTAAAAAAAAGAAGAAACTGGATGTGAGAAAAAACAATGAAAACTGCCAAGAAGATAAAAGAAGCCAAAGCCAAGAAAGACAAAAAATTCAGGTAGAAATTTGAAAAATAGTTACAAAGAGCTGTTGAAAGAAACAAGAATCAATGTTACAGCAACATCTGCAAAGGCGCTGAAATTGGAAACACAGTTGGAAAAACAAGGAAACTCTTTCTAAATATTTCTTAGCTCAGAAGGAAGTCCCAACATTAAATTGATATTCTAAACAATGCCAACAGATAGTTAATAGCCTATTAACTGTAATTCTGTTACAAATATCAACATGCAAGATAGCTTAGAAGATATTCCCTACTTACCTTTAGCACTAGAAGATGAAATTAGATCAGCACATTGGTTATTACAAGAATTATAGAAACTGATGGATAACTACAGGAATATAACTGACAACTGATGAAGAATCAATAAAGATTTTAACTAATCCATACCAGCAAATCTGGAGAACACTTATTGAAAGAAGTCAATCTACATTCCAATATCAAAAAAAGAAGAATTAACAGAGTGTATAAATTATACAATCTCCTTAATTTCCCAAGCTAGCAAAATAATGCTTAGGATGTTTCAAGACGATTAGAGCCCTACATGTAAAGGGAGATGCCAGATGTTCACACTGGCTTTTAAAAAGGCCAAAGAACATGAGATGGTAACAGATAACAGATAATCAGAGTTGGAAGGGACCTTCTAGGTCATCTAGTCCAACCCCTGCCCAAGCAGGAGACTCTACATCATTTCTGACAAATGGCAGTCCAATCTCTCCTTGAAAGTCTCAAGTGATGATGCTCCCACAACTTCTGAGGGCAAGCTGTTCCAATGGTTGATTTGTTGATGCACACTGGATAAATAAGTTAATCAATACCAAAAGTAGTCATATGCTACAACGATAATAAAAAGACCTTTCACCATGTTGGTTATATCAAGTTGAATTTAGAATAATGAGAATCCCAAAATGTTTCAACACCCTATGAAAAAACTATACAGGTAACCCTCGACTTATGATTGTAATGAGCTTCCCATTATGGTCAGAAATAATAAGGATCCTTAAGTGAGAGGGCTTTGTTTAATGATCTCCAAACTCAGCTCTCCTTAATGCTGCTGTTAAATGACCATGCGGGTTGATAAGCAGAACACGGGATTCCTCAGGAATAAGAAGAGGCACTGGGAGGCCCACTACCTAGCTGGGCCAAAAAAGGAAACATACAAGCAGCAAAAAAGGTTGCAAAGCCATAAACACCCCCCCCCCGGGGGGGGGACATCATATTCAATGCCAAGGAGACTTCCAAACAAGTCACTAGTGGTACATTACCAGTGGCTTTTCACAAAGGAAACTATACTTGTGGGCTAGGCCTCAATCCCAATCAGCTGGCAGTTGAAGACAGCAGCCTCTCCTAGCTCTTACTTGGCTTTGAGGAAGCCAGCATCTTGCATGCCAAGGTGGCAGCTTCTGGACAAGTTTCCTAAAACATTCCCCTTGCTTTATCCCTCCCCACTTATTTAAGCTCTTTTCCTCCAGTCTTCAGCCTGCCAGTCACTTATCAAGGTAAGTAACTTATAGATGTTGTCACCTCCTTTCCAGAGGTACATATTGTAATACATTTAGCAAATTAAATAGTTAAAGGTGATCAAGATAGTGCACAGTTTAGTTTCACTACCTAAATGGGATGGGAGGAACTGAAAAATCAAGAAGACTATCATTTTTTAATCAGTTTTCTTTATTGAAAAAGTGCAAGTTTATGGGGGACAAAAGGGGTAAAGCAAGGAAAGATTTTGGGGAATTCATCCTGAAGCTGCCATCTTTGCAGGCAGGATCTGTAAACTCTAGTAATAATAGTCAAGGGACAAACTGAGGAAAAATGAAACTAAAATGAAATATGAAAAAGAAACTAAAGTAATTACAACAGATAGAACAACCAACCTAAGAACTGATAATTTTCAAAGAGTTAGATAGTTTCTGTCTTTTAGGATCAACCATTGGCAAGGAAAGAAGCAGACATGAAATGTATCGCATATTAGCACTTGGAAGAGTAGCCATGAAGGCCTTGGAAAAGATAACTAAATGTTAATGCAGTGGTCCCCAACCTTTTTTGTACCAGGGACCAGTTTCACGCAGAAACACTTTTTCAAGGACCGGGGAGGGGGGGAGACACTTTTTCAAGGGGGGGGGGGGGGAGGAGTCCGAGTTTGGTGGTTTGCTTGCAGACGTTTCATTACCTGACTAGATAACATCTGATGTTGTTACCTAGTCGGGTAATAAAACGTCTGCCAGCAAACCACCAAGTTCAGGTAGTGCCAATGCCTCCTCATTGCAACCCTGAGCGACAGATATTCTCTTCTATTGGGACATTTAAAAAGGAGGGTTTCAGCTGCAGATTCAGGAACTGCGCCGGGCTGAGGAGCGCCTTCAAAACTGAGCGCTGGGCAGCGGTGGCCCGCGGCTGTCTCTGTGGCTCAGGACAAGTCCCTGCAGGATGGCTGAGAAGCCCCGCCTCTCAGCGCTGCCTCCCTCAGCCTCATCCCTCAGGTGTCTCCCTCCCTCCCTCAGCCTTATCCCTCAGGTGTCTGCCTCATTCCTCTCTCAGTCGCTCTCTCGCTCCTCCACCAGCCCAGGAAGAAACTGCTTCAAAGAAGCCAGCAGGGTGGCTTTTCCTGTCAGCATAGCTCCTCCAAAGCGCCCGTTCCCCGCCACCCCGCCACCCGTGGTTCAATCCAGTGCTCCGTTCTGCCTGCCTGCCTTTGTTTCTGGTTGTTTCAGAGCAGCTTCGGCTGAGTAAAAGGCGAATAGTTATTATTCTCAGCCAAAGCTACTCCGAAACAACCAGAAACGAAGGCAGGCAGGCAGGCAGAATGGAGCACTGGATTGAACCGCGAGCGGCGGGGTGGGGGTGAACGGATACTTCGGAGGAGCTGCGCCAACAGGAAAAGCCACCCTGCCGGCTTCTTTGAAGCAGTTTCTTCCTGGGCTGGTGGAGGAGCGAGACAGTGACTGAGAGAGGAACGAGGCAGGAGGAAACCGAAGCCGCTGAGCTGGAGAGCAGGACAGCTTTGATTGCTTCCTCCCTCCCCTTCTTTCATTTGTGTCCTTGATCCCTGATCCCAGCAGCATTCACCGAAGGTGAAGAAAGCCACCATTTTTATTTTATTTTTATTTTCTTTGCGGCCCGGTACCAAATGATCCACGGACTGGTACCGGTCCGTGGCCTGGTGGTTGGGGACCCCTGTTGTAATGTATCTGTACCTACAAAGATCAAAACAATCCAAGCCGGGGGTTGCCAATCTTTTGGACCTCAGGGTTCACCAAACTAATAATTTTAGATTCCAGGGACCACTAACTGGTTCTGTGGGCATGAACTAATTTGTGGGTGTGGCTTGGTGGTCATGTGACTGGCTGGGCATGGCTTGTATGTAAATATAAATATTTATATAAATATTGAATTTTTTATTAAAAAAGAGCAACTTTTACCCAAAATCAGGCAAAGCAGGCAGGCAGATTGAGTTGCTCACAGAATCAGATTCATTCAGAAATCTATCTATCTGCTGTTGGCTAGCTCAGTCTGTCATACAAAATTTGCTTGCAAGCAAACTCACAAAATTAACTCACAACACACCATGTATGTAAATATTGACTTTTTTATAAAAAAAAGAACAACTTTTACCCAAAATTAGGTAAAGCAGGCAGATTGAGTTGCTTACAGAATCACTGAGTGATCTATCTGCCATCGGCTAGCTCAGTCTCTCAAATTTACTTGCCATGAGTCTGCACTGAATTTGCTTGCAAGCAAACCTTCAGTCCTAAGGGAGGTTTGGCTGTGCTTAGCTAGAAAGCAATAAATCCAACCATTTCCTGCTTCCTAGCTAATCTAAATCTCCCGGCAGAGCAGAACAGATGATGGTCGGAAAAAGGAAAAATAGCAACTTAGCAGACAAGTTTGTCGGGTAAGGAGTGAGTGGGCAGGAAGGGTTCCCACAGGCCATGTGGGCTGAGCAGCCTTGTGTTTCTGCGCAGCCTGGATTAATTGCTTTGGGGGGGTGCTCTGGGGGTGAGATTTCTCTGTGGCCCACCAAAATTTTCTCACAGCCCACCAGTGGGCCATGGCCCACTGTTGGTGACTGCTGGTCCAAGCAATGGCATTCCCTATGACAGTCTATGGAAGCACAAGTTGCACTTTGATGAAGTAGAATAGAAGACAGAAAGAATACCTATGTTTTGAACTTTGGTGCTGAAAAAGATCCTGGGAATATTGTGACAGAAAATAAAACAATTTATTATTGAGTAAATCAACCCACAATTTCCACTCAAGGAACAAATAAGTTCAACTTATCCTACTTCAAACACATAATACAAAGTTCTGGTTCTGTAGAAAAGGCTATAAAACTTGGAAACATAGAAGGAAAGAGAAGAGGGCAGAACAACCAGTGCATTATTGGAAGATCTTTAGATCAAGTTAGAGATAGATTGTCATGGGAAAATATGTGATTAACAGTAGACACTGTCTTGATAGCTCATACAGATGTTTCTCACCATCACAATTGGGACTGGAATTTTGGTCATACCTGATGCAATGATAAGATGTCATGCGGCTTCATCACTATGGTGGCAGTCCCAGCATTGCCATCCATTCACTGATGATCATAGATTAGCAGAGGAGTCCAAGTAAGTGCTGATGGTGGGTGGAGGAGGCCTTGGGAGGTCTAGCACAGGCTGCATGTCCCATACCTTCCTCAAACCACATATCAAATGCAAATTTTAATCAGCACAGCAATATGAAATTTTACATCACTTTTCAAGACATTCACCTTAACTGTGAGGTTGGTCCATGGTATGGTATCCAGAGATGTATTGGCTTTCATCCATAGCTCTAAAGTTTCATTGCTGGGATTTGGAGGTTCAGCACATACACATCTAGCAAATTTAAAATTCAGCATTTGAATCAGTGTCTCATATTTGTATATTTTAACATTAAATGCATATTTTGAAAACAGAATAATGGAAACTAAGAACATTTACTATGAAATAATGAAATGACCTAAAAAAAGGAAATGCAGTGCATTTTCAAAACAAACTGGTTTAATAAAGAGCTGACAACTCTAAAAATAAACACTCATGGTCCTTGGTTTCAATATTAGCTATAAAGACAAAAAGCAAAGAAAAGGAGCAGAATGAGAAATATCCAAACAAATAATTTACAATATGCATTAAGAGTAATAATCAAAGAAATGTTAGAACAAAATAATAATTTGTAAACTATTGGATTACTTTCTTAGATGTACTATTGGCTTAATCTGGCTGTCAAAATTTCTAGGAAAGTTCAAAGAAAACAATAAAATAATGTATTTTATTTAAAAATCACACGTACGAATACAATGTCAGCTTATCAAGGTCATTGTGCATATTGAAAGGATATACTTCTCCCAAATGAAAGAGCTTTTCCAGTGCTTCGTATATAAATATTATGCAAATCAGGGCAGCAAAAGCCTCTTCTGTAAATCGAGTAATGTAACACACAAGACTGCTTGCATCCGTTGCTACTAACAGGATGCATAAAAATGATGTCCACAGACCAATACTGGTTCGTAATGAAAGATAAGAAAGTCCATAATCTCTGTTGAAAAAGGCAACATAGAATCATATATTAGTGAAATGATTTATAAGAATTATTTTCACTATTGCAATACATTCTATTTACACACATGTTGACAAATATATACATGCACTTACAACTATATAACAGAATTTGAGGAGGACTGAATCCTCCCAAGCAAATAAACATAACTATGGATCAATAACAAACTTCAAAATACAGATTTTTATTCTCTTTCAATAGAATAGCCACGCTAATTGTTTTGTTTGTTTGTTTTTATTTTTTAAATTTTTAATGACATTTCAACAACTGAAATAAAATGATTGGAAATGTTAAATTGTAAAGCTTTAAAATCAGGAATAGCAGATCTATTGCAGAAGCTGGTCTCTGGCATTACTGCCTTCTGAAGATGCATGGCAATTAGAACTTTTTCAATGCTTATGCATCTTTAATTACTGGCATCCTTTTAAGAGCTTTTTAATAAATTCTTTGGTATCAGATTGGGTCCCGAGTTAGTCTGACATAAGTCAGCTTCATGTTTTTCCTTCTCACTGACCAATGATAACAAGGTCTCCTGCCTTGGACTAGAAAATCTCCAAAGTTCCTTCCAGCCCTATGGTACTATGATTCTAAATGCAACCATAGGGGAAGCAAAACAAAAACAACTGCAACTGTGTGATAAAAATCCTTTCCTTTTTAACATGTATTGCATATTATATATAAAAATTGAGTTTTTTAGGCAATCACGGATACCATGCTAATTTTTCTGATGTACTTTCTCCCACCACATATGCCCCTTGTCTTAAAACAATGTAATTCGATCTGCAGTTTGATGCATTTAGTTTTTAATATTTATCATTTGTGTAATTTCTTTTTAATATTTATTTATTTTTTAAAATTGTATCAGGAAAAGTACCTTGAAGATTTGCTAGTAAGTTGAAACGAAGAAGATAATTTGTAACTTCATTCCTGGTGGATCAAAAATTAATATTTGAAATCAAAAAGGAAGAATTTAAATTGCAAGCCTTTGCGGATGATTTGGCTTTTATTTTAGAAGACCTTTTAGAAACAGCACCAAAATTATTGGAAAAGATAGAGGCACATGGCAAAGTGGCTGGTTTGAAAATAAATAAAGATAAAACAAAGATTTTGACAAAGAACATGCTACTAAGACAAAAAGAAGAATTGGCAGACCTACTCAAAATTCAAGTCACGAACAAGGTTAAGTATTTGGGGATACATTTGACAGCAAGATATAGTACATTGAAAGAGAACAATTACATTAAACTTAAACAGCAGATAGCGTTGGACTTGACGAAATGGGGAAATCTACAATTGTCATTAATAGGGAGAATTTCAACAGTCAAGATGAATATTTTACCCAGAATTTTATATTTGTTTCAAACAATATCAATTAGGTTTGGAAAGAACTACTTTGAAGATTTAAATAAAATTGTGTTGAAATATATATGGCAAGGTAAGAAAGCGAGAATAAAGTTAAAACTTTTGCAAGATGCTAGAATTAGAGGAGGATTTGGTTTGCCTAATTGGGAGTTGTACTATCAAGCTACAAACTTGATGTGGGCTAAGGAATGGATAACATTAAGAAATACTAGATTGTTGACATTGGAAGGACATGATTTGTTGTTGGGGTGGCATGCTTTTTTATGGTACAAGGGAACCAAAACACAGGGCTATTTTAGAAGACATTATATACGGGAGTCTCTGTGGTTAAATTGGGAGAAGATTAAAAGACAATGCTATTTGAAAATTCCAGTCTGGTTATCGACTATTGAAGCATTTTCCTATCCTATAATATACAAGAAGGAACAAACAGATATGGGGAAATTTTGAATGAAAAGGGTGAACTTAAATCTATGCAAAAGCTAGAGGAACATGGTATAAAGATGAATTGGTTTTCATATGCGCAAATACACTCAAGGTATGATAAGGATTTTAAAACAGAAGGTTTTTATCATAAATTGACTGACTTAGATAAGATTCTGACAGGTACCGATGAAAAGGTGATTAAGAAACTGTATGGATATTTATTAGAAATTAAACTAGAAGAAGAACAAGTTAAAGAAACTATGATTGCTTGGGGGAAGAATTTTGGATATGGGATTGATTTAGAGAAATGGTAAAAACTGTGGTCTCAAAATTATAAAATGACAATGTCAACAACATTTAAAGAAAATTTGTATGTTTTACAGGTGGCATTTTCCCCCGACAAGAATAGCAAGGATGGCTCATACTACCATATGTGGTGGACTTGTGCAGATGCAAGAAAATATTGGACTAAAATCCACATGTGGTTGGAAAAAATGACAAAAAAACATATAGATTTGAAACCAGATATATTTTTATTGGGAATTTTACCTGATACATACAGTAAAGATTTAAAATATTTGATTGTAAATGTATTAACAATGGCTAGGATTGTATTTGCTAAAAATTGGAAAAATGAGAAAATACCATCGCAGGAGGAAACCATTAAGAAAATATTGGAATGTGCTGAAATGAGTAGATTGACATTTGAAATTAGAGAACAAGAGGATAAACAATTTTACAAAATTTGGGACCTTTTCTATCAATGGTTAGATAATAAAACATAATATTAAAATATGTAGAATTTTAGAAAACAATGAATATATAAAGATGTATTTCTTTTCTTTTTTTATTATTATATGTATAAAATGTTCCTAGGATAGATTTGGGAGGATTATATGAATTGTTATAAAATAAACTAAGTAAATTAAAGTTATCTCGCAAAGTATGAATGAACAAAATTGTAGTCAAATGATTGAGTAATAATGATACTAGGGTATTCAATCTTTGATTGATAATATGAGTTATTATGAAATGTAACTGTAATTGTGACTATGAAATGGATGCACAAAAAATTTGTAAACCAACTGACACACTGCTTGTACACTTATGGAAGAAAGTTGGATGTTTTTATGTTTTGTTTGTTTTTGTTTGTCTTTAAAAACCAATACAATTTACAAAAAATAATAATTAATATTTGAAATGATGAACTAGCTTTGTTCTAGAATGCTTGCCTTATCTGATTTTAATGACAATTCTAAAAGTGTTTGATGATGAAAACAAAATTTTGATTTCCTGCTAAATTAAGTCATGTAAATATTAGATATATTTGAAACTACTACACTTCAGTGTGTGTCAGAAAAACTGAAGCTAATAGAATGTTGAATTTGTGAGAATGAAAAATGTACTTACTTGCAAAATTTAAACAATATTTTTTCAAATACTAGTACTGGTCCAGTGCTGCCCAATATTGTCAAAGGTTGCCCAGAAAAAAGTGAATAGGCAACTCCAGTTAATGAAGCTCCAAATAAAGACTCTATTGCACTCTGGAGAGAGGGAAAAAGAATCCTGTGATTCACTGAAGATAAATTAAACATTTAATAATGTGTATTTTCATATATTAATTAACATCAACAGTTAGAATATTATAAATATTATTAGCTAAATACATTTTACATTGTAGATTAGTAATAAAGTATTCAATGTGAAATAGTCCAATGAAAGTGTAAATTTATACAAAACCTAAGGAAAGATTATTTGTTTTGACACATTAAATGACAAAAGGGATGTTATAATACTTGTAACATACTAAATCTAAATAAAGTAGGAAAACAAGGATAACTTTTCCTGAAAGAAATCTTTAGCCAAGCTGGGCATAAGGCTTGTATTAAAATATAGAACTCAAAAACTGACTGAATGCAACAGGGCAATGATGATTCAATTATTTAAAAGAAATAAACAGACAATAGAAATAATAAATAGATCAAATAATTATCATCCTGTTCAGTAATGCATTTTCTCAGTTACAGTGTCCATAGATGCCCAGCAACTATCTCCCCTTTTATTTTCTATATAAGGCATTCCCAGGGAATAGGAGGACTTAAAATTATATTTCTATATACTTTAAAATACCAAAAGTAATTTAAAATATCTGAACAACCTCACTTTTAATTACTTTGAATTCACTGCATAGTATTCAAGATCAACCAAAACATTTTCTGGGCAAATATAAGTTGATACTGTGTACACTAAAATAATCAATCATTGCAGATACATAAATATCAGTGGGGTTAGAATTAGGGTGAGGCACAACCACTTTAGCATATACAATCATACTTCAAAGATACACACAATTTAGTCTGAGCTGATCAGTGCATTAACCTTAGATATTCAGAGCAAATATATTGTATAAATGACAGCTTTGGAGATATGAAAAAATCACATGTACTCAAAACATCTTTCTTAGGTTATTAAGATTATTATTAATCTTAGGTTATTAAGTTATTTGTTTAAACACAAAAATGCAAAAACTAGTGTACTCATGCACATCAAGCCACTGAAGGTAACGAACAACTCCAGACAACTAGAAAATAAAGTATCAGGTATTTTTCAATGGACATTAAAAATGGACATTTTAAAAGTCAGCAGCTTGATGACATACAATTAAAGCTACTATTTTAATACCAAAATAGTGCTAAATAGCATCTTTTTAGCTATGGGTAGTAAGCTATGTATGGTAATCATAGACATCGGACATCATTTTATCAGGTCATATTGTAATATAGAAAACTAGCTCTCTATAAGGAAATAGTAGGGAGACTTTTTTTTGTCTTTTTCAAACCAGGATAATATAATATATACATCTAAAAGTGTCCAGGTATATAACAAATTTAGTAAAATTCAAAATACTAATATTGTCTTAGAAAGCAAAGTTAACTTCTCAATATATATGTAAATAAGTTTAAGGACTACAGGCACACATTTTTATTTCCAAAATGAGATAAGTATCCATTTTGTAGAAGGGGAATATGCTTTTTTTATTTATAAAAGCTATCCATTCCATAGCTTGCAGGGGTGGGGGGAGGCATGGGAATAGTGTAATGTAGTGAGACAAATTTTAAACCCTCTTTGCAAATTTAGGGTGTAGCTATTAAGCAAATGTGATAATTAAACCATATGGGGGTTGATCATAACTAAGTGGCCATTTACTTTGGTCCCCAAATGTGAAAAGTCCTATAGACAAAGTTCTGATGTATTGCTGCCAAATTTCATCAAAGCAAACTGAGAATGCTCTAGATATGACAAAAATGCAATTCAGGAGAGCATACGATTCACAAGCCATAGGTTTTCCACCCTGTGCATGGAAGAATATATTTGCACTGGCATATTATATGCCATAAGACCTTCAAAATGTATTTTCATAAGTGCCAGTTACAAACTAAAATGCTGAGCACAAATAACTTATATTCAGTGATTCCATTCATTTATATATTTGGTTAATTCATTAATTTGAAAACTAGGATAAATCAACTGTTATTATGGCTGATATAGCGTTGAACTTATCATGAAAATATAGTAATTGACCAAACTTCTTAAAGTTCACATTCAAGTTTTCCTTAGAAATATATTTTTCCTCTGGCAATAGAAAATAAATATTTTAAAATCAAACTAGGTGTTGCATAGATGCATTCAAATCCAAGTATTTCTTGTAGAGGAAAGCATATTGAAGAGAATTATTCTGTTTGGAGGACCAGTAAGAAAAGATGTTTTATCATTTTTCTGCCATCTTTCTCTAATGCTATATCCCCAGGCCTTCCTGTCCTCTACCATCTTCTGGAGTCCATTTAAGCTCATGCCTACTTCTTCAATGACTCCATCCAGCCACTTCATTCTCTGTCGTCCCCTTCTTCTATTGCCCTCAGTCTTTCCCAGCATTTGGCTTTTCTTCGGTGAGTCCTTCCTTCTCATTAGGTGGCCAAAGTATTTTGAGTTTTCAACTTCAGGATCTGGCCTTCTAAAGAGCAATCAGGGTTGATCTCCTCTAGGACTGACCAATTTGATCACCTTGCAGTCTCATTTGAACCATAGTTCAAAGGCCTCAATTCTTTGGTGCTCAGCCTTCCTTATGGTCCAACTTTCACAGCCATACATTGCAACAGGGAAAACCATAATTGACTATACACACTTTTGTTGGCAGGGTGACATCTCTGCTTTTTAGTATGCTTAAATGCTTTTTAGCATGCTTAAATAGACTCCAGAAGATGGTAGAGGGCAGGAAGGCCTGGAGGAATGTTGTCCATGGGGTCACAATGGGTTGGACATGACTTTGCAACTAACAATAACAACAATATCCCCAGGAACATTCAAGCCTGGACTTAGGTCGATGGGGAAGGAAAGATGGTAGTACGTTATTTTCACACCAAATGAAATATGATAAATTATGATAGAGAAGGAGAAATAATTCTTTTTTTGTCATATCACTTTTTGAAACAGCTTTTCTCTAACAAAAAAATTAATTTGAATTTTGTTACATACATGTGTGCATGACATTTAGTTTAGTACAGAATACTGAATTTTTATCTACAAAACATTTTAAAAGCATATTTTTTATTTTATTATTTTACAAAAAAAACCAAGAACTCTGAATTAGCATTCTTGAATATATTATGAAGATGTAACAAATATTTTTCCATTACTAGGCTAAGGCCTTTTAAAAACATACAATGAAAGTTGTTTCTCGGACCATGAAACAGATTTATCAAGGCAGGGTAATTTTTACCTTAACTGTGCATCTCCTCCTGTTCTCCATTTTTTCCACATATTTGAGAAACATGTATTATTGGGCAGGGCTAGTCAAAAGGAGGTTGATAAAGGTCTTCAAATAAAAGTAGAAATAAAGGAGACAAATGAACACAGTCACTTGCCTCTGAAAAGCTAAAATCCTGGCTACTACCATTCTTTGTACTCACTATTCTGCCTTCTGTAGCTTCTCCAAGGAGCCCTCCAAAAGTGATTACAGGAGACATACAGGCACAGTATAGGAAAAGAATCGAGGCCAGACACTGCAGACTTAATGCATCCTTGAAGTCACTCAAGAAAAAAGATGTTTTCCTTTTGATGTCAAGTATCAAACCACCAAAAAGCCTAAATAGGTGAGATGAAACTCATCAAACTGTACTCTATAGGACTCCAGAATGTTTAAAACTATGGGACACACAAGACTGACAGTGCAGATTTTTAGCATAAATTAGCCTTATATTCCAAACCTATTGACAATACAGATGCAAACATTCCAATTTCATCTATACATTCTTAGCTGAGTGAACTGATCTTCTGATTTATGCATTTTAATGGTAAAGTATCCATTGTTAGTCTCTGGGGCTTGTCTTAAATGAAAACATTTTCAGGGCATCAACTTCTCCATTCAGTACCAAGTTTTGTGCATGTATGTGGTTGCGGGGAATGGTAATATATGCCTTGAGTAATTTTAAATAGACTTACATACAATTTTGATATTTAATATTGTCTACATTTTTAAAGAAACAGGAAGCTAGCTGCAAGTATTTGAAAGCATTATTTTAATGTTTATAAGATATTTAAAAAATAATTTAGTGATTAAAAGTATTCTTTTAAAAAAACAATTTAATTTTAAAAAAAGCTGCATTATAATGCCCATTATTTTTATGCTTACAATTGAGAATGAAAACAAAACAGGTATTCATCCTAAGGAAGATGAACAACTTTTGAAAGAAATTGAAATTTAAAATCTTCCATTTGTCAGGGTTGTCTCTCCTTTAAAAATAGTATTTAATTAAAATTTAGCCCATCTTGAAATTTTAGGCAACCATATCTTCACAAGGATTTTCCATATGAAGACATTTCACTAGAATTAAATTTAAACAAAGATATTATCCTTCTGAAATGATTTTTTCTGTTGTAACTGCCAAGATTGGGAGCCTACAGGACATCTGTATAATTTTCACATGTGAGAAATTCTATAACTACTCTTAACTGTAATATTTTGAATATCTAGCTTCACACAGGCAATTTTTTACTTCAAATTATTTTTATCTTCATAATATGGTTCAGATGTTGTATTAAAACTTCACTATAGTCCCTAGAATCTACTAAAGAATAGTTCTACTATATTAAGAGACTTAAAATAGACCATTAGCTAGGAATCAAACATATTTATGTAGAAATTTTAATCTATGACACTTTATAAATTTTTAAAGCAACAATAATTTTGATTTTCACACTGATGTTATTATAATTGAAGTAAATTCTACACACCTTCCAGTTCTTTGTAGTTCAGGTCCAGCATGATGACCTTCTTCCTTAAGGGGTTCTCCAGGAGAAGCAGCTCCATTTGGAAATTTAGGAATCTTCCTCTTCTCCTATATTAAAATGTTAAATGATTTTTGCCTTTAAGTCATGATAAAGTTATAATTCTTAGTATTTGTTTCTTGGTAGCAGGACAAATGCTTCTTTTACATTATGTTTTATCTATTTAATTATAGCAAAACTATCAATGTATGGTCTGAGGAAGGTTTTTGTTTTTCAGCCAGCTTGTCCCAGCAGCTGACAATATTTAAGGATCAGAAGAAATAACTAGGAAAGGAAAACTAGAATGTGGGTCTCCCCATTTCTGGTCTAGCGTTTTAGCTACTGCACTATACTCACTCTTGAAGTCATATTTCAATAACAAGCATAATTTCAAGCAGTCTTCTTCACATTGATATTAGTCTTCCGGGCTAACTATATAATATAGTGTTCTTACAAACCAGTGTTGGATTTTTAAAAGGCTAATTAACATTAGAGTGATAGCCACTCCTGTTCAATAAATTAAAAGCTGTAAAATAATTTATTTATTTTTTGCTTTTGAATCTTTATAGAAATCTATAAAGATTTATAAATTATAAATATAAAGATTTATAGGATAAAAACAATTCTATGAATTTGATCTCACCTTTCATCAACTTGTTACTTCATTGCAAATTTATTTTTCAGGTTTATGGTGCAATCTTGATCACACTTACCATACCATTATGAATTTTTAAGGACTCTTCATTTGCTGAGGAACCTACCTGAGAAGGAACGCTCTTGGGTGGTTCAATTCTAATTGAAGGATCCCATTCGCCTGGAGGAAGAACAGTCACTTGATCTAAAAATTCATCAATTCCAGATAGTAGATCATTTCTATCTTTGGCTTTATAAGCAACATCATGGAACACCTTTTAAAAAAAGACATATAAGTATGTATTTGATTTCTTGACATAATATAACTTTTTACTAAGAAGAAACAAAACGTGACTAATATAGTTGAAAGACCAAAATGAAGAATTAGTTTAACACACCTCCATTAAAATATTAAGTTATGCATATATTAGTTTTCTGAATGAATACCACCAGAGATATGGAACTAGATGGCAATTTGATAATTTAGTTATAATGATAGTTATTATTGGATAATAACTATTTTCAGAAGCTGGATTATATGAAATAAGTTTCATATTGTCTTCAACAATTGATCAACTGCTATAGATTTAAAAGCCTAAAAGAAAAATCTATAATCTATGCAGATCTCAAGGAGAAAGCATCCTGGAATTAATTTTTAAAACCAAAATTTGTTAATATTGTTTCTAAAACACTATTTAAATGTTGCAGGTACAGCATACTTGCAAATAATATGAAATGTACAGACAATAAATAATTAACAACACTGTGACAACTTATCTGACATATTCCACACATTCTGAACAACTTTCACAATCTCTTATAAATTGGCAGTAATGGTGTAAACTCCATGAACAGTTTGCTATATCACTATAAAGATAGAGTTATCACTAATGAAGAATATTTTTAAAAAAGAATGAACCTTGCTGAGCATTATTGCCAAAATAAAATAATATATTAATTTGATATTTAGAAGATTTAATCATCTTGAATAAGATAGCTGAACAGATAGAGGTATATGGCCAAATTATAAGGAATGCGCACTCAAATACACTTAGTATTACTTTTATTGTATTATTAGTATTCACATAATGATAAGTTACTTCAACTTACAACTTACTACTTCTTGTTATTCTATTTCCAAAATCTGTCTTACTATAAAGTTAAAAGCAAAATTTGAATATCCCTTTCTAAACAATTGTTTAAATTAATTTGTATTTGTGAACAACTGTGACTATGTTTGCTAAATTGCTTGTACTATTTTTAACTAAAAAAACTTATTTTTGCAATCAACATCTTCACAGGTTTCATTACTAGCCCCAATTCACACTAGACCCAAAGTTATACAGGTAGCCCTTAACTCCCATAGCAATTGAGATCAGAATTTCCACTGCTGGATGATATGGTCATAAAGCACAACCAATACCTTAGTGACAGCAATCTCACTGGACTGGCTGACAAATCTAATGGGAGGCTCCAAACCTCAGATTGGAATTTGGCATCTCTTTTGAAACTACCTAGGCAAAGCCTGTATTTCCGAGACTGTTTTGAGTTTGCCATATGTTCATTTCTTTGTTATTTACTTGATCTCGAGCCAAATTGCTGTTCTAATCCAGCAGTGTGAATAAGCTGAAACCAGAAACATAACTGCTGGGGAGAAAGACAAAATAAAACTCTCTCTAAACCAATTGTGTGGGTGGGTTAGGTAGCACAGTAAATGAATGCTGCCAGGTGGGAAAAGATGAAAGGAGTGTGTGAGGTACTGGTAGGTGCAACAAGGGTTGGGGAGAGTGTACAAGGAAGGGAGGAAGGGATAATGGACCTTTCTTCCGGATTGGTTAAAAAAAGACAGCAATAACTGGAAAGAGATGATCCCATAGGTAAACTGGCCCCAAACTATGAACATAAAACTACTATCACCTTGAATTACACTAGTAACACACAGGCTGAATAACTGGCACCATTAACTGTCCAGACTGCCACATTTTGAACCAGCAGTCCCCTGTACAGACTGAGAGAAAACAATTATATGTTTGGAAGCCACCCAGATCCATCAAGGAATCAGCCTCAAAACTGAATTAAATACTGAATACTAAATTATTTAGTATTTTTGCTCAAATTTTAGTAATAATTTGTTTCTGGAATTCTGGACTTTGATACGGCCCAAGGGCTAATCAATAAAGATTGAATACTAAACAGTAAAAAAATAGGTTGACACTGCCAAATTAAATGACAATATTTTATTGTTGCTGATATACCCATCTCATCCCATGAAAGAGATTACTATTTAAAGATTGTACAAATGGTACTTAATGATTAACCTCACTTAAATATAATAAAAATATTTAATATAACCTTAATATAAAAATGGTTAGATACAAATAGAAACATTATAGTAACTTTAAAATTAACATATTATAGTTAACTTTAAAATTAACATAATTGTAACTTTTTATTAGTTTCATTAAACTAGTGCTATTCCTAGTTTATACAATATCTATTTTTATATTTCTTTTGAAGTTATCTATATATTCCACTAGATAACCTCTTAGACCCCTCCTTTTGGGGATATTTTCTTACCATACCATAATTCAGTGTCTTCAACAATGACAACCTCTGGTGTATTGCCTTCACTGGAAGTGATGGGATACATTCAGAGGTGTATCTGCCTTAAAAATCATCCATATTGAGCTGCCTAGTGCAGACAAATGTCAGCACAGTAAATATTTTATGAAATTTTGTATTATTTCATAAACTGTTTTATAATAACATTTACTTCATAAAATGTTTCAGAAAATTAGTCAAATTTCAATTTCAATAGATCTCATGCTGCAGATTCCACAATTTGGATATGTTAAGTAAATTAGCCCATTTGACGTACATTGGTTCAAAAATTGTTACTCTCTGATGAACTGTTTCACGCAGTTTAAAGGTTACAGGAACAAGAATTTTAATGGTATATACATTCAGCTTATATTTTTTGTGTGTTTTATTTTATATTACGCAGAGACCTTCAGGTATTGGGAAGGTTTTTAATAAATGACTTATAATAAATAAAAATGATACTATGAGTATGATAGATTAATTTACCATCTAAAGACCAAAGTTGTTGTGTTTTACTGGGAAAGTGGAGAAACAAAGGCAAGTTACAAAGGTAAAACTGGAGCAAGTACATAGATTTGGGTATCTTAGCAGAAAGTTCACTAAAAATAGGATAACTGATGGAGAATTGTTCAGATCTTCTAGTAGAAAAGTAATGGATAGTAATTTGTTATCTTGCAAGAATAAATACTTGTCAAAAAAAGGAAAATAACTGTTCATTATAGCATGCTTCTGCTCATTTATATACAAGGCATTTAAAACCTGTGTATGATAAACAAGGCAGGATAAGGTAAGAATTAATGGATATGGAACAATGCACTGAATATGAAAATTACTAGAAGAAAATACTTCAAAGTGATTTGGGCATAAAGTCAAATTATACACATTGCAAAGCAAAACAATAAAAATGAACTAGTTAAATGAAAGGGAAAACTAAAAACAAAGAAAAGGACAACGTACAAAGAAATTCATGGATGTTATAGAAACAAAGTTAGTTAATCAAGACAAAGCTATGGAGAGATATGAAGAACAGCATTGGTTTAAACTACATAGAGGTAGCCCGCAACTTACATCAGTTCATTTAGTGACTGTTCGAAGTTATAACTGCACTGAAAAAAAGTGACTTATGACCAGTGGTGGGATTCAAAAAAGTTTACTACCAGTTCTGTGGATGTCACTTATTTGGTGGGTGTGGCTTGATGGTCATGTGACTGGGTGGGCATGGCTTGATGGTCATGTGACTGGGTGGGTTTGGGACAGGGTGGGCATAGCTAACTCAATGTCACTCACATCAAGGGGTGCCTCTCCTGGCCCCTCCCCTCCCAGCCATTCTTTGTCACACCCAGCCTCAATGTATCTATAGTTCTGTAAAAATGTTATTCACCTTTTTTGACTTTATTATCTGCATACTATAGATGTACTTTCATGGACCACTGAAAGGAGGAAATGGCTCACATGCTTTCCACAAGAGTGTGATAGGCAACAGGCTTTTTAGGAGCTGCCAGAAAGGGTGGGGGGGGGGCAATGTATTTTCCAAAGAAGCAGAATGCAAACAAGAAGCAATGGATGGAAACTGAACAAAGAGAGAAGCAACCAAAACTAAGGAGAAACTTCCTGATAGTGAGAACAATTAATCAGTGGACCTGCTTGCCTCCGGAAGTTCTGGGTGCTCAATCACTGGAAGTTTTTAAGAAAAGACTGGACAGCCATTTCTCTGAAATGGTACAGGGTTCCCCCCAAGGTCTCTTCTAAGTGTTATTCTGTTATTCTGACATCTTTCCCAGGACCTCTACTCAGAGTTTGGCATCCCAGTTTTTCTGCCTGAGCAAGGGGTTGGACTAGAAGACCTCCATAGTCCCTTTCAACTCTGTTAAACACACATGTATTTATGCTTTGGACTATAGTAAACACTGAAAAATACCTGGACAAAAGAAAGGCAGTAAAATCACTCTAGGACAGTGTAGAATATTAATATATGATAAATAATGGAACAATTAAAAATAATAGCACAGAATTCTCTTTTGCCTTTCTTGCTCTTTTTCTTTCTTTCTTTCTTTCTTTCTTTCTTTCTTTCTTTCTTTCTTTCTTTCTTCCTATTTCTTTTTCTTTCTTTATTTCTCTCCCTTCATTTCTTTCTTGCTCTTTCTTTTCTTGTCTCTCATTCACACACAACACACACTCTCTCCCTTCCTTCATATTTCTTTTTCTTTCTTCCTTCCTCTTTCTTTCTCTCCCTTTCTCTTTCTTTCATGCTCTTTCTTGCTCTTTCTTCCTATTTCTTTTTCTTTCTTTATTTCTTTCTCTCCCTTCCTCTTTCTTTCTTCCTCTTTTTCTTTCTTTCGTCTTTATTTCTTTCTCTCCCTTCCTTTCTTTCTTGCTCTTTCTTTGCTTCTCTCTCTCTCTCTCTCTCTCTCTCTCTCTCACACACACACACACACACACACACACACCACACTCTCTCTCCCTTCGTATTTCTTTTTCTTTCTTCCTCTTTCTTTGTCTCTTTCTCTCCCTTCCTCTTTCTTTCTTGCTCTTTCTTTCTTGCTCTTTCTTTCTTGGCCTTCCTTCCTTCTTCCTTCTTCCTTGTCTCTATCTCACACACACACACACACACACACACACACACACACACACACACCAAACTCTCTCGTGTGACACACACACACTGCTGGTCTGGAAGAACTGATCTGGCGAGCTCCAGAACAGTGGGAGGTGGGAGAACGAAGAAAGCAGTAGCCCTAGAACATCCGCCCTCCCTTCCGGAGCACCACACTGGGGGAGGGGGCCAGCAGCACAGCTATTGGGGCACCTCTGTCACTTCTCTCAGCCCCAGTGCAGCAGAGAAAGCAAACAGCCATGGCATGCTCCAGCTGCTGCCATTGCCACATTATCTGAGGGTCATCTGCTTGCCCATCCACCAGCCTGACTGGCCCAGAAACGGTGCCCCACCTTGGCCTCCTCCTGCCTGGCTGCCGGCTCCTTGATGTGAGCAGAGGCTGCTGGTTGGAGCGAGGGGAACCACAGTGCTGGGCTCCAGCGGCGGCAAGTGCCAAGGCCATAGCTAGAATTGGAATAAAAGGCTGTGCACCTGTGGTGGAGAGAACCGGAGCAACATCCGGCAGCTTGGATGAAAAGGTGCGAGCAAGGCAGCAACTGCTCTCACGTCAAAAAGCTCTGGTTCTTTCCTCCAGAGATGTGCAGCTTTTTCCTCCAATTCTAGTTATGCCCTTGGCACTCACTGCATGGGACTCCAGCACTGCAGTTCCCCTCACTTCAACCAGCAGCCTCTGTTCATGTTAAGAAGCTAGCAGCCAGGCGGGAGGAGGCCCAGGCTGGATGCAAGGTGGGGAAAGCCAGGCAAGGCCTGGGGATGGCCCAGTAAGGCCCAGCAAGGTCCTGGACAGTGGGGGGGAGGCCTGGCAAGGCCCTGGATGGTGGTGGGAGGCTTGGCAAGGCCCTGGGCAGTAGGGGGAGGCCCGGGAAGACCCTGGGCAGCAAGGGGAGGCCCAGCAAAGCCCCAGACAGTGGGGGGAGGCCTGGCAAGGCCCTGGGCGGTGGGGGGAGGCCCGGCAAGGCCCTGGGTGGTGGGGGAGTGGCTAGCACAATTTGCAGGCTTACTGTGAACAGGCACATCAGGGCTGCTCAGTTGGGCCACAGGCACCACGTGGGGAAGGCAGGTTAGAAAGGCAAGCCACGAGGATCCAGTGTGCTACATAAGAGGGGAGGAGTGGCTGGGTAGGGTGAGCATCTGGCAGCATGAGCATCAGGTGTGTGGGGAAAGTGGGCAAGCGGCGACCTGGCAACCAGGTCGAGGGCCCGCTACCGGTTCTCCTGAACTAGTGCGAATTGGTTGGATACCACCTCCGCTTATGACCAGTTATCACACTTAAGATCACTGCAGCAACCCCATGAACATGTGATCAAAATTCAGATGCTCAGTAACTGACTCATATTTATGATGGTTGCACTACCAGGATCATTGTTTCATTCAAAGGAAATTTATTTTTATTGATCAAATTCATATCCCACTGTGATCACATGGACTCTATCTAGTTAATGAAAAGAAAATAACACCACCATAAAACACATATAATCCAAGATGAAACCAAACATCATTTGAAGTATCATTTGAAACAACTTCATCTTCAGTTGCTTCTAGAGGATGAATAACATCAGAGATAATCCAACTTCATGCAGAGGATTGGTCTCATCATGGAGAAGCAACACTTTCGGACTTTGACTCGTCTAACAACCCAAAAATGAGGGATATCTAGCCGCTTCCCAATACTAACAAAGAAGTTGTTAGAAAAGAAGTACAAAGAAGTATCTGAAATAGCAAAACACAGTCTTGCAGATAGCACCTCATTTCTCCATTTGCTAAGGAAAGGCATAATATACATGCACTTATGAGTATGTACTTATAAATATTTATGCATAACATGATATACTTTACCATTATAAATTTAAATTAATTATAGAAATGCATATTGACTTCAGCCTATTTTAAATAATTTTGGGAGTATGTAATTAATGGTAGTACTCACATCATCAGTCATGAGTGTTGCTATTGATCGACCAATTTCATGATACTGAGGTGCTTTACCTGCTGGTCCCAGCAACAGAAAAAGGAAACTGTGGAATTACGAAAAAGGATTGCAAAGTCAAATATAGCATGAATTCAATAATATCTGTCAATGACAACTAAAAATTTTACTATTGAATATAGCACACATAACAACAACAATTAGAAATTCTATAAGTTGCATTCTGGCCATAAGATTAGCCACCCCAGTAATTGCTCATACATAATTTATTTGTATTCATAATTTTATTCATCACGTGTGTGTGTTTAAGTGGATTTTTATTTTTAAATATACATCAATATCAATTCATGGACAGTGTGGACTCTGAGTATAATTCATTTTTATACAAGTAGCAATAATAATATTTGTTACATTAACTTATATAATCCTAGTATTAATATACATGTTCATTTTAAAGTAGTTATTCAATATTTCAATGTTTCATTTTGATGCCAATGATATTATTAAGTGTACATAGTAATACTATCTTCTGACCCCCAATCTTTCCATCTAGTTATTACTTATATTCTATTATATAAAAATTTATATATGCTAATATTACTCCTATTTCTTATTTCTATCCCTATTTCTAGCTTCTATTCAGACCACTATTACTAATCCTAGTGTCAATACACATTTATATTAAGACATAGTGTTTCATTATTTGGTTATTCAAAGTCTCAATATGCCATTCTAGTACCATATTATTTAAACATACCTGCCATATTTCAACCTCCAATCTTTCCATCTAACAATTGCTTTATATAAAGGTGTGTATTCTTATTTCTACCTCTATTCTAGTTTTTAATCAGGCCATCATTATATTAGAAAAAAATAAAAAAATCCTTTCTATCCATCATCTCTTGTTCGTTTTAATACTTCAGTTCTTATTCGCTTTTTAGCTTGCCTCCCATACTTCTCTCTTGGATTTTTGTCTCTATCAGCATCTGTGTCTTCACTTTTCAGTCTAAATATTTCTCCCATCTCTATCCTCCTAGGCTGCCAGGTCTCCAGAGTGTCCACCCAAGCTCCTACCTTCCTTTCAAAAGCATATTTCAGCTTATTCCATTTTTAAATCTCTTAAAGTACATTTCCCTTGGTTTATTTAATCAGTCATTATTATCTTTATCATCTTCTCCTCATCTTTTTGCTTTTTTTTGCTGATTTGTCTGCTGTATCTTTTCCTCCATTTTCTCTGCTGTCTCCTCTCTTTCCTGGAGTCTTTGAACTTCATTCATTATCAGTTGTAGGATATTTTCTATTTTCCCATTTATGCCTTGCAATAGGTTCGTTATCTCTCTGTGATTCTTTGTCATGCTTTGAAACATCAACACCATTTCTTTTGTAATCTCACTTATTTCCCCCTGATGGAACATCTTATCTTATTTTAGTAAGTCCCATTCTTACTCAATAATCCAAAAACAATATATTCAAGTCCAAGATTCAGAAGGTTCAATAATCATAGTTCTTTACATCTCAAGATTATTAATAAGTTCCATTTAAGTAGTCCAGGTAGCTTCCAAAAAAACCCAAGTTATTTTACTTTACTTTACTTTAGAGCCTTCCTTATTCTCACAATAGAGTCTCCAGTAATCATAAAGTAGTTAGTTATATAACAGTATTTATCACCACAGTCCTCCAGATTAATGTTATTTATTTCTCTTATCAGGAATATGGTATATTTTCCATTCACCAGTAGATGGTGCCCTCAGCTTGGGTTTCAAGTCTGTTTCAAGTCTGATAAATTGATTAATCCAATTTTAGTTCAATTTATGGAAGCACAATGGGCTATTCAAACAGATAGTTCTAGCATTTTATAATGTCTTTCCAAAACCCAGATTAAAAATCCAATTTTCTATGTTTTAAAAGGTCTTTAGCTTTTCTCCCCTTAGTTCCTTTCTTTCGGATCTATGATTTTTCTCTTTATGGCTTTAAGAAATTATTCTAAGAGTCTCTCTTCCTGGTTTTTCTTCTTCTTTTTTCTTTTAAGGTTAGGGTCTACATAAAAAAGGAATCTTCTCACCCAGTTCTAATCACTGTTGATTTACACCACTCCTGCACTTTTCTTTGTTGCTTCAGCTGTCCCAGCTTGTTGACAGCATGATGGCTGCTCTTCTTCTTGTTGTGGATGAGAGGGAAGAAGCCCTGGAACAAGTGGGAGAGTTGCTGCTCTCTGCAACCTACAGGGTGCCCCTCTTTTCTTCACCACCCCTACAGGGTGGCTTTAGGTCCTTTTGGAGACCTCCAATGAGGAAAGCTCAGCGTGGGAGGGCGGAGACACATTCCTCCCATCCGATCTCATCATAACATCACCCGGAAGTCACTTTATCACTTGTGTTTTTAAATGGTTCACTGTTCTGATGTTTACAACATTTTATATGTTGTATTGGTGAATGTTTACGCATTATACTGTATTCTGTTATGCCACACGAAATACTACTACTACTTGTCACTAAAGAGAACTCAAGTATTGTAAGCATGAACTATAAAGTTAAAGAGATTTTAAACCAACATAAGATAAAATCTGCATACAAGATTTTAAACCAGCATGTTAAACTCACAACAAAGAGACAGCAGCCTCTCCTTTTTCCTTCAAAAAAAAAAAAGGTTGAATCACATAATATAGATTAAAAATAATACAGAGAATTAAAGTTTTACTACATTAATTTTTATTTTTACCGTGTAGGAACAGGAACCTCTGTGAGACCAGTGAGAAGCACAGCTGGAGACAGCCTCACAAAAGCAATAATTGGTCTCTCCAAAAAATCCACTTCTCCAACAAGCACATTTGATGCCTCTGCACCTATTGGAATCTTCCTCATAAAGTTCATATCCACCTATTTTCAAAGAATGATTAATAGTATATTAAAATATTCTAAAGAATTTTGAAACTGACATTTATAAATAAGTGACAAGCAACATATACATCATTATTAAAATGTGATATATATTATGACGTTTAATAACATTTTAATATAACCATATATACAAATACTGTGCTTCATAACTATGTTAAAATATACAGTCACAAAAGCTTACTAAAATTGTATCTTGGGAATAACATGGTTTTATACTAAACAACTACAAATTCCACTAAATCAATTTAATTATATACACAATTGCTTCATTTTATAAATTCAATCTAAAAAGGAATATTTATGGAGAATTAATTCTTTATATTGTTCAAGTTACCTATAGGAACTGTGTATATAAATATAAACATTCACCAACATATTATATAGCATTTACAAACTATTGGTTCACATAAAGACAGAAACACAAAAATCACTGAAACTAACACACCAGTTACACAGCTATCTAAGGAAAAAAACACTTACAGCTGGCCTCTTGAGTCCCATACCAAGTGTGCCACAACTACAGTGCCAGGAGGCAGAATCCTGGCCAGGAGGAGACAAGGCAGGTGCAGAGAAGAACAGGCCAAGTAAAAATATAAAAGCTGTGACAGAGGAGCTAGAATAATGGCATTTGCCATTGTTAAACTATTATATAAATTTGTTTTGTTAAGAGAACTTTTAAGCAAAATTACATCATTTTCCTGAATTAGATATTGGAACCAAAACATTGAAAGGAGAAATACTATATTATAAATTATACAAATAATGACTTCATTACAAGTTAGCATTCTTTACAATAAAGTGGTGGTCCCCAACCTTTTTGGCACCAGGGACCAATTTCATGAAGACAATTTTTCCATGGACAAGGGTTTTTTTTTCCAGTTTTGCTTACTCGCCTGCTACTCACCTCCAGCTGTGCAGCCCAGTTTCTAACAGGCTACAGTCACTACTGGTACATGGCCCAGGGGTAATAACCCCTGCATTAAAGGAAGCAATTTTGTGTAGATTATTCAATAAAAAGATTTTAACTATGGACTTGGGCCTTCCACTTGTACAAGTCTATTCATTTAAACTCTAAGGTTCTACTCCACTTACAATTCTAAATGCACTTTATTCATACTATACCTGAAAGTGACAATGTTAGCTGAGGTACTCCATTTAGGATGCTGTATATACATCTAAAATGGGCTGTGTCTATGCTACAGCAGCGTTTCAATAACATGATAAATCTTCTATAAATCTTACAATGCACTGAACATAAAAGTCAGTGATCTTAGTATTACAGAAGCATATGCAGGTAGTTTTTGACTTACAAAAATTCATTCAGCAACTGTTTGACAACAATGGCAGTGAATGGACATACAACCAGTGCTAAGTTATGGATGTTGCTGCTCCCCCATACCCATGTAATTGTGATCTGGGCTCTTGGCAACCCATTCACATTTACAATTGATTACCAAGCCCTCCGCAATCATGTAATCACCATTTGAAAATCAACAGGGAAGATGACAGGGTTAGGTCACAAGCTGCTTTCTTCTCTTTTTTCTCTAGCAGGGCAGCAACATGCTGCAAGGAGAAATGAAGCTGGGCCAGCTTTAATTTTCTGCACAGTGCACCTCCTTTCTGTCCTGTTTCAGGCAGGAGAAAAAGACCTTCTAATTTTGTAGAGCTCGTACTAAGGAGTAGAGCAGCTGCCTACTCTTTTTCAGCAAGCAACTCTCTCATTCTGCTCAACCTACCTATGTTATTGTTTAGGAGCCATATATGAGGTTAGTGATTATTGGTGATCACACTGGTGTCTCATTTAATGACTGCAACATTTTACAACTTTAATGGGCAGACACTATTACAGACATAATCTGAATACTGTCTATATAATAACAATTTTATTATGAATCAGAATATGACTGGAACAGTCATAAATGTATTGCTCTAGTAACTACATACATGCATGCATGCATGCATACATACATACATACATACATACATACATACATAGTGAATCTTTAAAATAGAAAACAACTTTACTAACACTAATTATTAACAGTACTACTGAATATTTGAAAAAAGTATTTGAAAAGTGTTTTAACCTGGAAACCTTAAAAAATCTGATAGGAATAGTTTCAATTAACAATCTGCAAATTAGGTGGGGTTGTGATTTATTCTTATCATTTATCATAATTAATGTTGTGGTAAGTGATCATGAATTTGGATGATTTAGTGGCATACATATTTAATCAATAACAACAACAATAGCACAAGATTCATGAAATTCTACAATATATCTCTATTTGCATTTGTTGCCCACTCTAATTATGCCCCTCACATAATAATCAGAAGAAAAGGAATATGCAACATAAAAGAAAAGATAGTAAACCTCAATTCTGCAAGATGACTTGTGCTTTCACATTGCCTTTAACTATTATGGCTACTGAACAATAACAACAATAAATGAAATACTATTAAAATAGCAAATTATATTGAAAGACATTTAAAACCTTTTACAATATGGAATTTTAGATTAGAGTTTTTATGAAGTGCCACATAACCATTTTATCAATTTATTTGTGATATATTCAGCCTCCACTTTAAGACCTCAAGGCAATATACTAGCACTCCTTCCATTATTTTCTCCCAAACAACTTTGAGAGATAGGTTGGGTTGAAAGAGTATAACTGATCAAAAATCACCCACTGAGCTTCCATGATTGAGAGTAGATTGCTCAGAGTATACTGAATGCTAATTCAGAATTTTTACCTGATCAGACTTCAGATCTTTAACATTTTTTTCATACCGCTATTCTCTTTGAAGAGGAATGTTAGACACTGCTTCATATCTAGTTATCATAGAAGTAGATTCTTCTCTATATATTCCTACTGTCCCATTCTAGTAAGTCAACTACATCAGTCTGGAATCTCCCGCTCACCAGCTTAACTCTGACTCCACCTTCTTCTCCATCCTCTTTCCTCTTTCACATATACTATACTCAGTAGACTCTCAGCTTACAATGTGTAAAATAAAATGACATGTTTAAGTAATTATGTAGAATTTATCACATGGGATAACATAACATAACAAGTGGCACAGCCTTTGTATGTATGTACAAATGTCAATCTAGAACATTGGTGATTTAGCTGGACAAACTCTTGAAGTTTTCTTAGCAATATTTTCAGAAATGTTTTGAGGTAATTACCCACAAAGTCACTCAACAATTGTCTTCTTACTTAAAGTGGAACTAGAACTTAATTCCTTGATTTTTCTTTTAAGCACTATACCAAAGTGTCTCTAACAGTCTCTATTTTCAGGTAATTACTAAAATATATCTGTAGTTGCTACTAATTTATTCTAGAACTTTATTTTAGAGATATAATACAATACAAATGCAAACAACGATATTTTGAAGAGAAAAGTAAGCTTCCATAAAATGCACAATGTTATGTGTTCTCTAAAAGCTTAAAAACTTTACCTTGCTGAAGTCAACCGTACTATTTTCTCTACTCCCTCCTGTTCCACTAATTTTAAATTCTCCATTTTTTCCAATATCCAAATTACCAGGTGCAGATTGTGGTGATGCTAAGAGCCCTACAATTAGAATAAAGAAACAAATTTAAAATAACGTTGCCTAGAAATAGGCATGCTTATATAACAATAGTGACAGCTTTCTAAAAAAGCAAATGTGAAAGTTAATAAACAAAAAGTGCATTAGTACCAAAATTGCCAAACAAGTTATTTTTTTCTGGAAAACAATGAAAGCTTATTAAGTGTTAAAATTAGCTATTACCTAAATGATGGCCTTTTGCAAAATTCAATTCATTTTAAATTTTAAAATGTGCATCTAACCACCAATGTGGATCATGCAATTACAAGAATGTCATGATTTTACTGGAATTCCCTGGAACAATCATGAAATAAAGCAAAATGTACTTTAGATTGCTTAAATAAATCCTATATCACAGTGAACCAGGTTAGCAATCATCCATTACTGCAGCC
Source organism: Pseudonaja textilis (assembly GCF_900518735.1). The sequence continues at coordinate 2,784,224 of NW_020769346.1, read as the reverse complement.
CTAAAGCAAGAAAACTTTTTAAAGTAGGATCTGAGCCATAATCCACATAATTCATTAATCTCTAAGTAAAGATTCCTAAATTAGAATTAGGGGTGGAAGTTATTATTTTACTCTATATTTTAGAATTTTATGATTTGTAAGCCACCTAGAGTCATGGAAAGCTGAATGGTGGCCATATAAATTTCATACATACATACATGTATTATGTATGTGTGTGTATATGTGTGTGTATATGTATATGTACGTGTGTGTGTGTGTATTTATATATGTATGTGTGTGTATGTATGTATGTATGTATATATATATATATATATATATATGTGTGTGTGTGT
>NW_020769346.1:2701094-2783492 GCF_900518735.1 Pseudonaja textilis | reverse complement strand
ATATATATATATATATACACACACACACACACACACACATACATATGTATATATATGTATGTGTATATATATATATATATACACACACATACATATGTATATATGTATGTGTGTGTGTATATATATACATATATATAGTGTGTGTGTGTGTGTATGAAATTTATTCTTATGAAGATAAGCGATACATAAAATGCCATTTTAAATGGTTGCTTATTTTTTATTTTAGTTTTACTTATTTGTATCCTGCCTTTATTATTTTTATAAATAACTCAAGGCAGAGAACATATACAACATATCTTCCTCTTCCTATTTTCCCACAGCAACCCTGTAAGGTGAGTTGGGCTTAGAGAGAGTGACTGCCCAAGGTCACCCAGCTGGCTTTCATTGCCAAAATAGGAAAATAATAGATAGATACATTATTCTGGAAGCAGAATGTTGCAGAGGACCAAAAATGTTTCTCTCCTCTGGACCCTGCCATTCTAGCCAAATATTAGTTCTTGGACATCTTTAGGAATGTAAACTATAGGTTAATTTTCAAGAGGAAAATTATTCATTATATTCAATATATCATTTTTGTGTAACAGATTCATGATATTATTGCTTTACACATTAGAATGAGAAACATCACAAACCTTTTATCATTTAAAATAGGTGTAGGAAATCTGTACTTCTCCACATATTACTCAGCTACAGTGCCCAGCAGCTGTGGCTAGTGTGGCCAATGTTAGATATAAGAAATATAGTTCAATATCTAAAGGCTTATGATAAAAAACAAAACACGCCAAGGAGATGCAAACCTAGTAGGGGCCAATATGTAATATGAACATATGTAATTTTGAGGGGATGAACTGTATATATTAGGAATTCTAAAACTTTGTTATATCATGACCTCCTAAAAAAGTAAATGAATTTATGTGATCTCCTATGAATAAAGCTATTAGACTGCACTTTAATTTAGTTCCTATTGTCAAGATTACTTGTTCTGCCTGAATAGATCCAGAAGAACCCCAAAGTTGAATGTCTGTACCAGTGTCAATAGCTCAGAGAATGCTCATGTGTCCAGGAAGAAAAAAATCAAGTACTACCATAGTATATACCTTTTAAAAATATTCAATAAATATAAACATTCTCAGCTATCTACTTCAGTGTGTTTCTGACTTGATTTTAGAGCTAATAACCTTGATCATTCTTGATACTGTAAATGAATTACAGCAGAGATAGAACAGAATCTTCTGAAATTCTCTAATACCCTTGTAATGCTGCCTTGACCTCTTAAAGGAAATATGAGATATTATCTAACAAGTAAATAAATAGCAACGGATCTGGAAAATAATTTATCAAGGCTCATAAACATTTTAATTCCATCACACTCAGATTACTAAAATAAACTTCACCTTGTACAGGACTAGAAGTTTGACTAAGGCCAATAATTTAATAGTTGATACACTATTAGAATGACACTATTTTCTGTCGTTTTCAAACACATTTGTAGTTAATAGCTGTTTGTTAATATAACAAGGATATATATCTATCAAAGGCAGGATATTAAAAAATATATTTCTTACCAGTACAATTAACACTCTTAAGGAAAGCAAAGATTAGTTTTCTAGTATAGGTGGTTCTTGACTTACAACCACAATTGAGCCCAAAATTTCTGTTGTTAAATGAGATGTTTATTAAGCAAGTTTTATCCCATTTTAGACCTTTCTTGCCTCAGTTGTTAAGTGAATCACTGCAGTTGATAAGTTAGTATCCCGGTTGTAAGAACCTGTGTTCCCCACTTGACTTTGCAAAAATCGGAAAAGGTGATCACATGACCTTGGGACATAGCAACAGTCAAAAATATGAACCATTGCCAAGCATCTTAATCATGGGGATTGATCATGGGGATGCTGCAAAGATTGTTTGTAGTTGTAGCAGTCATAAGTGACTGCTATTGTAACTTTGAACAGTCACTAAATGAACTATTGTAAGTTGAAAACTATCTGAAATAGGTCAACTGAAGTTCTTCCTTAAACACATATACATTTCCTTTTGTGGTTCAGTTTCTAACAGATAGTTTGTAGTTTTCCTAGTTTTTGTACTGGTTTTAAATGATTCAGTCATTTCAGAATCACCTAAAAAGAATGCAGTGAAATTATTATTATTATAGTAAATATATTATTATTAGTTGGCACTCAGAGACCACAATCTGCAGTTGAGGTTGAACAAATTCTCTGAAGCTGCTATGCTCTTTGGCCTGACTATAAATCTGAACTGAAGAATTGAAATACTTTACCAGCCCATGCCAAAAACCAAAACAATAGAACCAAAAATCATTGTTGATGACATCCAGCTGGCAAATATAAACAACTTCAAATACTTAGGAACATCATCTTGACTGATGAATATTTAGACAAAGAAATCAACTTTAAGATCAGTAAGGTCAGCCAAGCATTGATGCATATGCTACTAGAGTGCTCAATCAACACAAGATCCACAGAGGAGGAGGGGGAGAGAAACAAAAACAGAGGGAGAGAAAGAAAGAGAAACAACGCCAAAGATTTATAGAATATTTTGAGCAAAAATGCTCAGAAAAATCAAGGTCATAATTTTTAATCACAAAATAAACAAAATGCAGATATTTTTTTAAAAAATTGCAAATTGTAAATACCAGAAGCAGAATGACCGCGTCATAAATAAAGGATGTGCTGATTTTTTAAAAAAAATTGTTTTAAGTCAAAGCATACATAAGATAATATTATAAAATTTTGTGTATGTTTGGTAGTGATAAGAGGGAGAGAGAATGTAGTAGAACAAAAATAATTTGAATTTATAAGTTGGAATTAATATTAGATCATTTTGCATAAATTCAGCATGTTGTAAAATTGTAGAAGTATCATTCATTGCATTCCCAAAGTCTGGAATTTTAATCTATATTATTTTATAAGGAATTATTTGCAATGCTGCATTTCATCTACATTAGCCACATAGAAATTGAATCTTGACTTTTGTGTTGAACAGATAGTCCTTGACTTACGACCACAATTGAATCCAAAATTTTTGTGGCTAAGAAAGATAGTTGTTAAATGAGGTTTGCCCCATTTTTTGCTCTTTCTTGCCACAGTTGTTAAGTGAATCACTACAGTTAGTAACACAGTTGTTAAGAGAATCCTGTTTCTCCATTGGCTTTGCTTGTCAGATCTCAAAAAGTGATCACATAACCCTGGTACACTGCAACTATCATAAATACATATCAGCTGTCAGCTGTCTGAATTTTGATCATACGACAAAGAGGGGTGCTACAATGATGTGAAAAATGGTCACGTCACTTTTTGCAGTGTTGTTATAACTTTGAACATTCAGTAAACAAATCATTATAAATGAAGAACTATCTGCATTGGCAGTATTTCAGTATCATTTACTGAAAAAAACCTATCTCCCCAAAAAATCAGTATCTGCAATGGACATACTTTTCTGTAAGTTACTAGAAACCTCAAAGTCCAAATGAATGTGAAAAGTTAAATGTCTCAAATGATAGAACTCATTCAAGATAAAAAGAAAAAAAGGTTTCCTTGTCATCTTAATATACTTGAGGGTCTATTAGCAAATAAATAGCAGGTCCACAATCAAATTAAAAGTACATATACAAACCTTAAATCACACTTTATAAAGTGTATCATAGGAAATGTGAAAGAGAAATGCAATTGGTAATAAAGTCTCCCTACAAATTCCTGTTATGTGGGCTTGGCAGGTTTCACCATTATCTAACTAGTACTTGTCATGCAGCAAACAATATCCTAGTGTAAACAGACAAATGCCAAAGTGTCTCTGCAAACATCATATAAAGGTAAAGGTTTCCCGTGTCCAGTCATGTCCAACTCTAGGGGGTGGTGCTCATCTCTATTTCAGATTAGGAAGCCAGCATTGTCCAAAGGCAGTTTATGCTCATGTGACCACCATGACTATATGCCAAGGCGCAAGGGGTGCTATTACCTTACCACCAAAATGGTGCCTATATATCTACTTGCATTTTCATGCTTTCAAACTGCTACACAAGTAGGAGGCAGAGGCATTTGAGGCAGAGAGACCTGCTCATAAAGAATGGTGGGAAGCTGAAAGACCTTCCCCTGATATAAAGCAAATAAACTGAGAAAAATATTCAGTAGAAATATGATCAGTTTCCATATCCATTATTTCTGTCTGACCTTCAGGTGCTTTGGAAAATAGGTTAACCCATTCTGTTCTGTGACAGCCCCTCAAATATTGAAACACTCCCCGATCCTTCTGGTCACTACACTAGCCATGCCCAGTTCCTGTAATTGTTCATGTTTTAGCCTCCAATCCTCAATCATCTTTGTTGTTCCTCTCTGCACTCTTTCTAGAGTCTTAACTCTAGAAAGTATGGTGACCAAAACTGGATGTAGTATTCTAGGTATGGTCTTACTAAGGCTTTATAGGGAGGAATTAGTACCTAACATGATATTGATTGAATCCTTCTGTTAATGCAACTTAGGAATGCATTGGCTTTTTTGACAGTTGCTGCACACTATTGGCTCATATATTTAATTGATTGGCCGCTAACACTCCAACTTCCCTCTCAGTTATTGCTATTAAGATTGGTTTCTCCCAATCTATATGTGTACTTTTGGTTTTTCTTGCCTAATTCTAAAGACTTTACTTTTCTTTACACTGAATTTTTTATTCGTTAGTGCCAGTGATGGGATGCTGCAGTTTAACAACCAGTTCGGTGAGCATACGCTTTGCACACGCTTGAATGCATCACTGAAAATGGAGCATTTAGAAGCTCAGCTGCTCACCTTCCAAATCACCAATGGTATGTAGAACAGTGAGGAGGGGGGATCAGAATCAATTGTGTTCTGCACAACTGAGATGAGTTACAAAGCAGGAAATAAAGAACAGGATAGGGCAGGAGTGGGTGGGCGGGACTAGCTGATCATTGGAACTACCAGTTCACTTGAACCAATCCAAACCAGCAGCTTCCCAGTGTTCAAGTCTGTCAAGATCCATCTGGATCTTAAGCCTAACATCTAGAATGTTGGCTATTCTTGCCAGCTTAGTATTATCTGTAAATTTGATAAGTTCCCCTTCATCTAAATCATTTATGAAGATACTGAAGAGTATTGGGCCTAAGGCAGAACCTTGCTTACCCCACTGCTTACTTGCCTCCATGTAGACATAGTACTGTTAAGGGCTACTTGTTGGGTATGGTTTGTTAGCCAGTACAAATCCATCTGATATTATCTATCCTACTTTTTTCTAGCTTACAAAGGAAGTTGTGATCTATCTTGTCAAATGCCTTACTGAAGTCTAAGTATACTATGTCCACAGCATTTCACTGGTCTACTAATTTAGTCACTATGTCAAAAAATGAAATAAGATCGGTTTGGCATGATCTATTTTTAACAAACCTGTGCTGACCTCTAATTATTACTTTACTTGTTTCTAGATATTTGCAGATCTATATTTTTATTATCTTTTCCAATAACCCTAGGAAGGTCCATTATAATTTCAAACAACTACCAAGCAACTGGTCTTAAGTCAATATGTGTGCATGCATATGTGTGATGTTTAAAGATTGGAAAAATATTTCAGTATAAATTAAAGAGAAAACTGATTATAGTTATGTGGAAATCTATTTCTGGTTGAAATACAATTGCAATGTAATTATTATGAAAAAGCATACCCTAAACTTCTGCTCAAAAGATATACAAATGGTTTCCTGTTCTTTAGCAATTTTAAGCAACATATATTACTTCATTATTCCTACATGATTTTTGTACCTAATTATAATCATGATAACAAGGACAGTGTTCAACTTTCAAATCTATTCTGAAGGCTTCTTTAGCTAAAGAATAGATTGTTTTATAACTAAGCAAATGAAGAAAATGGTAATTTGAAACTGAATCAATGATTATGGGTAGATAGTCATACTTTAGAGAGAGTATTATTTTGTGGTGCTAACAAAAATATCTATGCATGAAAAGTACAGGAAATCCAAGAAAGAAGCATCACGCAAGAATTGTCCGTAACATATTCATACTACAAGAGTTGGCTCATCTTATAATTTATTTTTAGAGCCTAAGTAGGCTTGCAGGGTTCTCTTTCTATTTAAATATCCTTTTAACTTTTGTATCATATAGTATAAAATATTCTGTATTATCATTCAGAGTCTCATGTAATGCCAAAAGTAGCATTAATAATTACTATTGTACTACCATAATATTGAAATTAGGTAGAAATTTCACAACATAGATAATGATATTTGGGTTCTTCATTTCTTACTTTCCCTATGGGAATTAGGAGTTTTGAAAATGAGGAAAAGGCCACCATTTTTAGTTTATAAATGTGTAACTCCCCCCCCCCCCAACACACACAGAAACACCTTTTTTATCTTTTAAAGCAGGAGCAATTGCTGAATGAATTCATTTTGTTAAGAAACAAAAAAGTATGGAGAAATGTTCGCACATGTAATTGCTTTCAATGTATTAATATTTATGTTAATATTAAGGATAAAATCTTTTGTCTATTTCAAAATACCAAATAAAGGTCTCCAAAAAAGTATCACGCAAAAATAATGAGGCATGCAAACAAGTAGCAGACTGATGTACAATTTATGGTTGCTAAAGCTGTGTGATTAAAATTTTTGCAGTGGGAGTGATTCAGCTGCAGAAAGCACCACACATGGATAATTTGAGTTCAAATAGTTGCCTGGTGTTATGTCACTATTTTCCTCTGTCCTCTTCTTGCCTTCCTGAGCTTCTAAATCTTCCTCAGGTGGATGAATTACTACTTTAGGGATATCATCATTAGAAGGAGACACCTGATGCACGATTGGCTGGAAATTTGTAGTTCCCTTAGAATCACACCTAGGACTGGAAGGTGGAGTGCTTTGTGGGGTAGGTAAAGGGGTTGTACTCCTTGAGGTTGTTGGAGATCCAGGAAGAAGGTAATTGAGAAGAAGGGACAAACGATTCTCTCCTCTCAGGGAAATATTTGAGGCAGAAAGACCTGCTCGTAAAGAATGGCGGGAGGCTGAAAGGCCTTCCCCTGAGATAAAACAAATAAAGTGAGGAAAATATTCAGTAGAAACATAATATCATATCATCTGATACCTTAAAAGATTTTAAAGGCTTAATTTCTAAGGTGAGATAAGCAAAATATTGAGTGCTAAGCAGAATTTTAGATGTTAAAAAAGTCAGCATACAATATATTTACACATAATGAACATTTAAAAGTCAATTAGACAGACAGACAGACACACACACACATATATAAATTGTGATTACTTCAGCTCAACAGTTTTGAAGAAAATATGAACACTATAAACCATTCACAGGGTTGATTTATGAATGGAATTAATCCTCCTCCAAATCACTGAATGCTAATGGTTTTTACAGCCCAGAATGCTATGCTTATAATAGAAATCGATTTATTTTGAATATGCAATAAAATATTAAGATCCTTTCTTAATGCAAATTTTAGAAAATATGTACTGAACAAAAACATGCATGACTATACAAGTGAGTAACAAATTGATAACCAGTATCCTTACCACAACTATAAAAATACACATGACAGTTCCAGACATATGTAACCCCAGAATAGAATATAGGATAAATACTTAGATGAACATCTTTTTAAAACCTGCATTCATTTCTAAGTATAATGAACAATTCACTGGAATGCAATTCAATTTCTGGTTAGGAATTTAGATCTTCAGACAGTTTACACCAAATTAAGTAACCTAAGAAAAGTAAATTCTTCAAAAGCCAACAAAGTTGCAGCAATCAGAATGAAAAATTAACACAATTAAAATGAAATTACCTGAAAGGATGACAGACTCCCAGAATATCAGAAACTACTCCAAATGTGACAGGGAGGAGGAATCAATGAATAAAGAGCACACAACCTGTATCTCCTATAATATTATATTTCTATAATAAATAATATATCCGACATATATAATATTCACAATTGCAAAATCAGGATATCTCTTTAGGCAAAAAATACTTTTTTCTTCCAAATTTGACTGCTTAATTAGTATTAAAGAAAAGCTATCTTCAAGGCTGTCATTAACAAAAAATACTGATTTAACTGAAAAAGATGACAGGAAGATGCAGAAAACAATGAGAAATAGATACCACTTATATAACAAAATAGCCACAGCTTTTTCTTTTACATATATCATGCTTTGGGGTACTAGAAAGACAAAACTATGACTCAATAATTGCCCTTAACCTTTTAAGTTCAATAAGGTACAAATATAATTTTATTTTCTGCACAACTATAATTAATATTTGCTGGGAAATAATTCTGATCTTATTTTTTTGCATTTGCTGACTTTTCTCACATCTCTGCATTATATTATTAAACCATAAAGCAACTGGATGCCACAACTTATCTCACCATTTCTTTCAAGCAAGAGAGGGTCAGAATGTTTCTTGCCTATATCTGCAAAGGATCGGACGAGAGGAATCCGATTACTAAACTTTTTTTCATTCTGATGATGATGTCTTTTCAGAAGGGCTTCTCTGACATTTTCTCTCATTGATTCATCAAGGTGTCCAGAAGCTATCATGTTATCCAATACCATGTCTACAAAGGAAAAAATGAAATGTAAAATAAATATGAAAGATTGATAGAACTGCGAAACATCTTCAAGCCTTTGATATGTAGAAAATGTTTAATAAGATAGTATTAAAATGTTGAGGACTAAATCATACCAAAAATGGAGTACACTTATGATTTTCTGTATTATACAGTTGCTGGGATTTTGTAGACATAGATTTTCCTTAGTATATTTATTGTCTTTTGGTATTTGCAAGAAGTGTGTGTGTGTGTGTGTGTGTGTGTGTGTGTGTGTGTGTGGAGGGGGAGAATAAAGAAAACAACCCTACATAATTTAACAATGCAACAACTACCCACTGGTGGCTGCTTGCCAAAAGTTATTTTCCTTATTTAGCAGCTATTCACAGAAAAAAATAATCAGCAACTTCATTCCTAATCTAGAAAAGCTTTTTCTAGCCTCAGCTATTTAGAGTCAGTTCCCAGAACTTTCAGCAATAATTAAACTACTTCAAGAATTTCATCCAGGAAAGCTACCTTGGATCATAATATTTGGTATAAACCAAAAAATATTAGCTTGGTGATGGTCTATTACAATTCATAATGGAGCTTGAAATTCACTAGATGAATGAGAGTATGCTAGGTTAAAAAATTATTATTTGAAAAAAGGAACACTTCTATCCTAAACCAAGCATAATTAAATAATACCCTTGTCACTGCTTCCAGTGAAAAAAGCTGTCTTTAAAGTCATGAAGAAGATGGTGAAATACAAATGTCTGATTAATTTATATCCTGCTGGGCTGCAACCAACAGGATTTTGAAATACCATTGCAATATTATCAATAAAAATAGAGCACAGAATTCCTTTAAGTTTTTTACAAACATAAGATACAAATAAATTTTAATTATTTTCCAAAACATAAAACCATTAAAATAAAATCAAGTGAAATGTATGTGACCTGCTATTTCATCCAGTGAATTGGCTCTCATATCTAACATGACTGTTCCGTTTAAAATGCAACTTCTCAATTCAAACAGACTATGAAGAGACAGAGTAGCCACATAAGGTTTGCTCCACCGCTCACCACCATCTTCAACATCTTCTTCAAATTTTAGCCATCTGCAATATATATAATAATAATATATAGTAAGAAAACTCTTGGTTTTTTTTAACTACAAACATTATGTTCACAGTTTACATTGATATCTTCAGTTGTCTCTGTTTCTGAAATCTGTATTTGATCTATACTTTTCCAAGTATCCTATATAATTTAGTAACTTGTTTTTAAAGAGACTTAGAGATTAATATTTGTCCATGCAGAATTAAAGTCCAGACTTCAATGGGACCAAGTGTAGGATTCCATTTTCATTTTAGCTTACTTTTTCAATGTTGCAAAATGAGAGTGATTTTACAAAAATGTAGGGGAAAAAACTCAAAGCAGTAATATCTATAGCCAGAAGAAATATGCTTAAGGGTTTTGAAGCTTCAGTTATTTAATAGCCTTCAAATATTCAAATGCATGCCATTTTTCTTAATTTATTATAATGAATGAGAAGCAAAAGGAATTATCTTCCAAGTTACCTGGCAGTTTCTTTCCATTCATATTCTTCTCCTTCTCTAAAACAAAGCTCATCCATTTCAGTAAAAAGATCGTGTGGAATGTGTTCTTCATCATCATCCTCTGTACCAAGGATAAACTGCACTCTCTGGGATGGTGTGTCTTGATGAAAATTGAATGTGAGACACTTATTAGGTAAGTATCTACATTCTTATCCATATCAACACACCACTAATCATAAATTTATTTGTGAAAGAATAGGAAAGAAAAAAGCAAATAAAAGACTATATTGTCCCTACAAAACTACCATCAATAGTATTACTTATTATTACTATTACTTATGTTTAGTTCCTCAGATCTGAATATAATTGTAAGTAATAATTCCATAAAATGACTATAAATTATAGAAAAACTAATTAAAAATTAACCAAACAATGACAAAATACATTTCCTGACAGGTTCATGGACTTGTCTGCCTGATTAGGTGACCTTATGAACAGAAATTGCTAACGCAAGTAGACATACTGCATACTCATAAAACTTCATATTCATGAATTGTATGGAAATTAGGTCTTAGGCACAAGCACTTTTGTGGAACTTATTAAAAGTTTGACGAAGTAAAGAATATTAGTAAAGTCTACTAGTCTTAACTAGTATGTGAACTAGACCTGAATCACTAGTACAAAGATAAAAATTAAAACCTATTATTATAATGTTTAAAAAATGGATAGGAATCATATTTAACAAACTATGTATATTTAAATCATTTAAAGATAGAATGAAGAAACAATATCATTTGTAAATGATAACCATTTGTAGCATTTTTATATATAAGAAAAAGAATGGCAAAGTATTGAATTGTAACTAAATGCATTGGTATTACTAGCATGAAAATAAAGGCTCCCATATTTCAATATATCTAGATTGCTTCTAAAGGCTGATTTCTTATGGCAAGAATCTTTTTTACTTTCTTGTTTTCTCGAATAAATAAGGCTGTGCCTTGCCTCTATTATAGACTAAACCAATTATAATACAATATTGATTGTTGTATTATGATTGCTTTAGACCACGGATGTCAAACTCAAGGCCCATGGGCCAAATCCAGCCCACAAAGAAGTTAGATCTGGGCCACAAGGCTGGCCTGGGAACAGCGAGGGATTGGCCCCTGCTGCCTTGGCCTGGCCCAGTTGGATGCTCCCCCTGGGCACGTGCAGCTTGTTCACCTCATCATGCCTTGCCCTCCCAGCCATGCCTTGTCATGTCCGGCCTTGACTCTCCTCATCTGGCCTTGTCTTGTCTTGCCTCACTTCATCTTGGGGGGCAGTGATGGCAACAGAAGCCTCGAGGAGGAGGTAAGCATGGCCTGGCACCCCCTTGGGGAAGCAGGGCTAGTAATGTGCCTGGGAAGGTGGCAGGCAAAGAATGCTTGCACATGGCTGTTTCTGATGCCTGGAGGGGCTTGCACACAGCTGGGGAGGGTGCCTGGGGGGGGGGTGTCAAGCGGTGCTGGAGCATCATGGGAGGGGCAGCTGAACTGCATGAACTGCCTTGGAGAGGGAGAGTGAAAATACGAAGCCGTGGCAGGCAATGCACAGGCAGCAGTGGATGAGGACTTCCCATTTTAACCTCTTCCCATTGCTATTGATGCTCCCCCTGTATTCCAACCTAAAACTGAATGGAGCTGCCTCTTCCCACTATGCCCCCCATCTTTAACCCCCCCCCAAAGCACCCTCCCTAGCCACGCCTAAGCACCGATGCCCCACCAGCCCTCCTGGCATCAGAAACAGCATGGGGCAGGAGTGTGGAGCAGCATGATACAATCATGGACAAGGGCATCTGTGCCCTGCAGAGGCCCTTGAGCTCCCATTGTCAGGTAGGTAAGATCATGTTTGGGGTGGCAGGCCAACTGTCCATTCAGTGTCAAGCAGGCAGGATCAGGCAGTTGGCCTGCCATGCCCCCCTTGCCAGAAGCCTTCTGTAAATGCAAATGCAGAGGGGCTGAGGGGGGTCACGCATGATGCATGCAGGGGCTGAGGGGGGTCACCATGCATGCAGGGTTTGCAAGCTGATGAGACTTTGGGGCTGTGAAATCCCTTGCTTGAAGCCTCCCATCATCTTGAAAATGCCTTTTGCACTGTCCCAATCTGGGCACAAAGAGCATTTACAAGCTGATGGGAGGTTTCAAGCAAGGAGATTTCACTGCCCCAAAGTCTCATCTGCTTGCAAATGCTTTTCACACTGAGATTGGGATAGTACAAAAGGCATTTGCAAGCCAATGGGAGGCTTGAAACAAATGATTTCACTGCCCCAAAGTCTCATTGGCTTGCAAACACTTTTCATGCTGTCCCAATCTTGGCATGAAAATATTTGCAAGCCGACAAGATTATGGGGCATTGAAATCCCTTGCTTGAAACCTCCCTTCGGCTTGTATGTAAATAGTCTCTGTGCTGAAACTGGAATGATGTTTGCAATGATGGGAGGCTTTAAGGAAGGGATTTCACTGCCCCATAATCTTGTCTTGTGTGGCTGAAGATGGTGCCTGGACGTGTGTGTTGAACAGTACTGCATGAACTGCAATGGGGAGTGGGGGTGAAAATAGAAAGCTGCCATGGGCAATGGGCAGGCAGCAGTGCGCAGGGCTTCACATTTTGATCTCTCTCTTGCCTCTGTGCCTGGACTCCAGCCTAAAACTGAAAGGGCAGTTCAGATGTGCCTCTACCATGCCCCAGGCACCCTCCCCAGCTGTGCTCAAGCGCTGATGCTCTTTTGTCCCCATCAGGCTTTGCGCTCACGCTGGATCACCATTCCCAGCCTTGTCTGGCCCATCACATATGTCCCTGATGTGAGCGATGTTGAGTTGGCCATGCCCACCCAGTCACGTAACCACCTAGGCATGCCCACCTGACCCTTTGTAGGTGACCATAATACTGATCCAGCTCTCAATGAAATTAAGTTTGACATCCCTGCTATCAGAGTTCCAAGTAATACACCCACAGCATATTCTGAAACTGGCCTGACTGAGGCCATCTTGGAGGCTTCAGTGTTGCCACTTGCTTTAGACTATAATAATCGTGTTATCTACAGGTCAGGCACTTAACCACAATCATTTCTGTGAAAGAGTGCAAGAAGATAACCAAGTAGGATTTATAAAATTTAAAACTGTACTTCACTATTGTTTAGCCATACATAATCTAATTTAAAAAGGATGGTATACTTGAACAATGCTCCTTATCACTCAATTGCTAATATAAAACAATTGTTGAATCAATAAACCAGTTATAGGCAAAGCTTTAGAATGTCTCTACTGCCAAAAACTTGTATTCAGATTAAGACAACCCATTTGTTATGAGGCTTGGAGGGCAATCCCATTCCTGCCACTAGGATACCAGATGTCAATCCTGAAGGCCATCTTTGAATTTGGATCTTCAGGGCTGCCACAAACAGTAGATGGACAAGCTGTGGGAATGGGAGAGGGGTAGATGGAGACAGTGTGGGATGTATAGCCATAACAACATTTTTCCCTTGAGAGTCAAGGATGTTCAACCTGCACCTGGGGAGGCATGACTGGGAGATAACCACAGTTGGGACAGTGACCTGATTGGACCATGTGATGCCCATGTGGATGCAGGGAATGCAGGGGAAGGAACTTTAAGTTTACTTTGGGTGGGGAGAATCTGGGGGGAACTTTCAGATTTGGGGTTTCCCAGATGTGCCAATATGACATCTCTAATAAATTTCAGCTTTGAGGAAAATGCCTGCCTTGGAGTTTTGATTCTATTGGGGTGTTACTTGAAACCCTGACATTAACCTGAATCTATTTTTTAAAAACCCACACAGCTCCCCACTTTACGGGGCTGCTGTCCGGGGTCCTGAGCCCCAGGCACCACCTGGTCTACTGGTGGTACAAAGACTCAGGGAAGATGAAGAAGACAGCAACTACAAAAAGAGCTACTGGAGCAAGTTCAGAGATTGTCCTGAAAATTATTTACTCCCTCTCAGCAAGCGTGAGGCTAAGCATTGGTGGGGCATCTGGCCCAAAGAACTGGCACCTTGGCAGATCACTCAGCTAGATCCTTCCCAATGGGGCAATGCTAGAATCCCACTGCCCCACGAGTTGGCTATCAGGACAGCACTCCAGAACCCCCAGATTGCATCAGGCAGGGTGGAGTGTACCACGGTCCTTGAGTAGAGAGCAATGAGACCTCTCAAGCCAAGCAAGTCCAGGGAATGGGGTCTCCCACTGCCGTCTTGAAGTCCATTGCTAGCTGGCCTCCCTGAGAGATTTGATCAGCTCAGCATGGGCAGCATTGCCCAACTGCCTCCAAGCAGCCAGCCTGGCTGTGTCCTGACTTCGCTATGTTCACCATCCCAGGCCAAGGTGGCACGACCATCCAGAGTCAACAGTCTGCCTTAATCGCACCTTAATCTTCCTCACCAGGCCTGGTCTACTGGGATGACAGCTCCAACAGGAACTGATGACAGCCAGCAGCAGGGACATCTGTGACTAGTTCAGCCCAGGATTGCAGGGGGAGACATTAGAGCTGCATAGCATATTAAAGTTTGCAAACATGGCCACCAATTTCAGCAAAGTTTTGGGGATTTTTTTCTTTCTGTGCAGACTTTCTTTGGTTATTAAATTATTAATGCATTAGCATTTGTCAGACAATATTGATATTTTCCCCTTCCACTCCTGGATTGCCGAGAAACAATAATTCTGTTTATATCTAACAGTCCCCAGGGCTATAACACAGTGGTAATTATCTTCCTGCTATACACCAGATGTTTAATGAAACTTTGTTTCACTTGTTACTTGACATTTCTATTTGGACTGTAGATGTGCAGTTACAAAGATTCTGCCTGCCCCATTTTCAGCCTCCACATCCCATTTTTGGCCTCCACACACTCCATTTTCAGCCTCTGTGTGCCCCATTTTCCACCCATTCCAATCCCCGCCACCTGGAATGGGCAGAAAATGGGGCATGCAGAGGCTGAAAATGGGGCGTGCGGAGGCTGAAAACAGGATGCAAAGGCCAAAAACAGGGCGTGCAGAGGCTGAAAACGGGGCACCCAGAGGTGGAAATAGGCAATGGCAATCCCTGCAGCCTGAAACAGGTGATCATTGGGAGGCCAAGCCAACCGACAATCAGCTGCTTGTGCTAATCAGGTTGTGCTGAAACCAAAACTGAAACTGAAACAGGCTGTTTGTTGTTTGCTGCAGGGAGGCAAATTGCTGGGAAGCAGAGGCAGAAGCAGAATTTTTTTTCTTGTTTTTCTCCCCAAAAGCTAGGTGTGTCTTATACTTCAGAGCACCTTGTACTCTGAAAAATACGGTATCACGTATACACCATAAATTTAGGAAACTAGAAAAGCTGTTTAACTGAATTACATTTTTTACTTTTATTTATTAAATTTTGCTCATCTTGTCACAAGGCATACCACAAATTGGTATCCCAAAAAACAAACATGAACCCATTTTAGATTAATTATAAATGTAAAGTTCTTACCATAAGAAGGAGATTCCCGCCCATCTTCTCTATCAGTCTCCTTTTCTTTTCTTCGTCTATGACGTTTATGACTATGATGTCTATGACGGCGTCGACCTTGTTTTCCAAAGGGCACATGCACACCAATATATACAGCTCTATGACCTTAACCAAAACATTATTCAATATATTAGAAATGTAAAAAGAATTAAATTTCCCCCCAAAAGAGAAAAACACAGAGCATACTACAGGCTTGCAAAACAGGTTGATTTGCTGGATATCCAACTGTTGAAAAGAAGATCAAACAACAGGCAACAAAAATTATTTACCAGATCTGCTAGTTTAGGATTATTTAACTTTTTTATCTTAAAGTTTTAAAAAAAGAAATGAAAATTTATGCAAAGTTACATATTGTAATTCATTATTTTTTATGATTAGAAATAAAACATGGTTTATTTTCTATTGAAAATCCAGTCTCTTCCCCTTCAAAGTTTGTTTATTTTTATATTTAATATTTCTGAATTTCCAATATCCCTCAAAGAAGGATTCTCCTTGGTGTATAATGAAGTATCAAAATATTAAACATAATGTAGAAATTAAAGTGTAAAAATTTAAAAATTATTAAAAAAAATTAAGGAGGCAACAACCTGTTAAAAATTAATTGACAAAAGCAAAAGATGGGTGCTCAAGGAACCAATCAACCCCCACCCCTCTGCATGCTGCTTTAGATTCCCCATGCAGGGCCACAGAGCCATGTTTTAACTCCTTTTTCAAAAGGGCAGGAATATGGAGCCTGTCTCACCTCTGGGAGACATAGGCCACTAAAACCAAGTATTTATCTCCTGAATATATAGTGAAGTATGGGCACTTTTCATTGAGCTGCATTAGTTGCCATCATGCTTCCAGATTCAATTCAAGACCCGGGCCATGGCACAAAGGCAACACAGATAAGCAATAAGAGTCCCTTTATTATCTCCAACTTTGCCCCCAATGTCCAGGTTACCTTTGGGCTGCAGAAAAGCTCTTCTAGGAAAAGCCTTTGACTGTAGAAAATTCAGTCCAAAACAAGGTACACACAAACTGTAACTTAAAATCCAAACAAACCAAACTGAAGTAACTTGTTTGGCAGGGCAGGAGCAGGAATTTGAAACTTGAAAACATGGCAAAACTCACACAGTTGGGAAGACGCCAGGAATACAGATAAGCCACAACAATACAAGTTAAAGTCACATTTGCTCCCAACAGCTTGCTGCACACAGCTTGCCTTTTTTATACACTGTTCCCAGCTGCGGCTAATAAAGGGAATCAGGACCCTTTCCTCCCCCATAAGCCATGCAACCCACGTTGCTCTCTTCTCCGTTCCTCCCCGCATGGGGTGGTCTTCCTCTGAATTCGCTCTCCCTTGTTCTACCTCACCGCTGCTCTGCCCATCTGGACTTTGCCCTTCTCCAGTTTCTTCCACAGCCAACAGAGCCACACTCCCACTCCCTGTCAGCTGTTCAGATTCCAAGTCAGAGTCAGAGTCCGACAGGGGCATGGCAGTCTGGTAGTTATTTATAAACCTCCTCATGCGGCTGGATTGCTTGCAGGACTATCTCCCCCCCTCCCCCAGTTGTATCTACCTGTACTGTTATAAGTAATATTTATGTTACAATGGCAAAAGTGACTGGGATTGTCAAAACTAAGGGAATGCAGTCATAAAGCTTGAAGTCATATGATTGCATCACTTATGACATAAAAAATAGCCATCCCGGTTAGCATCATAACCCCAGGACCAGTTTTATAATAAATTTCACCTTGTTTTTAATCATTGTGGGCCACTCAGAGTCATGTATACATTTGAGATGGAGAAGATTTCATATCGAATGAATGAATGAATGAATGAATGAATGAATGAACTAACGAACACTATTTCCCTGAGACCTTCTCTCCTTCTCTGGCTTCTCTCCTCCGACCAAATTTATATAATTAGAATAGCAATAGCACTTAGACTTATTTACTGCTCCATAGTGCTTTATAGCACCCTGTGAGTAGTTTACAATGTAAACCTCATCATTGTGAGGTTGGTAAAATGAGGACCCAGATTATTGGGAACAATATGCTGATATTGCTCCTTATAATCTGGGTCCTCATTTTACCAACCTCAGAAGGATGAGGGGCTGAGTCAACCGCAAGTCCTGTCAGAATCAAACTCAGACTGTGGGCAAAATTAGCTTGCAAAACTATATTCTAATCACTGAACCACCAGGGCTCCAAGATAAAATGTATGGTTATGCAAATATTATAATAAGCTATAGAGTGGTTAATCCCCT
The DNA here is from genome assembly GCF_900518735.1 of Pseudonaja textilis. The sequence goes on along the minus strand of NW_020769346.1, from coordinate 2,765,570 downwards.
GTTCATTTACAGCAGTATGAATTTTGGCAATTGCACAAATGGCATATTGATATATGGTATACCAGAAAGCTAACTCTGAGGTTCCTATTACAGGCAATTTAGAAGTATCAAAAGTCAATTGGTTCATAACCTGAAGAAATCACTTCCAGAATAAGGTTTGAGGTGCCAAGATAACACTCTCATCATTCTAATATTATGCCAGAGGCATAGGGAATTCCTATTATAGATGAGGAGCTTACACCTATAAAGTTTTCAAAAACCAGAAAGATATCTATGAAGAAATGTCACTGCCCTATTACTATAACCTAATTAAAGAATTAATAAAGTAAATAAGTGAACAAAAAAGCAAGGTAAAATTTAGCTTATTTATTAGTGACAAAGCCAAGTCTAGTAACTGCCACAATGTTTTTGAAGACTTCTTTATTACCTGCTTTAGACATTTTCTGGATACATTATTTGTTTTCCTCCTTTTTCAAGGTGAGGGCATTTATCCTCCACCCATCATCTGACACTACACTAACTTACAGCTTATTCTTGTATTAGTTTAAGAAACACCCTAGTGTCAGGTTACATTTCTGATAATTTAATTAATCTAATGTTGCTGGGAAGAAATAAGAACTGGCAAAGTTTTGAAAGCTGCACTAAATTTTAAAAGACTTCAGAGAAACTTTTTCAGTACGATCAAAATAAAAGTGTTTCTTCAAAACTAAGTTTCTTTGTTGCATGTAACTTATTTGTGACAAAAAGCTTAACAGGAAAGTCAATTTTATAGCATGTTTTAATGTATTAAGAACATCAACTCTTTCTTTGTTTTATTTTACAAACTGCAATATTGTATAACTTCTTTTGCCAAATATGTCTTGAGATAAATTTTCCTATAAATTGATTTGATATTAAAAAGAAACTATTAAAGGAATAGAAATGGATAGGAATTTCTTTTATAAGAAATTCATTATTAGCACTGTTATGCTTGTAAATCTAGTTTGAACAATGTCTAATATTCTTTTCTATCACAATGATTCATACAGCTGATTTTGGCAAGAATGCTAAAATCTGAATGTATTCCAATACTTAATTCCAAATGCATCCAGCTGTCCCGTGGCCTCTTCCTGATTTTTTGGAGTTCTAGAATCACTCTTTCTGTTGATGAATAAATCATTATCTCAAGAGGGGAGCTGGAATTATTTTCTTTACATGAGTCAGCCTAATACTCACTAAAACTCTCAGAACTTTTAACCAATTAGCCATGCTGGCTGGGCTTTAGAAAGCTATCATTCACCATCTGGAAGACAGCAAGCTAACTATCCCTAATATAAAGCATTTAAGTGAATTATTACCTAAATTTCAGAAAGCTCACCTGCACAACAGCTGTAACATACTGATCCCATACAAAGCCTGTTACAGTATTAGCTTAAATCACTATTTATAACAGCATTAACATAATGTAGGATACTAAATATAGAACAGATAGCTGCAGAGGTAGTTTGGCTTGATCAGATATGACTTTATGCAAGGTCACTTCAGAAAATTTACAAAGTGTATTTGGTTACTAAGGTCATTAACACTGAGATTTAAAAAAAAATTAACATTCACTACACTTATATAAATTGCACATCATATACATTTCAAGTCAACTGGCTTTTTATAAAAATACTTACGGAACCAAAAAATAGCACAGTTACTAATTTCCAATACAACAAATGCAAATGTATAAAAGTCATGATTTTTTTAAAATAACACTAAAGACATTCTTATGCTAACAATGAAGTCTCTCATGCAAATGATTTTTGTTTCAGTTTCATTATTGCTATATGTATTTGAGTTTATGTATATTTTTGGCAAAAGTATGTGAAATAAGGTACAATAGTTACTTCAAAATAATTGTTTTAAATTATCGGTACTATTAAATTCAAACATATATGATAAAAAGTAAAGTAAAATACAAGCTAAATGCCTCTTCCCCATTATATGTGCTTTGAAATTATACTGTATATGCTGGCACAAGTCATTTTTCTCAAGGTTCTTTCAGGAGCCCCATTTTTAATATAAGTAAATGCTCATTCACTCCAAAAAATTTCAGCTGAACCCTTGAACCCTTTATGCAAATTATATTAAATACCAGAATCCTAGTTTAAAATGTTTGAATAAAATTTGTAGTGAGCTTCCTTCTATCATATTTTACATAATAAAAGCTTTCAATTCCACTGACTCCTTCAATTATGATATGATCTTGTCTAAATAGTTATATAATCAAGTTGTTTAATTTTCTCCACAGATAACAAACCAAAAAAGGAAAAGTTAAAAAGACAGTGAAAAGCATATAGTATATCTATATTTCTACTCTAATTTTAATTGCATGTATGTAGAAAGTGCAGAGTATTAATATGACTCATTGTATCTTCCTTAAACAGTTTATTGCAGGGTTTGTTGTTAATTCGCCTTCTCGTGATGCACCCTGGATAGTAGTGTGAACCAAACAACTAGCAACAACTGGCAGCCAGACTACATTGAAGAATTGGAAGTTAACAACAGTTGGCAGCCAGACATCTTTGTAAAACTCCTGGCTCTCTAAATATATGGCAACGGATACAAGACATATTGGGTCCAACAGGGCATATTGAGGCTGGTTTCCAGTGAGTCTTAAAAACCACAGCTGTATTCATCAACCTTACTGCAGCATACAATAGCCCTCAGTGTGACTGTGGTGCTCCTCAACAAAATATATTGTGTCCGAATGTCCATCAAGAGCTTACACCAGCCCAATGTGTGATAAATCCATGTATTTGTGATACACTAAATAAATAAATAATAGTTAACTGCAACTCAATTGACAAAATAGTATTAAAATCTAAGCTTATAGTGTGGAGCTCAATAGTATCAGTATTGCATTGCACTGAAACATACTATATAATATAGCAGTGTACCACCACTGGGGGCACCAGTATTTTTATGTAGACTGAAATAGCCTACCAATGGGAGAGAAGAATAAGACAAGCAAGCTTTTCATAATCCTTTTAATTCCTCTGGATAAGAAAGTTGAAAAGCTCACGCAGGTTTCTTGCTCAAGTAAGTTTGCCCTCTGTGTAACATTCTCATCTGGAAACTGATTACCAGCCAAGAACTTTCAACTCTGTCCTTCATTTCCAGTCATATCACTCTGAAATGAAGAACTACTTAAGAGAACTAACTCTTCAGCTGTGGTGTTACTGTTGCTGCCAGCTGCATAAAAGTTCACTCCTATTTTCTCAAGTAGATTATATATTATGAGGGCATGGCAAAACTACATTTTTGGTTGAAATACAAATGACTTATTAATATTATGCAATGAGCTCACTACCCAGCCAGAAATTTCAAATAGTATTATAAATTATAAAACACATTTTTTTTTACAATTTTACAAATAGAGTACTGGGATTGCTCATTTATTTCATTTATTTGTAATTATGTTTGAAAAATATGTTAATATTTACTTTCTAATTCTTCTTTCTCAAAGTTTGTGTTGATAGTAGAACTGATTTTGCCTGTATCCACAACAGCTTCTTCATCATGACCCTAAAACAAAAAAAAAATTAAAATTTTCATACTAAATAAACATTTTCTCTTTGATGCCATCATTACTTCTGATGCGTTTCTTGGATAAACAATATTAAACTATTGGGTTTTACGATTATATATTGCTAACTTATAACTGAACTTATCAATATTTATGATAGTACATATATTTCTAGTGAAACAGTCCATTAGGCCATTTTCCTGCTAAACCGAGCAAACATAGTACTTAATGATTTATATCAAGGCAACAAATAAATAATTATATCTATAGTGCTATAGATTCTTGAAATGTTACAAAAGTCAAATTTTTGATAATTTATGTTCACAATACTTACATACTCATATTTTATCAAAGCTAAAGATTTTTAATGTCAGGACTCTACATCCATTTCTTTTCTCTCACACGAAAAGCATCTCACAAAAATGTGCTGATCGTTCATAATATATAAAATATAGATTTCTACAATACTGACTTTAACATTTCATATATTCCCTTAGTTTTAAGAATCTCTACTATTAGAAGATGGAGTTAAATCACCATTCTGGTCATTACTAAGTTGGAAGGCTAGAATTGATAGAATGCCCACAGAAATATGGCAAGCAACAGAAGTATCAATAAAGGTCCTAACTAAGCTGCATCAGCAAATCTGGAGAACAGTGGCTAACAGATTAGAAGAGGTCAATGTACAGTCCAATACATAAAATAGTGAGTGCAAACTTTTATACAGTATTCTTAATTTTACAGACTAGTAAATTAATGCTTAATGCAAGGTAAGCAGATTAGAGCCCTATATGGAAAAAGACATTTAAGCTGGCTTTACAAAATTGCTTCAACTCACTGTTATTATAGAATGGTTTTGCATAAATTAATTACTTTAGATCAGGTCACAACACTTCAATAAAATTAAGGTCCCACTCAGTTATACCAAAACATAAAACCTGGCTATAAACGCTCTTTTGTGGTTTTACTGATATGTTAAGAATAATTGTTCTGCATGATTCACGTTTAGGTAACTTTTAGTTCATAAAGGATAATCTGACACTGTTCCTAGAATTTCTGTTGCAATCCATTTGATTCTGCTACTTTTTTTGCAGACTTGAGTCTACTGTAAGCACTAGACTTTTTCCCTTCAACCGAAAAGAATGAGCTTCTGAAAACTGGGTACTTCAAAACGAATTCTTTATTGAAAGGAGTAATCCAGATACTAGTCAAAGCAGAGTCTAAGATACCCTCAGGCATACAGGGACAGATATTCTGATGTGGATTTAGTCAACCAAAGAAACAACATGTTAATCCCCCCCCCCTTTTCTGGGAACGTATCTTAGAAAAGTTTCTCAGGCAGTTCCTTTCAGAGCTGGAATTCTTATGGTCTCTTGCTATCTCTCCAACAGGTGACAAGGTTCCAGGCATCTGGCTCCAGTCATATATCATGTGCAAGTTATACAGATTCAATACAAGGCTTAAGATATTCAGGTTACATCAAAAAGGATTACTTGTACCAACTCTCCCCTCACCCTTCTTCCATTGAAGAATGGCAGATACATGGATCTGACATCTCCTTTTTTTCAGAATAAGACACTGTCCTGTCCATCTATCTATCCATCCAATTTTGAAACTCCCCACTTCTCCCATAGGGGGAATCTGGGAGTTGTACAAATAAAATATTAAAGCATAAAAACATTATATAAAAATTAAAAAAGAATGATTAAAATTCAACATTCTACCTCTGTAATTTTTGTTCCCTGTACTGTTGAATTGCAGTTTGCAAAATCTTGTCAATTATCTTACTATTTAAAAAATATACAGCCTCTTTAAAATGTTTCCATACCACCTTTTATATATCCTGAAGTATAAATATATGCTTATAAACACTTAATCATAAAAACAAAAATATCTTATATGATTTAAACCATGGGTCCCCAACCACCGGGCTGTGGACCGGTACCGGTCCGTGGAACATTTCCTACTGGGCCACCGGTTTGCTGGGCGCCGCCATCTTGTTTGACAAGAAAGTGCTTCCAGGTGAGCTTTTCCGGTTGGAAAGTGGCGTTTGGGTCCTGAAGGAATCCTCGTGCCTTAGTTTCATCGAAGGGGGGGCTTTGAACGAAACTAAGGCGCGAGGATTCTTTCAGCACGCAAGGCAAGGCAAGCCGAGCGACCGTCCTGAAGCCATCCCGAAGCGAAGCCCATCGACAAAGGTATAAAGGAAGAGTTGAAGGTGGCGGGGAGAAGCGGGGGACGGCTGGCTGGCTGGTCGCTCGGCTCGCCTTGCCTTGTCATGCGTGCTGATGCGGGTACCGGGCCATGGATCATTTTGTGATGCCGGTACCGGGCCGTGGCACAAAAAAGGTTGGGGGCCACTGATTTAAACAGTATTTCATCAACCCTGTATCTCTTTTTAATCATGATTGGAAATCCATGCACTGAATTGGCTGGCATATAAATTACAAAAAGTGAAACTTTTTACTGAAGCTTCAAGAGGAAAATATTGTATTAATAGATAATGTGGCTATTTCAAAATGTTTCATCAATGTATTTGTATAAAGGATATGACATTTCTTTAGAGACAGATGAACTACTGAGGATTACAGAAGAACAAAGACAAATTATGAATAAATCTATAACAATAAGGAAAGTTTCTAAACCTATAAAAAGATTAAAGAGGAAAGGTCTGGACTAGATGAATTATCAAGTTTGTAGTGATGTTTTGAAAATGGACTTTTACAACCTTTACAAACTACAATGAATTGTGTCTTACAGGATCAATGTGGGTTTTACCTAAAAGACAGCTCTGTTGGACATTTTGGAATATTTGGAACAACATACTAAAACAAGCTGCACTTTTTTCTTTTCTTTTTATGCAGAAAAGGCCTTTGATAGTTTGAAATGGACTTTCCTGTTTAATGTTTCAGAAGATACAAATTATATTATAAAATTGGTAAAATCAGTTTATACTTCACAGAAAGCGTAAATAATTGTTAATAGAGATTTAAGGTTTGCGATACAAGAAACAAAACAAGTCTGTCCATTGTCCCTGTTTATTTTAGTTCTTAAAATACTGAATAGCGATTTAAGTCAGAATGAGAGGATTGTGAGAGTAAAGATTTTTTTTATTTATAAGTTAGAACTTTTCAGATGAATAAGTGTTTGTTCTGAAAGATTCTTGGGGATCTGAAACATTAATGGGTAAAATAAAAGAATTTGGTGTACTAGTAGTTTTTAAGATTAGTAAACAGGAGACAGAAATGTTAATAAAAATATGAAAACAGAAGATCAAACAAAATTGATGAATAAATTGGGGTTTGAGAAGGTGTCAGTATGATAAATATAAATTGTATTTTATTTCAAAATAATGATGTTAAGACATGCAATGAACTTAAAAAATTAGATGGGAGAAAACATTCCTGGGGATAATTTCTATGATTAAGATGAATAGCTTTTCAAGTGCATTATTTCAAAGTAAAAAATGAGCAATGGCAGAAGGATATAGATACATTTATATGAAAAGACAACTCCCCCCCCCCACACACACACATTAAATATAAAGTATTACAGAAAGCAAAGAGAAGGATTGGATTTACATGATTTGAAATTATTTTTTACAGTTTGTGTGAAAGAATAGATGCTGCTGAGAAACAGAAAGATTTTGGAGTCAGAAGTGACTCCAATATATATCTGTGTGTGTGTGTGTGTGTGTGTGTGTGGGCGCGCATGCGCACCATATTTCACCAAAAATAAGTCCTATCCCCCCAAAAAGCTCTAGTGAAGATCAATCATTAGCCTGGGAGGGAAGTGGATGTGACCAGCACCAGAGGTGGCAAGGGTGCAGGGGCTTACAGTGTCTGGCAGCAGCCTCAGACTGTGCAGTGCAAGTGAGTTGATTACCTGTCCAAGCAGCAGGCAGAGGCAGAGGTGAGGGAGGCAGGTGATCTAGATGCTCTGTGCAGGTAACAGGAAAGCCAAGTATCAGTGGGCTGGAGCAGGTGGGTGACTACAGGAGGCTTGTCTTTGCACAGTGGCAGCAGACACGAGGCAGAGGCATGTTAGGGAAGGCAGGTGATCTCAACACTCCACGTGGGCTGCAGACAAACAGAGAGGTTTGGACCAGCCCCCTATGGCCATCTTCCCATACGATCCCACCATCTCTCAAGCTTGCCTGCAACCTATGTGATGCATCCAGATTGCATGCCTCCCCCACACTTCTGCCTCCATCTACTGCCAATGCTGCCATGCAAAGATGAGTCTCCGTGGCCACCTGCCTTCTCCAGGCAGGTGCATCTGGATTCGCTTCTGTAGCTTTGCCACTATTTGCTGCTTGGATAGGTAATCAACTCACCTTTGCTGTGCAGGGTGCGCATCCCCAGTGTGGCGACCAACGGACCGGCAGGCTGTAGCAGCTGCCAGGTAATGTCGGTCCCCTTGCGCTCACTGCCTTTTGTATGCATGCTGGAGATGGGGCGTCCAGCCAGGCTGATCACCTAACATCATGTTTAGCTTACTTCGGGCCTGGACTGTCATGCCCCTGTTAGAATCTGACTCCGAGGGAGTACAGGAACAACCAAAAGGGAGTGGGAGTGTGGCTCCAGAGGTTGTGGAGGAAACTGGGGAAGGGCACAGGCTGGCTGGGCATTCAGAGGAAAACCCAGGCCCATCCCCTCTTCATCCTAGAGCATGCAGGGAGGAGCAGATAAGGGAGGAATGTGAATGGTGTGGTCTATGGGGGAGAAAAGGGTCTTGATCCCCTTCATGGGCTGCAGCTGTGAGCACTGTTTAACAGGACAAACTGTGCATGGGCCAGTGCTGGAAGCAAAGCATGAAAATATTTCTAGTCTGTCAGTTCTTATCTGAGTTCTGGCGTCCTTCCCAGCGTGTGTATTTCGATATCTGTGGACATCTTCAAGCCCTTATCCTGCCTTGTCTCATTAATTCTTCAGTGTGGTTTGTGTTGTTTTTTTCTATTTATAATTTATATGTATTTTGAGTTTGAATGGAAGTTCTTCCTTTTCGCAACTGTTTGTGGGGGAGTTTTTTCTTCAGTCAATGATAATTGGATCTTTAAAGCCAAGTTGAAGAAATTAAAGGGACTTCACCTGTTTTTGTGACATTGCTTTTGTATCCCACCCTGGGTCATCAAGAGACTATATGTATTCTCATCTCTGTAAAACTGGGACTAGAGAGATTGTAGGCACTATTGATGCCTTGCTCCTTAGTCCCTTTTGCTGGAAAAGTTGGTATTCCAGGCATGACCAACAGTCATACCAGAATTGGTATATCTGGTTATGCCTATCAACAGACTATCTCAAGGATGAAATATAAAGATATCTCTGCTTATATCTCCTGATAAGACTTTCTCATGGGCAAGTAAGAAAATCTGACCACTGTACTTTTAAGAAAAATAATTGTTCAATTTTTCTTTGGTTAATTAATGAACACTAACTCAATATAATATGCCATTTCTTCCTTTGGATACTGGTTGTTTCTCTCAGTCCTTTCCTTTGTTCCCAATTATTTTCCAACAGCATTTGGAATAATGCTGGCCCAATATCTAATTCCAAGGGAAGAGGCAAATTCCTTTTTGGTTGACCCCTAAGCTTATTTACCTTAATATTTCCTATTAAGTTAGGCTGAAAGAAGGCAAAAGAGCAAAATTCCTCTTGTATCTAATATATCTACTGCCTCATGCCTTGATTCTTTTAGTGACCCCAGGCACTCCTTGTCTTCCCTCTAATTCTTTAATTTTCCAGCACCTGGGAAAATCAGTCCCAAAGAAGAGATATATTTTAGTATAATCATTTCCCAATATATTATTCTGATTTCTTTCACCTATATTTCAATTTTCATAATAGACACCTTTTGGATTTGCCTCTTCACCTCCCTGAGGGGCTCTCTTCACTACAAAAGGTGCAACAAGACCACCTATTGCTTGTATGAAACCAAATTCTTTTTACTCATTTTCTCTTAATGGAACCATCATTTTCCTTTATGATATTCTTGCAAAGCCACTGAGATGAAATCTTGGAGAGATAAATGTTTACAGTCTCTAGCTAATTTATTACATTTATATCATTTCATGGGCTCTAGTCTGCACAGATCATGTGGCAATAAACTCCAAGGAGTTACAACAGACCTTTACTTGACAACTGGAACAGATAGGCCAATATGATGTTGATAAAACAGTACTTAATATTCCCCAATGTCGAAAGTAAATATGTTTTAAAGGTAATGACAGCTCTCTGGATCGAGTTTAGAAGTTAACTCGCAACCAATATGATTTCAAAATAGGTGTTACTTTAGCTTGATAAGTTGTCCCATCATAATTCTAGCCACTACATTTTGTACCAGCTACAGTTTCCAGGTCATCTTGAAAAGCAACTCCTGTATAGAATATGTGACAGTAATCCAATCAAGTAATCAGTGCATATAGGATATCTGGGATATCTGGGTCTAAGCAGAGATACAATGAATATATTATAACTTTGCGACAACTGAGTAAAGACTTCCCTGGCATTCCACCTATTGTTTAAGAAGGAGTCTAGGACAATCCGCAAGTCACAAACCAACTCCTTGTGCTCCATTAAAACTATCAAATCAATGCTTTATTTCATTATGACTGTCTAAAATTATGCAAACAAAAATGCCTAAATTGTGTGAATTTACTAATCTTTTCTAATCAAATATTGGAAGTTACATGAATTTTCTATATTGCGTTTTTTTAAATCTACCTCAAAAATCGCTATACAAGTATTTGCATGTTATTGATTCATATATTTAAAATTATTCCTAATATCAGGTACCTAAACATATGTAGTATCATTATTAGCCAGATTACATCTATTTCTCATCCTTAAATTTGGGAAGCATTCATAGCACTCCTTCATGTTTTTAATGATATTACTGTAATAGCAAACAATATCCAACATTATCAATGTGAGCCTCTCTTAGATCAGTGAGATTTGTCGTCACCTCATCCTGGGAATTTGAGTTTTTTTATCATGGGGAAGGGGTTCCAATTTTTAGCAGATTTAAAGGCATGTAGAACATTAAACTGAAAATACAATGACATTAATAGATATAACCATCACTATATGGCAAAAAGATAACTAAAAAGAACATGTACCTCCAATAATCTGCCTTATAATGTAATGTTTTTCAAAACTATTCTAGTTCTACACTAGTGGATATAATTCTTGCTTGCTTACCCCTTTTCTTTTTCTATTATCTACTATTTTATTGATTTTTGAAATTCAATGATTATGTAAAAACAGCCCTTGCTCAATTTTTTATTAAAAATATTCCAAAATATTGCTTCTTAGGAGATCCATTTTATCAAATATGACTAACAATCACTAATAGGTATTATCTCTCATGAATTTATATATTACCTTTTAAAGCCATTTAAAGTATTGGTCATATTTCTACACTCTAGAAGTAAATTTCACCATTATGCATGGGGGTGGGGGGGAGGAATCAATGCTTCTGATCCTAATAAAGACCAGATTAAGGACAGATGTCATGGAGAAAAATTATTTATATAGTTGCTTAGAGCTGACAACAATTTGATAGCAAATAAATAAAAAAACCCATTGTGGTATAATGACAGAAGTTTCAGACTGGTGATTCTGTTCAATATTCAGCTATGAAATTCACAACATGACCTTAGCCATAACCAGTCATGACTGCATAGCTTAACTTTACACAGTTGCTTTAAGGATAATTGTTTAGATCAACCTAAGCTTTTTGAAAGATGATATAGGGTCTGTAAATATATCTTTAATCACAAACTACAATTATATATTACTTAAGAGTTGGGTTAAAAAATAAAATAGGAATTAAGAAAGAACATCTATGTAGTCTTAAAACTGTTCATTAGATGCTTCTTAGTTCAATGAACTATTTCTATACATTTTTTTATTAGTTGGAAGTTCACTTTGAATATATATTAGCCAACATTATACACCAGTTTCCAGTCTCATAAAGGATAATTATAGTAAGGTACTTTTAATTTTGAGAGTTAGGGAAACTACTGCACTATTCAAATACTTTATAAAGCAATAGTGAAAAAAGTTAGCTAACAGAATGGATTCACCAATTTCCCCCAAATATGCATATTTTTCCAACTAAGTTATTTTAATGTCTTAAAATACATATAAGGGCACTTAACTAACAGCAGATGCATAATTTCCCCCCCATATATTATTACTTTTTAATATAAACATCTGAAATAATACAACAATGGAAAGTTTCACATCTCAACAACAACAGAAAATTTGGAATAAAGGTAGAACATTGGTTTTCATTTGAATGTAACATGAACCAATAACACAATTTTAATTAGGTTTTCTAAACTGAGTTTATCATCTTTGCAAATCCAGAACTATAGAACATTCTCAAATCATCAATCTACCCAACAGATATAATATTTCAAATAGGTGATTGTAAGATGGATGCATCTGCAGTACTTAGTTGCAACACTTAATTGTTCAATAATAATTTCCATTTAATTCTGCACTGATGTTGATGTTTTATAAAATATCTATTTAACAAAAACAGATTTTGTATTTATTGCTTAAAACTTATAAAACATTTCTAGGATTTGCTAATAGTTTGCTGTGAACATCTAATCTAACAAGCTAGAAAGTTAACACAGCTTGAAATTTTGTCACACATCAAAAAAAATTGAACTAAATATACTGTGTCTTACACATTTACCAGTGTTCAGCTGCATTACATCTGTTAAATCACTTCAGAACTTAGTTGTAAAATATATAACATGTACTCTGTAGAAATAACAATCCATTAGTAACCGATTTCATTACTCATAAAACAAAGCAGATTTGTAGACTAACTTCTCAATTTTAGAAATTTCCCAGAGATTACAGAGCTTTTTAATTGAATTGTGTATCAGTCTTTCATCCAGTTACTTTTTATTTTCATTGAATTGCCAAGATTAATCAAGGCTATACCTAAATCTGCTTTTAAATGCTTTCTGCAGTTTTAAACTATCAAAAGTACTGGCATTTCTACTATCATTTCTCTTAAAGCTAGGAAGAGACTTTTTTTTTTTCTTGTCAAGTGTTCTTTCCAATTTTATTCTAAAGAGTCATACAGATGTTAGAAACTTGCTTTTCTGAGATTTAAAGCCATAGATATTTTTAAACTTCTTGGCTCAAAATTCCAAAATTAAAACAACAGTTTAAACTAACTCAAAAATCTCCATTACAGAATACTGCAACCAACACAGGATAGAGAAAATCTTTCAACATAACTGGGTCTCTGTTAACTTAGGAGTGCTCCTTTTCCTCTTTCTTGTGTTTCAGAATCTATTATTACTTATGGATATCCACAAGTCAAAATAAGTCATTAAGAAGTAATTCAAACAAAAGTAAAATGGTAGAATCAGCTACTCAGGCAATCATTTTTTTCAGAGAATACTCCCTATAAAGTTACCATTTCTGTAATTATAAAAATTGAGGTGAAAAGATAGGAGCCTTATCCTTCTACTTGTGTGCAGACTATAAAATAGTTTTTAGCTTTATGAATCAAATTCTTCTGGGCTGAACAACTATATGTACAATAGTGTATATAATATACAAAACTGTATGTATATGCCTACACACACAAAAATTAAATATTTTGTGAAGACTCAGGCACCTCATTCTTTGGAGATGTCACAGAAGCTCCAATTATTGCAGAAGATAGCAGACAGATTGCTGCTGGAACAATCCTACCACTGCAATAACACTAATTTTGAATTGGCTGCACTTGCTTTGCATTAGCTTCTAATCAACATTAGAGCATTAAGTATCTCTAATAACAAATCATTACAGCTTTAATTGTATTGTGTCAGATACTAGATACTATCAGATACTAATAGTTGACTCTGTTCATCCAATCATCTCATGAAAGCCCCTCCTCCTTGGGAAATTCATAGGACCTGGCTGAAATTCCATGTCTTATTTGTGGTGTGTCCTTCATTATGAAACATGCTTCCCCAAAAGGTTCAATTAGTGTCCTTGCTTACATGCCAGAAAATCATGTAAACTTTGTTATTTCATTAGGCTCTAAGTACTGATTGATTGATGGCATTTATCTGAGCAGTTATTAAATATTGTTTTTGTAACCTACCCTCCAAAATGTGTATCAGAGACTATAAGCAAGTATAACATAACCCATATTCAAAACAGATCAGAATCCATCTGAAGGATAACATTTGATAAATTATTTTTTTCTAATAGTACCTTGGAGGGATATATTAACTTAGATTCTGATACTATAGTCATTAACACTAAAGAGAGGAAGCTTTCAATTCTGTTTACAGTGTTTGTCATTGAACCTTCTGCCCCTTACTGACTACATAGTAAACCTTGAAATTTTATTTTTATTTATGTTACAGGAAAAAATATTTGTAGCAAGCAAGTATACTTTTTGCTGCTTGATCAAAATACAGCTCAAGGGATAAGCTTTTCACAAGAAAATAGCAGGAAAGGGAATTAAAAAATGTCTTCATTTGTAGCATAATCCTGTTAAGTTACATATTTATAAACAATTGCTGCAATACATTCATTCTGAATAAATATGTCCTTCTTTACTACCTATTGAGATAATGATGATTATTTTTTATGATATATGAATCAAATTTCTTAGTGATATAAATAATCATACAGCATTTTCAATAAGAATTCAAGCTAGAGTGTTATTATACTAAAAACATTTACAGCAAAACACACAAAATCAATAATGTTTTTATAGCATATAAAAATGAGATGTGCCAATTTTCTAGAAAGCAATGCAAAGGAAGGATGATAAAGAAATTAATAGAAACATATTTTAGATAAATATTTGTCTATTGATTCTATCTAAAAGCCACAATAATAGATATCCCTCCCCCATCCTTCATTGAAAAGATGTTAGCTAATATGCAGTATAAAAAGAATTTTATTCAAAGATTTTTAATGCACTTAACTTTCTGCATCTAAAAACGACTCGCAATAAGTCATTAATGTTATGATAATGAATTTGTCTTTGTGAAATTCAATAGTTTGAAATTTACTATTAACATTTTGCATCATTTTTCAAATGATAAATAATTACACACATTGAGAAGGTAAACTATGAAGAATAACCTCTATGCTAGCAATGTGAAAATATGAAAAGGAAAAAGATATTTACATACAGGTAGCAGCTCTCTGTCTAGATGCATTGCTTCCATGCTGATGCAGAAAACGAAAATGTCCTTGTAGAAGACTGCAGTGTAATGTGCTTCAAGATATCAGACTGTACATAAACATAACCTTTTTATAACATTATATCCAACATAGATGTATACTGCTACAAAACTCCCTGTTGCAGCCAATCATCTCACAGAAATACTTAATCTTTCAAGCCAGTAATTACAACCAGCACAGGGTCACAGAATAACAGAATTGAGGAACATGGCATGGCTTCAATTCCCACAGAGGGAACACCAAAAAAGGAGCTGAACCTATGTGGTTTGTGACTTAGCATTTAGCTATAGCAGTAACTAAAACAGTCTCCCAACTGAAATATTATTCTTTGAAGGCTAAAATGTCATTATTACTAACTACAAATATTTGATTCAAGTTCCAAAATGTAAAAATAAAAGTTCAAACATTAAAAATATTTCAGACAGTGTCTTT
The DNA here is from genome assembly GCF_900518735.1 of Pseudonaja textilis. The sequence continues at coordinate 2,750,360 of NW_020769346.1, read as the reverse complement.
GTGTCTGTAAAACAGATTGCCTAATGTACCATCATTTTTAAAAAAAATCACTCTTGGCAATTTAAGAAAACTTTACAGATTGTCCACATTGAAAAAAGATTTATTTTTATTTTTAAATTTATTAACAGCTACTTATTTGAAATATAACCTCTATGTTTTTCTTTTTAATCTTTAATTTTTCACACCAGAACATATTTTCATATATTAGCCATTTGTGTCTCGAAAGATCTCTGTTTAAAACTAGCTATCAGGTCACTTTGCTAAAAAAAAACCAAAATCTCAACTGAGTTACCATATCAATCTTAAAATAATAAATCATATACTTAAAATGTTCAGAGTTTTCCTAGCAGTCTTTATTAAATAAACTCATTTTTTCTCAGTAAAGTTGAACATATAATTTTAACAAGGTTAATTCAAATAAGTTCATGTTTTAAAACCTTTTTAGGTAAATTTCCTATCTTTTTTATTTAAGTCATAAAAAATATCCAGCAATTTTTATAATGAACCATTTTTCTGTCCAGATGATTCTAATGCACTCTAATCACATCTATTTCTAAAAATTGGAAAATTTAAAATATGAAATTTTATCGTGCTGATTATAAGAGCTCCAAAGAAAAAAATATTTCTTTTCTATTTTTGCTTTACTTTTAACAGCATATAATTAACAATAATAATAATTTCTTAAATTCATATGCTGCCTGACTCTGATTGATAATTGTTCTAGAACAGGGGTGTCATACTCGATTTCATTGAGGGCCACATCAGGGTTGTAGTTGACCTTGGTGGGGGGATGTGGCTGGGATAGATATGGCTGGGATCGGCATGGCCAGCTTCCCTGCCTCCCTCCTTCTCGTTCCTTCCTTCCCTCTTCCCCCTCCCTTCCTTTTCCTGGTGGGGGAAAAAGCAACTCCCTCCTGCTTTTAAATACGGCCCTTATTAAGAGCTGGGGATGCCCCCTCAGATGCCTGCTTGTTTTTTCCCAAAAGAAAAAGAGAAATAGCTGGCCCAGGGTCAACATTGTAACTTTTTAAGGATTTGAAAAGCTGTTCTTTTAATTTTGGGGTCTAATTCTTTGGGACAACCCGACCCCCTCCTCCTGTGCCTTTGTTTCCAAGAAAAAAAGAAATTTGAAGAAGGGAGAAGACGGGGAGGAAAAAAGCCACACAAACACCCAGAGGAGATGAATCCAAATCAGAAAGGGGGCTTTTATTAGCCCAAATCACTGTGTCCTCCGGTCCCACTGCCTTCTCCATTGTGGTGGAGATAGCATCCAGGGTTGGGTTATCAGTCACTGCTTGCTGATTGGACTGTTTATAAGGGTGCCCCAAAAATTCACTTAGACAGCTAACTGGACGACGTGCATTTTTTTGCTCCTACAAAATCTCAAATCTGTAGAAAATTAGGCCTAAATTATTCAAAAAAAACCCAATCCTGTATGCTATTTCCTGGGCAGCCGGACCTGTCTACTACTTAGGTGGCTGTCAAAATGGAATGAATCAGTCAGGGCTTTGGCCCAGACCATCCGACAAAGGATCAGCTGAGGGCTGATCTGCACTGATTGTGAGATATTTCAGGGAGGTGTGTTAGACTAAACATCCACACCGTTCCCTGTGTTTGGCTTGGGAGGGCTTTTGGGAGCTTCAAATGGCCACCTCAGAAGCCTGCAATTACCGTGGCAGTGCTTTAAATGGGGCTGAATACTACCTGTAGATAAAGATCACGATTAATGGCCAGATCTTCTCCAGGGTAACTGATCTGGGAGAGTTTTCTCCATGTCCTTAGAGCCACAGGGCAATAATTCCTGAGCAAGCTTGAACACCAGGGACCATTAAGGTGGCAGATTCCACCCAATATGCTAGCTGCACGAATAGGAGAATGGAGGAGATGGCTCACAGGCCATCACATTCTCTCAGCCTTGCAGCTGAAAATATTTCAGCCTCCTCTGCAAGCCCCAAGCCAAGGGATAGAGCTGTAGGGGCTTGAAAGAGCTCCAAGGCAGCTGAGCGGGACGAACACCACAGGGATAAAGCACTAGACTGATTGTGGGCTAAGGGACAAGAAGTGGCCCCAAAGAGCTCAGAAATGGTGCCGAACAGCTCCATGACAGATTCCTGCCAAAACGAGGAGCGACCATTACAAAAAGGAGCCAAGTTTCTTCAATCTGATAGGAGAGTTTTACAAGAAGTGGCCACTGGGGGAGCTGAAGAGCAGGTTCTGATGCAAGATTCCATTGAAGACTCTGAAATTAGAAGTTTCTTTTCTGTCTCCCCATTGAACCAGAGGGCCTGAGGCTACTGTTAGAAATATAAGTCACCTAACAGTTGGATTGGAAAATATATAAACCAGGATAGACATTTTAACACTGTCTCTTTAAGGGAATGCTAAAATTGTAATTGGGTGTGGTTCCTCAAATAGCCATAAGATGGAGCCAGAAACCTGGGTTGTTCTGTTCTGTTGTTGCCGTTCCTGCATTTCCCTATTGACTGTTGCTGATCGTTGTTATTCTTGGATTTGATGTGAGTCTTTTACTGAACTGGTTATGATATTGGACTTTGTTATTTGGATTATCCCTGGACTGAAAACTGACTGCTTTAACCGTGAATGACTTGGACTGCTTGTTGGATTTTGCTTAAATGTTTATTGGAAGTACAAACCTACATTTTACTATACAGTGTATCTGTGTGCTGGTTTTGGGTTATTCTTCACCACTCTCACTACATCTCCCTGTGTGGGCTCATTCTCCTAACGAGGAATTACCTCAACACTGGTTATGGGCCCAGGTCATAACAGGCTCAGATAACTGAGAGTTAGTGTGAATACACTGTACTGTATACAGACAGCTGTTTGTTTAGTTGTGTGTTACTGTACTGGTAAAGATGGCACAAGACCCATCAACAAGTTTATCACTGTTAACCCAGTTGGATGGAACAAATTATGTTTCCTGGTCTATGAAGTGCAGTATACTTCTGCGTAGGGAAGGGCTATGGGCTGCAGTTCAGGATCCCCCGGGTGTAAATGCTTGGGATCCAGATGATGAGGATGATGCCAAAAAGTTAGCTGACTTTAAATGGAACAACGAACAAGCTCTTTGTATAATTGGACTAACACTGAGTGACTAGCAGCTAGTCCATATTCATGGAGAAGAGTTTGCTGCTAGGTGTTGGGAGAATTTGAAGAGGATTTATGTTCGGGACAATGTAGGTGCACACATACATCTTACACGTAAACTGTTTAGAGCACGTCTTCTGAAAGGTGGAAATATGTTAACTTATTTGAACTTCATGAAAAGAACTTTTCAAGAGCTACATGAAAAGAAACTGATATTTTCAGAGCTGCGTCAAGTTTACATCATTCTTTCCTCATTGAATGAAAGTTATGATGATTACGTATCTTCACTGGAAGTCCTGCCCAGAGATGAACTGACATTGACTGGCATAACTGGATGGTTGTTCGAAGAAGCAAGAAGACAACTGGATAGGGACCAACTGAGGAAGAAACAACCACAAGAAGAGGATTTATCTTCAACTGCCTATACTGTTAGGAAATGTTGTTCTTGTGGGGCTAGGGGACATATAGCTAAATTCTATAAGAAGGGAAAATGACAGAATACTTGTAATCATCAGAAGGCTAAGAAGAATGTTAATTTAGCTATGTCTAGCAATTCAATTGTAAACCATGATTTGTGGGTTGTTGATAGTGGAGCATCGCAATGCATTACTAAAAATAGAGAGAGGTTTGTAAAGATGTCTACGAGTAAGCAACATGTATCATTGGCAAATGGATGGAAGATGAAAGCATCTAGTGAAGGTACTGCATATTGTTCATGTATAAATGAGCATTTAACTATGTTATATGTACCTAAACTGAAATTCAATTTGTTATCAGTAAGGGCTTTAGTTAATCTTGGTTATGTAGTAATCTTTAGGGGAGATAACTGTATAATAGAGAAAGAGGGTAAAAGTGTTACTGCTACTTTAGAGAATGATTTATATATTATACATGACCAGTTGCAGATGGCTAACTCCGTTTATAATAATGTTAAGCCACGTGACGAATGTATACATTTACTGCATAGACGTCTGGGGCACATAAATTTCAAAATGCTCAAACAAACTGTTGAATTGTCAGAGGGAGTAAACTTAAATCCCTGTAGCAAGTATTTAAACTGTAATGCCTGTAGCCAGGAGAAAAGCAAGGTTACTCCAGCAAACAGACAAAATGGGTTTAAGACCAAGAACCTTTAGAGGTTGTGTTTGCTGACATAATTGGTCCAAAGAAACCAGTTTGGGAGGTACCTGCTATGTTTTGAGTATAATGGACCATTATTCATGATACAGTTTCTGCTATCTGATGAAAAACAAAACAGAAACATTCCAACATTTTTAACTGGCTAAGATTTGCTGAGAGAAAAATGAGGAGTAAAGTAATTACTTTAGTTACTGATAATGGGACTGAGTTTATTAACAAGAGATTCCAAACTATGGTAAAATTGGCTGGTGTTGAGCATAAATGTTCTGCACCTTACAGACCACAACATAACTCATTTGTAGAATGAAGAGGGCAAATGTTACAAGCCATGGCTCGTAGTATGTTATCTGATTCAGGTTTGCCTGAATCACTGTGGGGTGAGGCCATAATGTGTAGCAATCATGTATTAAACGATGTAGTTAACACAATAACTGGTGAATTGCCATTCACTCATTGGCATGGCAGAAAACCAAATTTATCTACACACATTTGGAGCACCAGCATGGGTGCATATTCCTTCACAAGTAAGACTGAAAGGGCAAAATAGAGCTAGGAAATTATTTTTTGTAGGTTACGAGACCAACCATAGATCATTTAGATTCTCGGATCAAGGCACAACTCATGTTTATTGTAGTGCTAGTGCAAAATTTCTTGAGCACATTGGGTGGAATAAACTGGAACAGGAATCCAGCAATGATATTATTATTGATACCCAAATAGTCCCTAAAGATGATATCAGTAAACAACAAATAGCCATTAAAAAGGAAGAACAGGAAGAAATAGAAGAACAGGAGCAGGTGGCACAGGAAAGTCCACCAGTAAGCCCTGTATTACCAAGACGTTCAACCCGAGTAACACGACCACCTGAAAGATATTAGGCTAGTGTTGCATGCCAAGTGAATACAGTTCCTGGTAACTATAATGAACTGAAACTGTCTCCTGTTAAGAATCAGGCTGCTTGGCAGGAAGCAATGGATAAGGAATTGGAATCATTAAAAAGACTGGAGGTATACGAAAATGTTAAGTTACCATCTGGTAAACATGCCATAGGATGTAAATGGATTTATAAACTTAAGACTAGTGTAAATGGGACTGTTACCCATAAAGCCAGGTTAGTAGCACAAGGGTTCAATCAGACAGCAAATGACTACAATGAGGTGTTTGCGCCTAGTCTGAAGGCTACAATATTACGAGCAGCATTAGTGTGGGCAGCTAAGGAGAAATACATTATAAATCATTTAGATGTAGATACAGCATATCTGCATGCACCGTTGCAACACACTATATATTTAAAAAAATCTTTAGCTATCAAAAATGATAATACAACTGATTGCTGGAGATTGAAAAATAATCTTTATGGCTTAAAGCAACACACTATATATTTTAAAAAAATCTTTAGCTATCAAAAATGATAATACAACTGATTGTTGGAGATTGAAAAAGAATCTTTATGGCTTAAAGCAATAAGATTTGAGTGGAACCAGAGTATAGTTAAAGAATTAACTAAGATAGGTTTTGTACTGGCATGGCTGATCCATGTTTATTTAAAAAGATAAGTGGTGGTGTAGTTTCATTGTTGCTATTGTTCACTGATGACATAGCATTAATCACCAAAACTGAACAAGAAGCTACTAAAATAATGTCACTATTAGAGAAAATTTTTTAAATAAAACAGTTAGGGGAAATTAAACAATATCTTGGTTTAAAGATAGATAAAACTAGGGGAGGTTACAAAATCTCACAGGCAGATAAAATTAACCAATTACTAAAAAGTTTTAAAATGGAACTTTGTAAACCAGCTAAAACACCAATGAGGCAGGAGTTTAGCAATAGTGATGTTCAAAGTCCTGTTTTTGATAAGAACATTTATCAGTCCTTGATTGGTAGTTTATCTTATCTCAGTAATTGGTCAAGGCCAGATATAATACAGAGTGTTAACCAATTAGCAAGGTTTAATGCTGAGCCAACTAAAAGGCACTGGCAAGCTGCTAAGCATGTATTAAGATATCTGAAACAAACAGTGCATTATGCATTATTTTTGGAGCCTAAGAATGAACTAAGTTTAACTGCATATGCCGATGCAAGTTTTACTACAGACGTAGATACACATAAATCTACATCAGGTACTGTAGTATTATTGGGAAAGGTGTTGACTGGATGGAGGTCTATTCAACAGAAACATCTAAGTTTGTCAACAATGGAGGCTGAATTCTCATGTTTATCTCTATTATGTACAGATTTAGTTTATTATAAGCAACTATTGATTGATATGGGAACTGATGTAACAGATTCTATTATTGTTTATGAAGACAACCAATCAGCAATACAGATGGCTTCAAATCTTGCTGTAAAGACAAGAACAAAACACACAGATTTAAGATATTTAAATGTGAGACAATGTGTGCAAAGTAAGATGATTAAGCTGGAATACTGTATGTCAGAAAATAACATTGCAGATCATTTTACAAAAGCCCAAAGCACTGTAAAACATAAGGCTTGCTGTGAGGAATATGAACTTAAACTGTAAGGTTGTATATATTGTCCTACCCAAAGGGGAGAATGTTAAGAATATAAGTCACCTAACAGTTGGACTGGAAAATATATAAACCAGGATAGACATTTTAATACTGTCTCTTTAAGGGAATGCTAAAATTGTAATTGGGTGTGGTTCCTCAAACGGCCATAAGATGGAGACAGAAACCTGGGTTGTTCTGTTCTGTTGTTGCCGCTCCTGCATTTCCCTATTGACTGTTGCTGATCGTTGTTATTCTTGGATTTGATGTGAGTCTTTTACTGAACTGTTTATGATACTGGACTTTGTTATTTGGATTATCTCTGGACTGAAAACTGACTGCTTTAACTGTGAATGACTTGGGCTGCTTGTTGGATTTTGCTTAAATGTTTATTGGAAGTAAAAACCTACATTTTACTATACAGTGTGCTGGTTGTGTGTTATTCTTCACCACTCTCAGTACATCTGTGTATGCTCATTCTCCTAATGGGGAATTACCTCAACAGCTACCTTTACTCCTACGTCAGCGGGACTTCATCCTGCAGTGGGACAAGAACCTGAATTCCAATTTAATGTGCAGGGTCTGTTAGCTGAGGCAGTGAAGCAGGGTTTATCAGCTGTCTTAAAACAAACTAGGTGATCACCTTCTGAGGCTTCATTTTCCCCCTCAAGGCATAGTAGGAGACAAGGGTCTCATTATGGGATGATCTCTCCATTTATTCAGGGTCTGCTTCTTATGCTCCTGCTGTGAGTACTCATTCCAACCCATCTGACCTGGGGCAGCTGATGGATAGAAATTATTCTGACGATGAGGGCCTTGATTCTGACCAAACCGCAATTTCAGGCCTTTACCAGCCTGCCATATTCAAGTCACTCCTCTTTAAGGCAAAGAATGCCATAGGACAAGGCATGGCTCCTGAACCACAGGAGCCAACAGATCCTTTTGAAGACCCCAATAACCCATTGTTTTCAGAAAACAGCAGATGTCATTCCTGCACCAAAGATATTCACAACAGTCATCCAAAGGCAACGGTCTTCTCTTGGGTCAGGTCCAAGCCCTTCCTTCCTGGACAGTAGATTGTTCAATGTGGGAGCTGATCTCTCACTGGAAGTGCCCGCTGCAGACGCCCCACTAGCGGCTCTACAGTCCAACCCTGACATTCCTGGGGAGCTCAAGGACTTGTTAAAGGCAGAGGACAAGAGGGCCGAACAAACATTACAGAGAACACATCAATCAGCAGCATGGGCAATGAAGGCCTCCATGGCCACATCTTTTTTCAACAGGGCATCTCTCATCTGGCTACAAGAGCTTCATGAGAGAATTCCACTTGAGGATGTCAAGTCACACCAGCATATAAATAAGCTCCTAGCAGCTGTGGAGTTCTCAGCTGATGCCAACATGGGACCTCTCTAAAGTACTGCATTTGCTCACTGAGATCCATTTGAACCACTGAGATCTACTTCCCTGCAATTTTTTCTTGCAAGGTGGCCTTCCTAGCATCAATCACCTCTGCCAGAAGGATTTCGGACTTGGTTGCCTTATCTGTCAGGAAGGACCTTTGTGTGTTTCACACCAACCGAGTGGTGTTAAAACTAGACCTTTCATTCATGTCAAAGGTGAACTCTTGGTTCCACAGGGCCCAGGAACTAATCTTGCCAGATTTTTGTCCGCATCCTGTACATTCTTTAGAAAAAAGATGGCACATTCTAGACCAGTGGTTCCCAAACTTTTTCAGTCCACCGCCCCCTTGGTGCTACAAACTCATCCTCGGTGCCCCCCACCTAGGGGTGGGATTCAAATTTCTGTGGGTGTGACCTAATTTGAAAGTGTGGATTGCTGGTCATGTGACTGGGCAGGGAATGGCTTGGTGGTCACATGACCAGGTAGGTGTGGTTTGGTGGACATGTGACTGGGTGGGCATGGTTTGGTGACTGGTGAACCAAATACAAGTAGTCCTCACTTAATGGCCACTTGTAATAGCAAGTGTTCTAATTTATGCCTGGCCTTCCGAGAGATACTTGACTTGTTTTTGGAGTTTTGACAGCCATGCACACACATACATACACACTCCCTTCCAACCCTGCTGGAGCAGGTCACTGGACTAGAATCAGCAAAGCATCTCTGATTAGATTCTAGTAGTGAATAGAATCTAATCAGAGATGCTTTGCTGATTCTTGTTGATTTGTTTTATTTGTATTTTTTTATTTTATGTTGCTGAATTGCATTGACATGTGTGTCCCTTCTTATACACAGCCCAGAAGCTTTTGTTATTCTTTACAGCATTCTTTTGTTATTCTCTGCCGCGTTCTAGGTGCCGGCCCCGCAAGTCCACCCCATTGAGCCTGCTGCACTGGAGGGACCTGCCCAAGCAAGTCTGACTGTTGTAATGCTCTGGAGCCGGCGCCTCCAATGCGGAAGCGATGGCATGTTATGTGCCGCCACTGAGCCACGCCCACAGAATTGGTAGTAAATTTTTTGAATCCCACCATTGAAGTACTCCTACCCATAAAATGCCTGTACAGTATTTCTGGATTCAGCACACTTCCACATGAGGAACTGGAGCAGACGTGGGCAATTTCTTTGGTTCTCTTTGTCCAGAGGAGCTTAGATGAAACAACTCATTGCCCAATCATGGTTCTGACTTCAGAGTTATAGGTAAACCTCAACTTACAACCACAATTGGGCCCAAAATTTCTGTCGAGACATTTGTTAAATGACTTTTCCCATTTTATGACCTTTTTTGCCACATTTGTTAAACGAATCACTGCAGTTAAGTTAGTAACATGGTTGTTAAGTGAATATGACTTCCCCATTGATTTTCCTAGTCAGAAGTTCACAAAAAGGGATACTTGATCTCAGGACATTGCAACTGTCATAAATAAGTTGCCAGGTGTCTGTGTTTTGATCACATGGCTGTGGGAATGTTTCAACAGTCATAAATGTGAAAAATGATCATAATGTCATTTTTTCAATGTCAGTGTAATTAAACAATTGTAAGTCGAGGGCTACCTGTAATTCTTTTCAGACAGATGTAGGTCCACCATCAGAAGAATGCCTGAAAAAGCAAGTCACTTCATCGCACCCTGCCAACTTAGGAAAGTACAGAATACTCTGTCCAGAGACCTCCAAGGTCCTTTTTAATTTTATAATTCAATTTTTCTAATATTCTATTCAAACCCAGGCTAAGTAGAGAGGTCAAACCAAAGATTTGCTGCGTTTTAATGGGAAAGCAGCTAGTGATACCATAAAGCTTTCCTGATAACGACTAGGTAAAAAAGCTTAATGGATAAAAAGCACTTGAAAAAAATGTGGGTGTAATCAAGGAATTCCAAATTGGACACGATCCAGTTAATGTAACTATGATAATGAGATCTGAATTAATTGACTGAGAATCATCTAAAGCTTATATAACTTGCATTAGTTTAATATCTATAATAAATTTCAGAGAATTGGGAAGGAGAACATAATTATCCTTTAACACTATATATGCTATTGTCTCAGCTATGTCATTTACATTTAGTTAATAATAAGGTATTTAAGGATATTTATTTTAATCTGATTTATTTTTCACTACACTAAGCACTATGTTTGCAAAACATAGCTTAAGAAGCTCCTATTACAGATGGTTAATTTAGATGAATAATAAACAGATAATAAAGAATCAGTGAATATATAAAATCTGTTCAGTAAGTGAAACAAATGTACTTTATTTTTTTATTTATAGAACTAGGTCACCAAAATTTGAAGTATGGCCTTCCCTTCATCAGTGGGACAATATGCTGCACCAAACTATTACCTCTTGAAATTAAGTGCATAATCTGTTCAGCATAATATGTACTAATGAAAAGAAATTAGGTCAAGCTCTTCTAAAGCACTACTGATAACATATTTTGAACTTACCCCTGAAATATATGAACAAATTTGAATACACATACTTTTTCATGAATAAAATCTATGCATGAATCTAATACCATACTTGATAATAGGCATCTCTATCAAACCTCGCTAAACATTTCTGAAACAATTAAGATGCCCTATGGAAATAACATCAAGAGTCTGGATGAAGACAATCAATACAAATATCTAGTCAATTATGGAGTAATGATGGCGGAGGCAGTAGTATGGTAGTGGTGGTATTAATAGTAGTAGTAGTAGTAGTAACAACACCGCCACCATCTAACTTGAGACACAATTTTGGCCAATTTAAAACAATAAAATCACAAAACCATAAAAAACATAACAACAAAAACTGAAAGTGATTCAACAATCATCCACAGATTCCCCTTCAGTTACCCTAACACCTGGAAAAAGAGCCAGATCTTTATGGCCTACCAAAAGTCTAAAAGAGTAAGATTCCAAAAGTTAAGTCACCATGGAACAGACATGCTTCTTGGCTCTCATTGGATGAAAACATTTTAGGGAAAGGATTTGGAACATGCTTTTTCTCCTCAGAGCTGCTCAGAGCATCCAGAAGTGGGAGGTGCTCCAGTCTCTGCACTCATAGGCTGAGCCTGAATTGAGGAACGCTCCTCCTCCTCCACATGACTCCTCCGTAGCGTTCCCCAGATTTTGCTCAGCCTCGTGAGAGACAGGCAGTGCATTGATGAGCTCCTTGGCCAATTCAGGAATTCTCTATTCTGGTTCAATTTTGTTCATTTACAGGTTGAATTGTCTCTCTCCCCCGCTTAGCCCTGCGCAATTGGCTAACCTGAACTGCTATTTACCCCTGGGAAGCATTTTTACGCCCCAGAGGGTGGCAAAGGGGAGGGTTAGCAGTGCCTTCACGCTGCCCCCCCCCATAGCCAAAACTCCTTACCCTGCCGTTTTTTCCTTGCTGCTTCGTTTTTCCCTTTGTTTTCTTGCTAGCGGCTTGAATTGCTTTCGTTTCAATTGCTCCATTCCCCCCCCCCCACCGAACGCCGCTTTGATAGGGAAGAGCTAATCTCTCCCTTTCCTGCCCTGCTCTTTGTTTTTCAAGCCTTGGCTTGTCCCTGGGGAGGAAAATCCGCTGCTGAGAGGCCCCAAATCCCTCGTGTCATTAGGCGTCTGCCATTTTGGGCGCCTCCTCGTGGCCGGGCACCATTTTGTTTCACCTTTATTCCGCTGCAGTGCAAACCTAGCTCAATGATACAGGACCCGTAGGCCTGTTTCAGAGCTGTTTTCATCTCATTTAGCCACACTTGGCACTGGAGGCTGATCTATTTATTACAATAATCGTTGGCTTATCCCGCAGCTTGACTCAGCAGGCGCAGTAGTAGCAGCAACAGCACCCACCCAGTTCCGCCTGGGAAGGCAGCTGCTGGAGGCCCTAGTTCTTTTTCTTATTAGGCCTCAGGCGTTCATATTCGGCTGATTGGACCACCTGCTTATTTTATTTTATTTTATTTTTTATTAACATCAAACCTCTATTATCCTTGGAGCAGGATCTAATTGTATATCACTCCTGAGCAGTACAACATCTTTACTATCAGAGCAACATTACTGCAGTTTATACACACACACACACACACACACACACACACACACACACAAATTAATTTAAAAAAAAAGAAATCCAAAAGGGGTGTGTGAAATAATTATTAGGGCACCCGGCCTTGTTGCAGGTTGGCCCCTAGGCATGCCAACCGCCTCACATTGACTCTTATCATATCCTGCAATTTACTTATTACTTTTTGAAATGGCAGATGGTAATTCTTCCAGAGGACCTTCTTTGAAGGCCAAAACTAAAACCCACCATTTGCGCAGGCAGGCTAAGGAGACCTCCAAAGCCTCCCAGAGGGATGCCTTAAAACACCACAAGGCACTGGAAAAGGAGATTGACAGATGCACCAGAGTGTCACGCACAGGGCCTTTGGTCCTCCCACTCTCCACTCCCTCTATCTCTACTCAACCCTCCCCCCTCCTCTAGACTATTCCTCCTTATCCAGGCGCAGCTCACCCTCACAGGGTCAACAGGCTCCTGGAACACTGGCTAGACAGGCACCCGAAGCTACCTTCACCCCTACAGCCGCTGGCCTACGCCAAGAGGACCCACTCATAGACGAGGTTCCACAGAAAGTGAGATCCTGGATGGAGCTGGCTATCCACCAAAGGATTGCGGAAGGACTCCAGCAGATAACTAGGCCCAGTCTCTACCCGATGGCCCCTGACCACGAATCTCAATCTGTAAGATCCTTGCCCAGATCAGAACTATCCCATGGTAAGGTACACTTGCAGATGGACATCCCTCTTACAGAAAGGGAGGAGGAGGAGGAGGAAGGGGGTCTGGATCAATTCAGGGAAGATGAAGATTTCGATTTGGGGTCTATGCAATACAGCGAGCCTCTATCGGAGGCGGAGCCATTGGAAGGGGAGATGTCCGAGCACGAGGGTCTCACCCCTGGTCAGCCCGCTTTCGTGGGCTTATTCAAGCCACACTTATATAAGTCCCTACTATTCAAGGCCAAGAATATCTCAGGCCTGAATACGCAGTCACCCTCTGACCCCCCTCCTGCAGTCCTGGAGGGGCCAGATCTTTAAACAGCCCATAGTGGAGGCCGAGGTCATCCCAACTCCACCTATTTTCTCTGATCTGGTGTCAAAGCAGCTGGCCTCTGCAGGGACACCTCCAGCCCCGTCCGGCCATGATAAGAGATTTTTCAATCTGGACCCAGAGTTCTCTAACTACTGAATACCCCTGAGGTTGACGAGCCCATAGTGGGCCTAGCCTCCTCCTCAACCCCAAGTGACACACTGGAAACCCTGAAACCAGAAGACAAGCGGGCCAAGTTGGCCTTGCGCCGGGCTCACCAATCTGATGTCTGGGCCATTAGATCGGCTATGGCCACATCTTTCTTCACTAGGTCATCGATTCGATGGCTCCGCCAGCTCAAACAACATGTCCCTGCATCCAACATCAGGGCGCATCAGGACATCGCTAAGCTCAGGGCGGCAGCAGAGTTCTTGGCCGACGCCACTTACCATTCAGTTAAATTCTCCACCAGAGCAATCACATCACACGTCACAGCCCGTCGTCTGCTCTGGCTGAGACATTGGCAGGCAAACATTAAGAACAAGTCAAATTGGTTTCAGCTCCCACTGCGGGAGGCAAATTATTTGGCCCAGCCCTAGACCCCTTACTGACTGAGGGCCGGAGTAAGAAAAAATTTCTCCCCTCTCTTTCGGAGATTAGAATCCAGAACCTCACAGCCCTTTTGGAGAGGGTCCTTTCGCCCCTTCTACCAGACTCCTTTCTCACCCAGGTACCAAAGACCCCCATCCTTTAGGTTGGCCCAACCCCAGGATCGTGCCGATTCGAGCGACAGGAATAGAAGGGGCGGCAATTACAAAAGGCCCTTTCAGGGATCAAGAGGCAGACCCTTCCGGTGCCCAAGATAGGCCACGACACCCCCTTCCCATTGGCGGGCGTCTTAAATATTTCGCCGGTCAATGGGACTCCTCTACCTCTGATGCCTGGGTCAGAGACACCATTAGATTCGGTCTTGCCCTTGAGTTTCAGTCCACCACCCCCGACTTCTTCATGGCATCCCCTCTTTCCAGAGACCACACCAAGCGTGATCTAATGGATTCCGCTATCCAGCATCTCCTTGACATAAAGGCCATCCAACCCATCCTGTCCACACAATGAGGGCGGGGTTTTTACTCTCACCTGTTCGTGGTCCCAAAACATTCAGGGGGGGTGAAGGGCAATATTAGATCTGAAACGACTTAATCGCTACCTGATCCATTGCAAATTTAAGATGCATACGTTACAATCCATTCTCCTGGGAACCAGACAAGGGGACTGGCTCACATCCATAGACCTCTCAGAGGCGTACTTACACGTTGCAATTTGGCCTTCCCATTACAAATTCCTAAGATTTTGTTATAATAAACATCACTTTCAGTATGTGGCCCTTCCCTTTGGATTGGCCTAGCGGCCCACCTTAGGAACCTTCCTGTACGTCTCCATTGTTATCTGGACAACATCCTCATCCTGTCCCCCTCTAAACATCAAGCAGAGAGGGACACCCGAATTACCCTAACTGCTCTCCAAGAGCATGGGTTTCTTATAAACTGGAAAAAGAGCCAACTATCTCAATCTACCCGCTAACCCACCTGGGAACGGTGATTGACACGGTGAAAGGGATGGTTTTCCTGTCCTCGGAAAGATTCCTTAGTATCCACAAATCCGTTAGAGAGATCAGGCGATCTAAAAAGGGAAAGGCAAGCTACTAAAGTTTTAGAAGATGAGCATAAAAGATTTGAAAAAGAACTACAGAAAGCGCCACAGAAAAAAGACATCAAACTAAAAATGGATATAATTAAACATAAAATGGGTCAAATAGAGAAAGAATTGGCACAGAAAATTAGAAGTGCTAAACAGAACTACTTTGAAGATGCAAATAAACCAGGTAGATGGTTAGCATACAAATTGAGAAAGGAGAAAGAATCAAGGAAAATATTGCAGTTAATAGATGACCAAGGCCAAGTTTGTTATGGCAACAAAGAGAAAAAGGAAATTATTCGAGACTTCTATGGGCAACTATACAAGCAAGAGAACATTGATGAGGAAAGAGTCAAACAGTACTTACAGAATGCTAATCTACCTAAGATACCCAAAGAGACTGAAGAAATGTTAGAAAGTAATATAACAATGATGGAATTAACTGAAGCACTTAAGAAGCAAAATAATGGAAAAGCACCAGGTCCAGACGGGCTTCCGGCAGATTTTTATAAAACATTACAAGAATCACTGAGTCTTCCACTGCTAGAAGTCATGAATGAAGTTATGTCAAAGAAGATGATACCTAAAACTTGGTCAGAAGCTTACATTACACTTATTCCAAAAGAAGAGGCTGATCCATTGCAAATTAAGAATTATAGACCTATTTCTCTATTAAATGCAGACTATAAAATCTTTGCTTCAATTTTGGCAGAAAGACTCAAAAAATATTTAAATAACTTTATTCACCCAGATCAAAATGGGTTTCTGCCAGAGAGACAAATTAAAGACAATATGAGAATAATTCTGGACACTTTGGAATATTATGAGGCACATCCTGAAAAGCAAATGGTTTTGATAATGTGAATTGGAGATTTGTGTTATTATTACTGGAACAGATGGGTTTCGCCAGAAAATTTACTCAAGCAATAGAAGCCATATATTATAAGCAAATGGCAAAGGTAATGATAGAGGGAGAATTTACAGATTCTATCAATATAAGAAGAGGTACAAGACAAGGATGCCCATTATCACCTTTGCTATTTGTATTAACTTTGGAAGTGTTGAACAGAAATATTAGAGATGATAAAAGTATAAACGGAATGAAAATTAAAAAGGAAGAATTTAAATTGCAAGCCTTTGCAGATGATTTGGCCTTTATTTTGGAAGACCCCTTAGACACAGCTCCAAAATTATTGGAAAAGATAGAGACATATGGTGAGATGGCTGGTTTGAAAATAAACAAAGATAAAACAAAGATTTTGACAAAGAACATGCTACTAAGACAAAGATAAGAACTGGCAGACCTATTGAAAATTCAAGTTACGAATAAGGTTAAGTATTTGGGGATACATTTGACATCAAGATGTAGTACATTAAAAGAGAACAATTATATTAAACTTAAACAACAGATAGCGTTAGATTTGATGAAATGGGAGAACTTACAATTGTCATTAATAGGGAGAATCTCAACAATCAAGATGAATATCCTACCCAGAATTTTATACTTGTTTCAAACAATACCAATTAGGCTTGGAAAATATTATTTTGAAGATTTAAATAAAATTGTGTTGAAGTATGTATGGCAAGGTAAGAAAGCAAGAATAAAGTTAAAACTTTTACAAGATGCTAGAATTAGAAGAGGATTTGGTTTGCCTAATTGGGAGTTATACTATCAAGCTGCAAATTTGATGTGGGCCAAGGAATGGATAACATTAAGAAAGACTAGATTGTTGACACTAGAAGACATGATTTGTTGTTGGGCTAGCATGCTTTTTTATGGTATAAGGGAACTAAAACACAGGGCTATTTTAGAAGACATCATATACGGGAGTCTTTGTGGTTAAATTTACACACCAGATCCCTACAGTGGTTCCTGCTTCCATACCAGAGATCCGGCAGAAGCAACTCAAAACACATGGTCAGGGTACCTCCAAAGGACCTCACGTCCCTCCTCTGGTGGGCCAAACCGGCCATCAACAAAGGTCATTACTTCAAGGAGCCCCAAAGGCTCACTCTCACCACAGACGTCAGCCTATTTGGATGGGGCGCTCACGTTCAATCACTCACATCTGAGGGCAGATGGTCGGCAACAGAACAATTATGCAGCATAAACTGGCTGGAACTTCATGCTGTACACCTGGTCCTGCGCAGCTTCCTCCCCCAGGTACACGGATGACACATTCTTATCATAACAGACAATGTGACAGCCAAGGTGCACATAAACAGACAGGGGGGCACACAATCAATATGACTAATGAGGGAGGCCGGGTGTCTCTGCTGTTGGGCGGAGAGCAATCTCCTCTCTATCAAGGCAGAACATATCTCGGGAGTATCAAATACCCAAGCAGACTGGTTGAGCAGGGCCACCAGAGACCAGTCAGAATGCGCCTCCACCCGTCACTGTTCAGGGAAGTGGCCACAATCTTCGGCCAACCGGTAGTGGACCTTTCTGCATCCCCACTCAATGCTCAACTCCCGAGATTCTTCTCAAGGTACCCATCCCATGGGGTGGAAAATCACAATGCGTTACGCTGCCCCTGGCCCACTGGGCTCCTGTACGCATTCCCCCCACTAGCTCTAGTTCCCAGGGTTATCCAGAAGTTGATACACGAGAAAACGGAGCTGCTTCTGGTGACCCCTTACTGGCCCAGACGGCCATGGTTTGCGGACCTCCGCAACCTCAGTGCCCCCCCGGAGGATCCCACCGGACAGGATCTCACTGTCTCAGGGACCCCTTCTGCATCTGGATCCTCAATGGCTCCAATTAGCTGTCTGGAGGTTGAGCAGGACCGCTTGAAGAGAGAAAAGTTCTCTAGCCAGGTCATTGACACCATTTTAGCTGCCAGACGGCCCTCAACCACTCGAATCTACAACACCACATGGTCCGTTTTCTGTAAATGGTGCCACAAATCTCAAATCAACCCACTCTCTCCTTCTGTTGCTCAA
Organism: Pseudonaja textilis; assembly: GCF_900518735.1. The sequence goes on along the minus strand of NW_020769346.1, from coordinate 2,732,447 downwards.
ATTTTGGACTTCCTTCAGGAGGGACTTAGTAAAGGGCTATCCCCTAATATATTGAAATGACAGGTTGCAGCTTTAACAACTGTCATCTCTTGTGATAATGTTGGTTCCCTTTCCCATCACCCCCGTATTCGGGCCTTCCTTAGAGGAGCCACTAATTTACCTCCAACTGTACACCGGTACCCAACCTGGGACCTTAACAAAGTTCTTATTTCACTCACTAAACACCCCTTTGAACCCTTAAGGGAATCAACTCTCCAGTTTTTGACATTCAAGGTAGTGTTCCTTGTAGCCATTACATCCGCCCGTCAGATATCAGAAATCGCAGCCTTGTCCATTAGAAAGGACCTCTGCGTATTTCATGCTGATCGGGTGGTTCTCTGGCCTGACCCTTCCTTTTTGCCCAAAGTCAACTTGGCCTTCCACAGAGCACAGGAACTCATCCTTCCAAACTTTTGTCCCTGGCCCTCGCGGGAAAGGGAAAGACAATGGCACACACTTGATGTGAGACGTGCTCTGCGAATTTACATCAAGCGCACACAGCCTTTTAGGAAATCGGAGGCCTTATTCCTTTTCTTTCAGCCCAAGATGCTGGGTCACAAAGTATCTCCGTCCACAATAGGCCGTTGGATCAGAGCAGCAATAACTAGATCATACCTGTCACAATCCCTGCAAGTGCCCAGTGGTATAACAGCGCATTCCATCAGGAGTGCGGCTACTTCGGCAGCTTGGGCCACTCAGGCATCAATAACCAAAATCTGCCAGGCGGCGACCTGGGCATCCCCGTCACCTTTTATCAGACACTACAAGATTGATGTCTTTGCCTCAGCAGAGGCTTCCTTTGGTAGACGAGTCCTACAGCGGGTCTTCAGAGACCCTGAGGAGATTCTGGACCAGATGGAGTCCCTCCCATAGGACAGGCCAAGCTTTGGTATGTCCCACTTCTGGATGCTCTGAGCAGCTCTGAGGAGAAGGGGTGTTGGTTCTTACCCAATACGCCTGTTCTCTTTGAGCTGCAAAGAGCATCCAGCCCCACCCAAATTTCACCGTCTGGTGGGGGATCTTGTTTCAGCCAACGAACCATTAGGTAGTTAGGATGAGAACACGGTTTTTTTCTTCTCGTCTTTGCAAAACTGGGGAACGCTACGGAGGAGTCATGTGGAGGAAGAGGAGCGTTCCTCAATTCAAGCTCAGCTTATGAGTGCAGAGACTGGAGCACCTCCCACTTCTGGATGCTCTTCGCAGCTCAAAGAGAACGGGCGTATCAGGTAAGAACCAATGCCCTTCTATCAACCTAGGGAGGCAAGTATATATCCCCAGATAGCAATTAGATAATTTTAATCACAGTAACAGTACTACAGTAAGAATTATCAGAGAATCTAGCATGTCATTCAGAAGACCTGGTTTTAAAACTTAAAAAGCAATGTTCTATCTATCCAATTATACAATTAATTAGGAATCCTTATCTAAAAGTAGATTGGTAGGCCATGACATATTGCTGATCACATAAATTAGTTACAGTCATAATTAGGCAATACTGCTTCTGAATTATTAGCCAAGTACAATGAAAAAAACTTTATTTTTTACATTTAAAAAGTTATTCATATACAGTATTTTCTACAATCAGTTCAAGAAAATATACTCAAATATTCAGATTCTTTATGTGATGTAAAAAGAAAATTAATCCTTTTATAGTTATTGCCACATACTAAAATAAATTGTCAATTTGCTATATGTATACTATACTCAGAAACCAGTCCCACTGAATTCAATAGAATTTCTAGCTGGTAGTCTATAAGCCTATCAGTCATAATTGTAGTATCAGTCAGTTTGCTACTTGTCTTCTACTGTACATATTATTGTACATTCTAATCAAGAAATGGCGACAGTGCCCTCTAGTGACATTGTAAAAAATACATTGTGTTTAATATATTTTTTAATACATTAGACACAAATTCAATTGATGATGTCTGATAGAAATAATACTTATGAAGTTTATATTTAGACATGGTAAATTGAAACAACTTAGCTAACTGGCTTCCCAGTTTTGCATTTTTTTAAAAAAAGATAGAATAAATTGAACTATCAAGTAATGGTAACAATTTTTTGCTTGCTTTATGTGGCATCAGAGTGTTGCCTCTAATAGAATTTAATTTAGATCCCAGATCAAAAATCTGTGATAATTAAAAGTAATGTGGAAGCCTTTTTAAAGAAAAGGATTAGTAAAATCTTTATTATCTTTGAAGAATGTTCTGTCTTAAAAATTGCTTTCCTCAACTCTTCGGACTTTCAAAAATACAAATTTTCTCCATTTTCATTGTATTATCCTACATTATATTTCATAAACTTTTTGTTTCATTGGTCCAGCTACATTTATTTCTCAGAGGAATTTTTGTTGTTATTATATCTAGACTATCTAGACTACAATTTACATTACACTAGTCCTCAACTTACAACTATTTATCTGAAGTCCGTTCGAAATCACAAGTCAATCATTGCAGTTGTTAAATGAATCATGCAGTCGTTGAGCTAATCTGCTCCCCACACTGATCTTGTTAGAAGCCAACTGGAAATACAAATGTGATCACATGACCCTGGGACAATGTAACTATTATAAATACATGCCATTTGCCAATGCCCAAATTTTGATCATGTGACCATGGGCAGGCTACAACAGTAACAGGTGTGAAAACTCATCCTAGGTCAATTTTCAGTGCCATTATAACTTTGAATGATCATTAAACAAATGGTTGCAAATTGAGGAGTACTTGTAGTGCTTTTTTGCAGTTCCTTAAAGCAGGAATTATTCAATGAACTCACAAGTAATGATACATAGTGATCTTGGGAGACAATCATCATACAAAAGATACTGTCAGTCCAGAAAAGAGGTGGGGGTGGTTTGAGAAGCATTTCAGAAGGGATCTATCCTAGTTTTCCGGAAAGCAAAATTAAAGGAAGGGAGAAGTGTTTTCAGAGTTGCAAAGCTGTTACTGTAATCTTACAGTAAAGATACAGTTACTACTCATGGTTTTCACTTGCAATAAAGATACAGTTACTGCTCATGGTTTGCACTTATCTGGACTGCCTCAAAACGCTGATACCACATGGCTACAGGCAGTCTTCAACCTACAATGATTCATTTAGTGACCATTTGAATTTACAATGGCACTGAAAAAAATGACCTTTGACCATTTTTAATACTTACGAATATTGCTCCATATCCATGGTTGGGTGATCAAAATTCAGATGCTTGGTAACTGATTCATGTGATCACCTTCTGCAATCTTCTGACAAGCAAAGCCAATGGGGAAGCCAGATTCACCTAACAATCGTGTCACTAATGATTCACTTAACAATTGTGGCAACAAAGGTAAAATTGGGCTCAGTTGTAATAAGTCGAGGATTACCTGATTATCTACATCTCAGAAAATACACGTCTGAGATGGAATAAAGGCAACAATAGGTTACAGTTATATATCACTGATATGTGACCACTTCTTTAATCTGAGATATGTATTTTCTAAAAAATCTGCATGACTACCACTGTAGTCTCAAAAAAAGATATGCTCCTTTAAGGAAGTCCTAGTTAAATATAACACAGTTGCATATTCCAGGAAACATAAATAGTTCCAAATAATGTTTACACTTAGGACACAGTATCAAGAGAAGAGAATATATGTAGTTTAGGGTTGAACTGGAGAGTCCTTCAAGAGTTTGGTTGTTTGTTTACAGATGTTTCATAAGCAAGTAGGTAACATCATCAGTGCTAATAACTATGGGGTGGGCTGTTAGCTTGTCATGCCAGTTTTGGTAGGGGTAAATTGATGATGTTACCTAGTACAATAATTAAATGCCTACAACAGCCATACTCAGACAGCATCAGGGACTCCACAAGACACTCTTCGCTTGTTTTTGTAAATTTTTTCCTTAGCTATCAATTTCTTACTGACAACAATTTGGTTTTTAATTTTTTTCCATAACATATCTATTCTCTAAAGGATTTCATAAATAAATTATATCAGCAAATCAAAGCTGAATTCTTTCTAATCAATTTCACAATGCCGGTATTTGATTTTCATTTTATGTAAGTAGCAAACACCATACAACAAAATCTTAAAAGTAACAAGATACTATTCCAACTTTGAAATATATTATATTTACCAGACTACAAAAACTGTATATTACTTGCTCCAAATATCTGTTTTAAAAACAGTTTGTAAAAAACTGATATTAAAGGAAAATGAATTAAGAAAATGAGTTGTGAGTTATTCACAATGAGTATGCATTGTGAATTTCAAAATTTAGACAGATAATATATTAGCAGAACATAGCACATATAGGAAGATATGCCAAATCAATTTTTATCAATTTCTCACAGTAAAAAGATGGAAGGTTTGGTATTTCTAATTAATAATTCTAATTCTAACTTCTAATTAATTCACAAATTATTTGAAATTAAGGATGAATGGTAATGCATTATTATTTAAATAACGAATACTTTATAACTAAAATAGGCAGCTAAGCTCTCCAAAAAATATTTCCTAGATATCTGTTAACATTGGTTACTAGAAAATATTGACTTTAATTTGCTCTTGTTTTTGTCTTCCAGTTATATCTCTCTGAAAGATGGCTTTTGAAGAAAAATAGTACTAAGGACATAGGCTGGAGTACTTATAGGCTGCAATATGAGTTAGGCAGTAGAAAGAGTTAAAAAAATACAATAACCATATAAAATTGCTCCTATTTATTTTTAGGGTGGACTCCTTGAAATCATCATCATCGGTCAGCCACAAATTTTAAGGAAAAATTATTGCATATAATACTATTTATCTCCTTATGAATCCCACATTGCAACTTCAAACTGTTTCCATAGTGTTGTGTTACCTATTTATAAGTAATTATATATAAATAATCAATAAAACTGCATAAAACACAATTAAGCAATTGTGTAATTTAATTGTGGTCAAGACCAATAAAACATTATCATGGCAAGTCTTTTTGCAAGTCATGTCTTGTTTAAGCAATCAACTAGAAAATGTTTATTTTCACTATTTAGAAATATAATACAGGTAGTCCTTGTTTATCGGGCACAATTGGGATTGGCAAATCTGTTGCTAAGTGAGACCATTGCTAAGAGGAAGATTGCATGACCATAATTGTCCATAATTTTCCCATTAAAATGTTTGCTCCAGTGGCACTGGGACATCTGGTTGAAAAGTGACCACACCAATCAATTTCACATCTTCAGCTTTTGTCTGACATCCAACCACTCTCCACCTTTGAAATGCTCACCTTGGTACTGAGATAATTAACAAAACAAAAACTAATGTTTGTATATACATTCATTGGACAAATATATTACAAGAGAGGGTTTTTCATTTATAGGGTTTTGCCTATAGTTATATTTAACTTATCTTCCAAGTAGGAATTGTTAAAAGTAAAAATAAAATAAAAATATGAAACTGTAAAAATACATTGAGATAGTAAAGAAAACAAGAACTGTAACAGGTGGCTTGCATATTTAATGTGAAAACCCTCTAAAAAGAATACTATGAACTATCTACAAACTTTCAAATGTATTTGTAGGCTAGGAGGAAAGCACCATAAGGTTTATTTACAACAATTATATAACACCCCAATCAGATTGATTCTTGAAAATATACAAGAAAAACAACAAAATATTACAAAGCAATTAAAAACCACACTAATTATATAATATTGAAAATAAATATACTGACACAATCCAAAGATATATTGAAACATGATTTTAAGAGCGTTTCTCAAATGAAGTTTCCAGAGAAGAACAGGTGTGTGTATGGGGGGCGGGGGGAGAGAACTAAGATAAATATGATCGTATGTGAATGATCAGAACAAACTGATTAGGAAACAGAAAAGAAGTAACAAATGAATATTCTGCTTTTGAATAAACTATAGATAAATGGACAGTTAAATATCTGTCAGCAGTTATAGAATTGAATAAACAAATGCTGCACAAGATAGAGACATATTTCTATTTTATTATGTAAGCATTTTAATTTGCATAAATTAGTGTCCTTTGCTATAGACAAAAAAATGGGCCGGAGCACTATCAAACTCACAGATCTTTAAGAATTCAAAAGTTGACCAATTATTTTTCAACTATCTTTTGATAAAAAAAAATCAAATACAATGTGTCAATGAAAAATTATATTTAGGCCAATGAGACAATAGCTGAAGTAGTGGGAAAAGGATAAACAGATTCCAAATAGCCAAAACCATAAGAGAACAAATAGTATGATCAAACTTTTATTCCTCTTCTCAATATACAACATAAAAAAAAATCTCTTCAAACACTTAGCCTTGTTATATTATTATTACCTTTATTGTCAAAGTACAACATGTGTACAATGAAATTGGCTGAGCCTCCCTTGGTGCACCCCCTCCCAACACAAGTCACAGTGAGGACAGAAGCCCCTAACCCAGTCCCAATCTTATTACACTATGTGACCTTGTTGAACAATGTGCAGGCCCTGCAAATCTATCATACTATGTTGACATGAAGTTATTTTCTGTTCAGGAGTCTGACAGCCCACTGGTAGAAACTGTTCTTCAGCCTGTTGGTGCGACTGGCTATGACCTTAAGGAAATGGAGTCTCTGTTGGGCCTTTCAGGCCACCTGGGTTGTGTTGATTTTCCAGGTAAGATCTTCACTGAGGTAGACTCCCAGGAATTTAAAGGAGGAAACTCTTTCCACCCAGCCCCCCTTGATATAAAGTGGGGCAGGTTCCTCTCTCTTCTTCCAGAAGTCTAACACTATCTCCTTTGTCTTGCTGATAGTCAGGTACAAGTTGTTTTCTAGGCATCATGAGAATAATTTTTGAACCTCCCTCCTGTACGCTGTTTCATCTCCACCTATGATGAGACCAAATATGGTAGTATCATCTGCGAACTTAATGATCACAGTGGATGGGTCAGATGATACGCAATTATGTGTGTACAATGAGTACAGGTAAGGACTGAGCACACAACCCTGTGGGGAGCCAATACAAAGCTTCAGGGAGGTGGATGTGACAGGCCCAGCCTTCACTGTTTGTGGTCAGTCCTTTAGAAACTCTTTGATCCCGTCGCAGATGGAAGAGAGAAAATCCAAGTCAGTCAGCTTTTTGATAAGCATGCTGGGCAGGATAGTATTGAAGGCCGAGCTGTAGTCAATGAAAAACATCCTGACATAATTTCCGGGTTTCTCCAGATAGCTCGCTACAGTATGTAAGGTAGTAGCTATGGCATCGTCTGTTGACCTGTTCCACCTGTAGGCAAATTGATGTTTGTCAAAGTTTGGTGGGAGGCATGTCCTAAGGTGGTGGAGAACCAGTCTTTCAAAGCATTTCATCACTATTGACATTAACACGACTACACGGTCTGTAGTCATTTAGGTAGTTAATTGCTGTTTTTTTGGGGAACTGGGACAATAATGGCTGTTTGCAAGAATGATGGAACACAGGCCATTTACAGGGAGATGTTAAAGATCTTTGTCAGGACCTCTGCTAATTGATCGGCACAAGTCTTTACCACTATCCCCAGCACCCCATCTGGACCTGCATTTTTACTGGGATTAACAACCTTCAGTGCGGCTCTCACTTGATGTTCATATACGGTGAGTGGCTGGGAATCAGAAGGCTGGCAGGCAGAGACTATGGGGTCTGGTCTTTTCATCTCATAGCGGGTGAAGAAGATGTTCAACTCCTCTACCAATGAGGCATCAGCATTGACCTTGTTCCTCGTGTTGCCTTTATAGTTAGTTAGGTGCTGCAGTCCCTGCCACACTCGCTTCATCTGCTAGGTGGTTCTCCACCTTTTATTTGTATTGTTGTTTTGCCATCTTAGTGCAGAGGAGTAAGAGAGGCCCTAGAAGTATTATATATAAATAGAAGCAATCCAAAGACATAATACTTAAACTCTACAAAGTGAGTACTAATTGATTACTTTAACTATGGTAAAGTACCAGAAGAATCACACATAATTTCTTCCAAACTTAATATTAAATCCTTCTCTTCATATTAGGGAGGGGAATGAGAGAGAAGCTGGCTCAAAGGCAGGCCAAAAGTCCCTTCCCTGTTTTACTATGGCCAGTATCACAAGAATATAAAGTTTGTTTCACAATAAAGTCTTGCTAACAGGCATTTCAGTCATCTTTGAAGTTGTTCATTTAAAACTTTCAGCCATATATGGACTTCAGAAGCTATCTCTGTTGCACTACTTCTTTATAGCTTTATGGATTAAGAGTGGTTTAAATTAACCCTGTTTGGGAACCATTAGGAAACCAGGATATACATTATTCAATTATTTTGAATTCAAAATGTATAGTTTGAATTCAAAGTGAATTCAAAATGAACTATGAAGTCTGTTTTGAATGCAAAACATTTTACACCAGAAACAATAGTTTCCAGCTCAAAATAAGATGCTCCAAGTTCATAAACATTTCATTCATTTATACAGGAATGCTGTGCAAATGCACCAGAGCAAATGTCGGAGAGATCTGCAAAATCTGACTGAATATTATTCAAACTGCTTTTCTGGGCCACTTGGATGTTATTCTAAGTATCCACTATCTTACTTTATAAATGATGTGCATTTTGGTTAAAGCTACTGTTTAGCTTCTTTATTAATATAGTTTCAGAGTAGGAAAAGTAACAGTTAAAAAACACTTCTACAGCAGAGTATTTGCTTATCATTCTGTCAGGAAAGCTTTCCGTTACCTAGTGCCCATTTTTACTACCCAATTAAATTAGATTAATTGCCAAACTATAGCCTCAAGAAACCTTGGCAATGAACTCCTGGTTAACATCAAGATAAATGGCAGAAACTCAAAAACAAAACAACAAAAAACTTTCACCTAAACTGAGCTCACCACCACCACCACCAAAAAAAAATCACACTTCCCCAAAATCAAAGTGGGTAAAAACCCAGTAGTTTTACTGAACAGGCATGTGATGGCTTCATTTCACCTCCTCTGAAACAGAAGTAAAGTGAATCACTGTTATATTATCCCTTGATCACCACCTCCACAAACACTGGCAATGAAAAGGCCCTAGAAACACATCATTTCCTTAAGCTCCATATGACAGCAAGCTCTGAGGACAAAAGAACTGGTCCTGGCAAACCATGTGTCTGCACTCTCAGAGACAGTGAAATGGTAAAGAACAGGATAGCAGAGCTTCACCAGCAGTTGTTGCAACTGCCCCAGAGATTAATCTATATAGCTTTTACTCCGACCCAGAACATACACTAGGTTTGATCTTAGTCTTTTCCTTTACCTTACTTGAGAGTCTTCCATGTGTACCACGGTATGAAAATCTGAAATGAGCGTGTGGATGGAAGAGGCGGAGGACGAGAAAGAGAGCGAGCGAGAGAGCTGGGTGGGGAACAAAGAGACCAAGCTCGCTCTCGCTCTCTGGCCTGCCCTTACCATATTTAGATCTCGGCCTAAACAAAAGCAGCGAAAGCAACGTAAAAATAAAAGTCTATTTCTCTCTCACGCATACACAGAAACAGGAAGCGAGCAACTGGGGCATGAGAAGATGCTGACGAGATATATTTCGCTCCAAAGAATTAATACTAGAATTAAACGGATGGCTGCCCAGATTATCCTAACAAGCCTCTGAATTCACGAGGCGACAGCAACTCTGTTATTTAGGGCTCTGGCTACACGCACTGTTGCCTGGACATGAATCGAGGAAGGAGGGGGGCGAAGTCTTACGTAGCCCTCCCCACACGGCTCCTGAACTGACACCTGTGACTGAGACCTAGAGCAGGAAGCCGAGCTTTCAATTACCGCGGGCGTTAAAGTCTCCGCCGGCGGCTCCGCCCCCACAAAGAGGAACAGCAGCGACCCGCAGACAGCCCCGGCTGGCTGCGAAGGGGAACCCTCCTCCTGTCCCCAACTTTTCCCCCAGCCTCTGCCTCCTCGCTCTATTACCGTTGTGAGTAGTGGCCTCATCTGCTCCCCGGCACGCTCCTCCTCCATGGCGTGCCCTAGTCGGACAGCGCTGGGACTCGAGGTCTGCGCTCGCTGCCTGACTGCGTAGGATGAAATGGTGTGGGGGGGGGGGGGAAGGAAACGTCGCGGCTTCGGCAGCAACGAGGCTTTGACTTGGACGCCCGCTTCTGCTCTTGCGAGAGCCTAGCCGGCTAGCGCCTAGCCACGCCCCTCGGCCGCCCGATTGGCAGCAGGCCTAACCAATCGCCAAGAGAATGCGGCTCCTCCTCTACGCGGAGAAGAGGCGCTGAGGGACGAGGCGGGAGGGTAGAAGGGACTTTCGGAAGGTAAAATATTTTTTTGTGACCGTTTCCATTATTTTCCAACCATAATTGAGGGAGGAGGAGAGTTTTCCGCTGTTTTGAGCCAGGAAGCAAAATTAGTAATATCTCTCTGCCCACTCCAAACTCACTCACTTGGTGACTTTGAATCAATCTCTCTGGATCCACATGTGCCCCATTCCAAGCTAAAACGGTCACAAAAAAGTATTTAGAGATTCTCAGCCTTTTTACCTTTTAAAGACTATAATAAATGTTGGGCTTAGTTAGATTTACTGATATCAATTGGACAGTAAAGATTGTTTCCAGAGCATAATTGTAAATAAGGTGTTTCAGACAGAGCTCCTATAAAATTGAACATTAAGTAATATGCTAATTTACATTTCAAAATTTTGAACTGGAGGAATCAGCAAATGTATGACAGTTTAGTGACGAAACATATTTACCAATATATTTAGTATATTTCATTGCTGATTGGCATTTATATCCAAAGAAACAAAGACTTGTTGCCTTTCAATAAAATTTATTGATTTATTTTGTCAAACAATTATTAAATAACAGGTATAAGTATAAACATGGTTATAAATACATGAAATGGATACGAATAAGAAAAAAAAAAGTAGGTCAGGAATGGTAGGCACGTTTTGGTGCGCTTATGAATGAAGCCTTCCATGATAGTAAAATTTCTGTGAACATAATATACTAGCCAGAAGCAAATATATCTTTGAATATCTATTAGTTCCAATCATAAGTTAGTTTGGTTAACAAATAAGATGTAAACAAGCTTCACATGGTTTCTTCCTTTGCAAATAAAACCTTACCTTTGTTTGATTAGCTGCATCTCCTCATAAGACTCAATGGGTGCATGCAGCTTTATTGTTTAGTGAGACATATTTGGATACTTTTAAGTAAACAATGTGAGCCAATTTGCTGTAGTGATTAAGGCATTAGGTTACAAGCCCCTTGGACACCTTTGAACAAAAGAAAAAAAGTAAACAATATTTCAGTATGCAATTTAAAGTCTGTTCCTCTATAATAGACTAATTAATGCTAGTTAACAAGATGGATGAAATACTCCTTTTAAATGCAATTCTGATTTCTACAACTCAGCAATTCTGTTTTACTGAAACCTGGCTTAATCCACAAATTCATGACAACAGCATAAACATCCCAGAATTTCAGACATTTAGACAGAATTGAAGAGACATCAGGTAAAACAGAGGGTGGAGGATTATGTTTATATATCAATAACAGATGGTCTCAGGATATAATTATAATATATAAATTCTGTGATGAAAACTTAGTCTTTACATATCAACTGCAAGCCATTTTATTCTCCGCATGAGTTCTCCTCATTTCTCCTAATAGCTGTCTGTTCCTCCACAAGCTTGTGTAAACAAAGCATTACAAACTCTAGCTGATCAGATTATGGAGGCTGAAGCCAAACACCCAGATTCCCTTCCCATCATTTTAGGAGATTTCAATCAAGCAAATTTAAGGAAAGAGCTCCCAAAATATTTCTAGCATGCCAATTGTTCCACCAGAGGCAAAAATACTTTAAACCACTGCTACACAACAATAAAAGATGCTTATAGGTATTTACCATGAGCAGCTGTGGTCACTTTGATCACTCCATGATTCACCTTGTACCTGCCTACAGACAAAGACTTAAAACCACAAAACCAACAATTAAATCAGTGAGCACTTGGACGGATGAGGCAAAGCTGAAGCTCCAGGCTTACCTTGATTGTACTGATCGGAATGGTTTTCAAGATACCTCTGCAGATCTAGATGAGCCCACAAATACTGTAACATCATATGTCAGCTTCTGCAAAGACCTATGTGTACCAACAAGGAACCTGTGAATATATAGTAACAATAAACCTTGGTTCACAGCTAAACTTAAGCAGCTACATCGTTCCAAAGAGGAAGCCTACAGAAAGGATGACAATGCTATAGAATCAGGCCAGAAACATATAAACAAGGGAGATCAAAGCAGCAAAAAGAAGCTAGTCTGAAAAGTTAAGGAATCAGTTCTCAACAAATGAACCGGCAAATGTGGAAAACTCTTAAAAATATGGCTACATAAAACTTCCTTCCAAGGCAGAAGGAAATCAACAACCGGCAGATGACTTGTGTTTTATTGCAGGTTTGAAAGGAAACTACAGCCACCTATCCCCACCACTCCCATCTCAAACACCAACAACAGACAAGCCTCCTACAACTGACCCCAATCCATTGGGTTCACAACCTCTCATGAACACAGAAGAAGAAGTGTGAGATCTATTTCACAGACAAAAGCCAGGAAAACCACCAGGGCCAGACAAAGATAATTCCTTCTTGCTTAAAAGTCTGCTGATCAGTTGGCCCCCATCTTCACCCAAATCTTTAATAAATCTCTAGAGATGTACTTTGTTCCTTCTTGCTTCAAACACTCTAATATCAGCCCAGTGCCAAAGAAACCCTCCATCAAACCCTCCCCCCCCAACATCTGTAGTTATGAAAACCTTTGAAAGGCTAGTACTGTCCCACCTGAAAACCATCACAGATCTGCTGTTAGATCCCATGCAGTTTGCATACCGAGCAAATAGATTGACAGATGATGCTGTTAGTATGGCTCTACACTACATCCTACAACACTTTGAATCTCCAAATACCTACGCAAAGGTCCTCTTTGTAGACTTTAGTTCAGCATTCAATATCACCATTCCAGACATTCTTCTAAGTAAACTAAAACAGCTAGCAGTACTTGAACATACTTAAAACTGGATCATAAGCTTCCTAACAGACAGGAAGCAGCAGGTGAAGCTAGGCAGAATCACATCTCATACCTGTACAATTAGCAGAGGGGGCCCCCAAGGCTGTGTGCTTTCTCCTCTTCTCCCTATATACCAATGACTGCATCTCAAATGATCCATCTGTTAAAATACTGAAGTTTGCAGATGAACAACAGTGATTGGTCTCATTTGAGACAACAATGAATCTGAATACAGACGGGAGGTTGTACAACTTGCCTCATGGTGTAATTGGAACAATCTGGAACTGAACACACTCAAAACTGTAAAAATGGTTGGCAGACTTTATGAGAACCCCCCCCCCCATTACCACCTCTTACAATATTAGACAACACAGTATCAACAGTAGAGACCTTTGAATTTCTGGTTCTATCATATCACAAGACCTAAAATGAACAGTTAACACCAAAAAGGTCATCAAAAAAGCACAACAAAGAATGTTCTTTCTGTGCCAACTCAGAAAGCTCAAACTGTCCAAGGAGCTGCTGATATAGTTCTACAGAGGAATTACTGAGTCTTGTCATCTGCACCTCTATAACTGTCTGGTTTGGTTCTGCAACCCAACAAGACAAACACAGACTTCAGAGAGGAATTAGGACTGCAGAGAAAAACATTGCTACCAACCTGCTTTCCATTGAGAACCTGTATACTGCACAAATCAAAAAGAGGGCTGTGAAAATATTTACAGACCCCTCACATCCTGGACATAAACTGTTTCAATTCCTACCCTTAAAACAATGCTATAGAGCACTGCACACCAGAACAACTAGACACGAGAGCAGTTTTTTCCCAAACATTACTCTGCTAAACAAATAATTCCCTCAACACTGTCCAACTATTTACAAAGTCTGCACTGCTCTTACTGTTAATCTTCTCATCACTCCTTATCACCCATCTCCTCCCACTTGTGACTGTATGATTGTAACTTTATTGCTTGTATCCTTACAATTTTTATTGACTGTTTCCTAGTATGATTTCATTGCTTATTGTACCCTATGAATATTATTAAGTGTTGTACCTTATGATTCTTGATGAATGTATTTTTTTTATGTGCACAGAGAGCATTTGCACCAGTACAATTCCTTGTGTGTCCAATCACACTTGGCCAATAAAGAATTCTATTCTATTCTAAAACAGGGGAGTCAAACTCAAGACCTGTGAGCCAAATCCAGCCTGCCGGATGCTTAGATGTGGCCCATGGGGCCACCCTGGAAACAGCAAAGGACTGGTCTATAGTCCCTCTGTCAATGAAAAAGGATTTCCATTTTCACTGACAGAGTCTTTCAGGAGGCTATCACAGCTGAAAATGGAGCTCATAAGGGCTGTGGGCCGCCTTCCTGAGCTCTGTTTTTACTGGCAGATTCTTGCAGGAGGCTGTCGCAGCCAAAAATGGGCAGTCCTCCTGAGCTTCATTTCCACTGGCAGAAACTTTCAGGGGACTGTCGCAACTGAAAATAAAGCTTGCAAGGCAGCCCTCCTGAGCTTCATTTTTACCGGCAGCGTCTTGCAGGAGGCTTTTACAGCTGAAAACAGAGCTCAGGAGCCCATTTTCACTGGCAGAGCACTCAGGCCACCACAGGTGCCCCCAACATGCATGACAAACTGGCCCCACCCACCCTGGTGATGCCCACTTGGGCCCCTGAGGTCAAACACAACCCTCTTGTGGCCCTCAATGAAATCAAGTTTAACATCCCTGCTCTATAATTAACCAAATTCATTTGTTGGAGCAATTACTTACTTTGTCTGAGAATATCTCTTCAGATGTGACCAGAATCTTCTTCAGCCCTTTTTACTGCATCTTTATAAATAAAAAAAAATATGACTGTTATACAATACATGATCTTTAATAACACAATCTCTATTTATCCTCTATGAATATTGTGAAAAATGTGGTTGGAAAATGCATTAACTAGAGCCATGATGGCGAACCTATGGCATGTGTGCCCGAGGTAGCATGCAGCACCTCTCTCTGGGCATGCAAGCCGTCACCCCAGCTCAGGTCCACCGCACATATGCAAGCGCACCTCCCACCAGCCAGCTGGTCTTTGGGTCTCTGCTGCACATGTGCAGAGCGGGGCACACACACAGTCATGTGTGTGTGTGTGTGGCAAATGCGCGGGGGGTTGCATGAGCATGCACAGGGAGTGGAGCACACGAGCAGTGGTCATGTGCATACTTGGGGGCTGCAGAGGGCAATGTGCACTTTGGCACTTGGTACCAAAAAGGTTAGCCATCGCTGAACTAGAGCTTTATTGTAAAACTATGCAAAATAGTGAGCAAATGTAAGTTTTGTTAATTATTTCATATTGTTTCTAATAAATACTTCCATTAGTCAATAATTTTGCTGATGCTGGCTTTATGTGTGTTTGGAAATAAATCATCTTCAGCTTATTAACAATAATTTGATGGCTTGTTGGATATGAATTTACAGGCCTATTTAAAATTAGTGATCCAAGACATAGCATAGTGTTATACAGTAGTCGTCAACTTACAACCATTCATTTAATGACCATTCGAAGTTATGACAGCAGTGAAAAAAGTGACTTATGACTGTTTTTCACACAACCATTGCATCATCCTCATAGACACATGACCAAATTCAGACTATTGGACAATCGTATATATTTATGATGGTTGCAGTATCCTGGGCTCAAGTAATCACTTTTGTGATTATTTGACAAGTAAAATCCATAGGAAGTCAGGTTCACTTACCAACTATATTACTAATTTAACCACTACACTGATTCACTTAACAATTTTGACAATAAAGATTGTAAAATGGGGAAAACCTCTTAATAACTGACTTATTTAATCACAGAACATTTGGGCTCAATTGTGGTGATAAGACTCAATGGTTTCCTTGCTAAGGAAGAGCTTTTCTTTGTTCCAGATGTCATCTTTTTAAGGATCTCTTGAATCAGTTCTTAAATAAACTTTATATTGTGAGATATTCATAAATTATTATTTCTGTTAAATTTTTGCATTCTGCAAGGTGTGTCATATACATGGAAGACATTAAAATAGTAAGTTCATTGATTCAATGGAAGTGTGAGAAAGGCCTGAATATAATGAAACAAAGGAGAATCCACTTTATATCTATTTCAGTTGATAAAAGGTTATAAAATTCCTTAAAGGTATTTTGAACTAGACACTACATCTAATTGTTTCTAATCAAACATAGACATGTATCTTGGTTGTCCTTTAAGAGAGGAAGAACATGATACAAAGGTAACAATAAAATATGAGTAGTTTTCATTATCTCAGTAAAGAGTGGTTCCAGTCTAGAGTTGTTAAATATGCTCAAGCTGAGTCTAGGAAATTTCCATGTGATGAAATGTATGATTGGACACCAGCATTGTATGATCTTTTGGACACCAGCAAGTAAATAAATTTAAATATTTGGTTTCATTTGCAAAGCTTTTAAAATAATTTTTATTATAGATAATTTTGATCACACATTCAAACTTGATTTAAAGTTTTCCAAATTCAAATTTCTATCTAACTAATTATAGACAGAAGAACTATAGCATTCCAAGGAGCTCAGTTTTAATCATGGATATCATATATTTAAGAGAAAAAATCCTATAGTAGTACAGAGTTTACAATATGCAATCTTACATATGTTTCCAGCACTGAACAAGCAAAGCCAAAACTGTCAAATGCTGGGAATTGAAGTTCTACAGTAGTTGGAGAGGTTTTCAAAAGCCCAATTTTTTTTACCCTCAAATTCTTGAATAACAGTTATCTGCTTTATAACATGTTTCCTTGAAAATAAGCCCTGCCCCCAAAATAAATCCTAGCCTCATTTTTCAGTGTGCAGCTAACATAAGCCCTACCCCACAAATAAACCCTACTAAAGATCACCAGAGGTGGCGAGGGCACAGGAGCTGACAATGTCTGGCAGCAGCACCAGCCTGTGCAGCACAGGTGAGTTAATTACTTGTCCAAGCAGCAGGGCTGAGGCTGGGGAAGACAGGAACCACAACACTCTGGGTGAGCCACGGGCAAGCTAAGAGATGCAAAGACAAGCCTCCCATGGCTACCTGCTCACTCCGTCCCACCATCTTAGCTTGCCTGCGACCCACATGGCACATCTAGATTTCGTGCTCTCCCCCTGTGCCTTTATTTCCATCTGCTACCGATGCCACCACACGAACACAACCCTCCAGACAGCTGTCCATTCTGGCCAACTTCCCTTGGCACATCCAGATTATGTGCCTCCCCCCACACCTCTGCTGCTGTCTGTTGCTTGACCAGATAATCAACTAACTGCTGCATAGGCTACACAATTCCAGAGTACTCCATGGGACCAGAGGGCTTCAGCTGCTGCCAATCAACATTGGCCCCCACATGCTCACCACCTTTTTTCTGTGCCATTGAGGGATGAGGCACCCAGCCAGGTCCTGAAATGATGTTTCCTTGAAAATAAGCCTGGGTCTTATTTTTAGGGAAATGGTATATGTAGATGTCAGTTTGGTATGGGAGTTAAAGTGTGGATCTAGAAACCAGAAGACTGAATTCCTAATCTTTAAATGTGAAAGCCAGCTGGAGTGATTATGAGCCAGCCACACACTCTCCAGGATTCTTGTTAAGGAGGAATATAAGAAGCAGGAGTTTGGGTTATGTTTGCTGTCTTGGATTGATAAAGGTGGGATAAAAATTAATAAAATAATGGCTGGATAAACAAAACATTAAGACAAAATCTTAAAATGATAACAATCCTTTCTCTATGCACGGTGTGCATTCTGCTATTTTTATTAAGATATTTCCTAAATAAGTATTCCAAATATTTCTTTAAAAAAAACCCTTCTGGATCATGAAACATTATTCTTCTTGTTGTAGTGTATTTATTTGCTTAGTGAAGCATAATTGCTACTAAATTCTCTCCTGAATAAAGGAACTGCTTATTACACAAGACCATTTACATTGTGTGTAAGTTCCATGAATTTCAGTATTATGTAATTGAGTTAAATAAAATGTTAATTAAAACTACATTTAAATTATAAATCAGGTCTTTTTAATCCACTATACAACATACAATTGCATAATTTCAGTGTTCCATTTATGGATAAATTTGCCAAGAGAAACCTGATCTAAGAAACTCATAAGAAAAGTTGCTGAAATTAAGAAGACTACTCCTTAGCTTGAGGCCAGTTGCTAAGGAGGAGATTTAAAATACTCATAATGACAATACAAAGCAGAATGAAAAACCTGTTTGTAAACTAACATGACCGATGAGACTACATGCTATATACCGGTACCCTTTTTCTCAAATTTTATTTCATAATATTCTATAAGATGGCTTCTATTTATGTGAAATCAACAATTTGCATTTCTAATTTTTATAGTAATTTTTATTAAAAATAAAAAATGCAACAATATATAATGCAAACTTAAAATATAAAAATAGAATGTGCCAAAAAGAAAAATAAGAAAAAATAAGAATAAAGAAAAAGAAAAGAAATATATAAATAAATGATTTTCCCCTACATCACAAATATAAACATTGATACAAGTAACTTAATATTTTTTTCTTAAATACAATAAATGATCTCTTTATCCCATATCCCATCTCTTATCTATAAACAAATTCTTAAAACCTTATCATTTCAGTCTTGATGTCAGTAAATGTCCATTAGGTGATCTTAAAGATAATGAAATATCTATTTTAATCTGTATCTTATAGATCAAATTTATATATTTTTCTTGTAACAATCTTGATCTTTAGTCATTTCAAATAATGTACTAGAACTTATTTTCATTGTTTTTTCTTTGTCCCTTCTCACAAAATTCTTCAAGCTTTAACAAACCTCTTTTGTAAATTCAATATTGGAAAATTATCTAACTCACTCTCTTAGTTTATTCCAAACTTTCTAATATTAAGACATGAGTCAGTGTCTTTTGTATGTTCAATGTAACATCTCTTTTTCCTGGCATTCTAGTAACATTATTCTAGTTTTAAAACATAATCTGTGTTCTCTGAAGAAGTATGAAATGATTTCTGGGACTAGAGTGTATGGGAAGAGATCTTTATCAATGTAAATCTAAATAATTCCAAAAACTCTCATAGCCTTGAGGCTGCAGAACAGGAAGTATATTCTGCCACAACCATACAGACTGAAAACTTGTGGATGATATACATTTATTTTTAATTTATGATAGGTATATTTGCCTTTTGTAATCAGTTACATCAGACCAAAAGTTGGTATATCAATTTGCTTTTTGTCTTCATGTTCCTTAAAAACGTATAATATCACTGACATGTAGAAAAATTTAACCCCTATATAAATGATAAGTAACATCCCAGAGGAAGTTCCATTAGATTTGTATGGAACAAGTTTCTAATATAAATATTAGTTTACTGATAACAAGCAAAACACTTCAGCAACCTATCTTTGTACCACAAAGTGCTGACAAATTCCTGAGGGGCTAAAGGGCAAAATGCCAAATTATGAAGTCAAATAGAGTAAGGAAGTTATTTTTGAGCATCATTTTCTATGTGATTGATAAACCATTTAAAAAGTTCATTTGAAAAAAGATAGCCCTTTGCCAATAATATAAATCTTCATAAAACATATGAGGCAAGAATGCTGAATTAGTTATTTTTACTTAAAAGAGCTGTTCTGAAGTATTGTGTAAAAGCAATGCATTAATTTTGGTAATGGGAAATGTTACAAACATCATTATACACAAACACCATTTGATTTCAGCATCTCATATCATATGACCCTATATAAAGGGGTGGGATTCAAATTTTTTAACAACTGGTTCTGTGGGCATGGCTTGGTGGGTGTGGCTTGATGGTCATGTGACTGGATGAGGCACCAAAATAACCCAGGTGTCTCTTGCTGGAGATTGGGTTGGACCAGATGACCTCTGAGATTCCTTCCAGCCCTGGATTGCTGTGCTGTTTCAAAGCATTCTCTGAAGCGTCTAGTGCCAGGGTTTGTGGTCCTTTCTTCCTCACCTTTTTCTCTCTCTCTCTCCCTCCATCTATCCATTCCTTCATCCATCCATCTCTCATTCACTTTCCCTTCCCTCTTTCTCCCCTCCCTCTTTCGTTCTCCCTTCCCTCCCTTTCTTTCTTTCTCCCCTCCCTCTTTCTTTCTCTTTCTCCCTTCCTTCCCTCCCTCTTTTTTCTTTCATCTCCCTTTCCTCCCTTTCTTTCTCCCTTCTCTCCCTTTTTCTTTCTTTCTTTCTTTCTTTCTTTCTTTCTTTCTTTCTTTCTTTCTTTCTTTCTTTCTTTCTTTCTTTCTTTCTCCCTTCCTTCCTTCCCTCCCTCCCCTTTCCTTCCCTCCCTCCCCTTCCTTCCTTCCTTCCTTCCTTCCTCCCTCCCCCCCTCCCTCCCTTCCTTTCTCTCTTAAAGGCTCCCTGGAGTCTCCTGGTAGCCAAAACAGGGCATGTTTTTGCTCCCATGAGGCCTCCCTACACTTATCTGGGAGCCAGATGGGCCTCATAAAGACTCCTGCGAGGGGCTAGGTGGGATGGTGGGGCCAGCTGGTAGTCAGAACTACTGGTTCACCAAACTGGATGCAAAACTAACATCTGGTTCGCTCGAACTGGCCCAAACTGGCTGAATCCCACCCCTGCCCATATATATTACCATGTATGGCCTGCAAAGAATCCAGTCAGCAGCTAAATAGTTATGCAAAGTTGCAACCCTGATGTAGTTTTTATTAATTGTGTAAGTAGACAATCCTCAAAACCATTTAAGAGTTCCAGGCTTAGATTTAAGCTTATCATATAGATATGTAATTAACATATAGCCAATTTTCTAACTTTTGTGATATTCCCTTGTCCTACTAGTCCTTGGCTAAAATACTAGGCTTATAAAATTATTTGGAACTTTCCGCATTCTCAAAGTGCCAGTCCTTAAGTCCTCTTTAATATATGCTTTACAAAAATTATTTATTTTCAGAGGTGGGACCCTTCATCTTTTCTTGTTCTCTTTTATCACCAGACATCTTTTGCCTTGTTACCAGAATCTAGCTTCTGTTTTTTTCTCATCTGTGATGTTCCCATTTTTGTTGTGACTGGTTTATCTGTTTCTTTAACAACTGCAGTATTGATGTCTTTTCAAACCCTGCCTTGAAGCTATACCCACTCCACTCCACTCCACCCCACCCCACCCCAACCCTCCATCTCTTATCCTCTGTTCTCCATTTCTATGTCAGACCAACAATGCCTCTTCTGGGAGGGTCACCCACAAAGTGGGGAGGTGGTCTTATTCATATATTTTTCAGTCTTGCACAGATGACTACATAGCCTGTGAAAACAGAGCACACTGACCCAGACGCCGCCTCCAGAGGAGACCCTCCATTCATTTGAGCCAGGGAATTGGGTTTGGATTCAGAACCAGAATGGAACCAACCTTACCAAGCCTGACTGACCTTAGCACCAAGCCAAACCCAACACCACCTATCAGACTTAAAAGAGAGGACTCTGGGAAGGGCAAGTGGAGAGTAAAGATTCTCTTTGAAGCCTATGGAATGATGATGGGGAGGATGGAAAGTCATTGTAAGGTTTTCTTTCTTTGCCTCATTTACATTGTAATTAACCAGTTAAATGAATTCATGGAGGAATGGAATTTGGGACGGGTTGGCACAGTAAGTCCTCAGATCTCTGATGAGAATAAAAATGTACTACAGTATTGTATTGTTAATATTGATGAATATTATTAAAACGTGCTATGAAAAATATATAAATAAAATCCATGGGATTTTTTACTTAGCCCTAACTGGCTGACTTTAAATATAATATTAAACCAAACATGATATATAAACCACAACAAATTAGTTCTCACACAGATGAATCAAAACCATTAGAGTGGTGAGTGAATTTGGGTTTAAAAGTATGGATCCAGTTAACTGCACTTAATTGTCTTTGAAATTACTAAATTACTTCAAAATTACAAAAAATTTCAGCTAACTTCAGCTAACACAATTTCCTTCTTCATCTCTGCCTTTAGTGAGACATTGACATTTCCATTGTGACTGGAAGTTAAGCAACCATTATTACAGCTTTTCTCTTGTTTGAAATATTTTGTTGAGCAATACTGAAATATTTGTAACTGCATTACCAAGATTTTTTTTTCACTCTGACAAAAACGGTGTTGCTATTGCAACATGTAAAGGCTTGTGATGTATCATTTTGGCTGTACTCCAAATAAAATTTTCATGCTACAATGTTTCTATGAAATTTGGTTCAATGATACATTATGGGTGTGATAGATTTGTGTCACAGAACTTTTGTATGAAGATCCCTTTCAAGCTGCTTTATAAATGATTGCTGATAATGAAGTGCTTTGGTACTGGGCTTCTTGGTCCGAAAGTCCAAAAATGCCAGGGAATTTCTAGAAGCCT
Organism: Pseudonaja textilis; assembly: GCF_900518735.1. Next base: position 2,710,000 of record NW_020769346.1, on the reverse strand, counting down.
GGCATAATTTTCAAGATGGCTGCGCACATGGATGCTGTGGCTAACTGCTCCTTCTTTCAGTGTATGGTGTGTATGATTTTGTGTGTGTTTTGGATCCTTTCCTTGATTTAATCCTGTGGGGCAAGGAGCATCTATAGTTGGCAAGTCTTGTTATAAATTGGACTGAAATGTGAAAAGGCTATTACAGACATTTTTATAAATTCTCATAACATACCGAAGGAGGCAGCTAGGCCCCTGGGGGCGCCATGGATCACTATCCCTGTAGGAAAGAGGAAGAGGTGGAGAAAGAAGAACAGGAAGAGGAAGAGAGGATGCCATGCTGGGGGTTTTCTTTAGGCTGAATAAGTTTCCACACAAGCCTTCAATTCCAAGTGTATTTCTTACCAATGCAAGATCTCTGACTAACAAAATGGATGAATTAAGGCTACAGTTTGCAAAGACTAAATTCATCAAGAACAGCTGTGTTTTGCTAATCACAGAAACTTGGCTTCATTCATTCATTCCAGATGCAGCTATTGAGCTGGAAGGCTACATAGCTCACTGGCAGGACAGGAGTAGAGATTCTGGCAAGATCAAAGGGGGAGGTTTAAGCCTTGATGTGAACAAAAGCTGGTGTATCAATACAAAGAATGTAGACAGCCACTGCTCCATGGATCTGGAGTATATGACATTTAAATGTAGACCCATATATCTTCTGTGGGAATTCAGCATGGTTTTGATTACTGCAGTCTATATCCCACCTGATGCCAATACTACAATAGCTTTGGGATTCTTGTATAACATTGTTAGTAATCAGCAGAATAAGTATCCTGATGCTGTGCATATCATAACGGGGGACTTCAATCAAGCTGATTCAAAAGAAGTGCTCTCTAAATTCTATCAGCATGTTAAGTGTGCTACTAGAGGAGCAAACATATTGGACAAAGTATATACCAACATCAAACATGGCTATAAGGTTATATAATTACCACATTTGGGACAATCAGACAATCAGTCACTACTTTTAGCACCAGCTTACATCCCTCTTAGGAGACAGGCTCTGCCTATAATAAAGACAGTGAAATCTTGGCCAGAAGATGCTTCCCAACAACTTCAGGATTGTTTTGAGAACATAAATTGAGACATCTTTTACCACCCTGACCTAGAGGTGCACACTGCAATTGTTCTGTGCTATATCAAACACTGCACAGATACTATCACTGTGGATAAACATATTAGGATCTATCCCAATCAGAAACCCTGGATGACCAAGGAAGTGCCTCTTGCATGACAGGACCAAGGCCTTTAGATCCGGTGATGGGGCAAGATACAGTGCTGCCAGAGCTAATCTGAAGAAAGATATTCAGAAGGCCAAGACTGATTATAAGAGGAAGATTGAGGATAATTTTTATAGCAATAACATGAGGCAGGTGTGGTGAGGGATTCAACAAATTACAAACCATCAACCGACCAATGTCATCCCTGGTAAGGGGGATGCCTCATTGGCAGAGGAACTGAATCATTTCTTTGCTCGCTTTGAAGTGGAAACATCAGAGACAGATAAAACACAACTACCAGCCAGTTGTAGCCCCCACCTCATTGTGGAGGAACAGGAGGTGAGGAGCATTCTGAGGGCTGTGGACCCTAGAAATGGTATCTGATGGTATCTCTGGCTGCGTGCTTAAAGACTGTGCTAATCAGTTGGCTGAAGTCTTTAGCAGGATCTTCAATCGGTCTTTATCCCAGTCCACTATTCCATCTTGTTTGAAGGCTTCCACCATTGTTCCACTGCCAAAGAAGTTCCCTATCAATAACTTCAATGATTACAGATCAGTAGCACTCACTCCTATCATCATGAAGTGCTTTGAGAAATTGGTCTGCCGGCACATCATTTCTGGTCTTCCACATACATTGATAAACACCAGACTGCATACAGAAAGGATAGATCTAGAGAGGACGCTATAGCCATCACTCTTCACACTGCTCTGACTCATCTAGAATGGTGTGTGTGTGTGTGTGCTATGTGAGGATGCTTTTTGTGGATTTTAGTTCTGTGTTTAACACAATTCTTCCACATAGACTAGTGTCTAAACTTCTGAACCTTGGGCTTTCTAATTCAATCTGCCTTTGGATTATGGATTTCCTGTCTGGCCGCTCACAGAGGATCAGATTAGGTAATCATACCTCTTCAGCCCTTATTCTTAACACTAGTACACCACAGGGTTGCGTGTTGAGTCCCTTACTCTATACTCTTTATGTGCATGACTGCATTCCCACTCATATTAGTAATACTATTGCTAAATTTGCAGATGATACAACAGTGTGGTGGGACTTATCTCTGGGGGGGATGAGTCTGCCTACAGAGATGAAGTAGACCAGTTGCTTTCGTGGTGTGGAGATAATAACTTGGTCCTCAACACCAATAAGACCAAGGAACTTATAGTGGATTATAGAAAGAACAGATCAGACATCCAGCCCTTGCTTATCAATGGAGACTGAGTGGAGCAAGTGGCCAGTTTTAAGTTTCTGGGTGTTACTCTAAAAGAGGACCTGTCCTGGGGCACCCACATTACAGCCCTGGTCAAAAGGGCCCAGCAGAGATTATACTACCTGATGCTTCTCAGAAAACAACAACTGAATGAGAAATTGCTAGTGACCTTCTACCGCTGCACCATAGAGAGCATTTTAACATACTGCACCTCTGTATGGTTTGCCAATTGCACAGTGGCAGCTAGGAAAGCACTCCAGAGGGTGAACGTCATTGCCCAGAAGATCATTGGTTGCCCTCTCCCCTCTTTGGAAGAGTTTTATAGCTCCCACTGCCTTAAGAAAGTTCAAAACATTCTCAAAGATCCATCTCATCCTGGGAACCCTTTTTTTGAACTATTACCATCTGGCAGATGGTACAGAATAATAAAAACAAGGACAAATAGGCTGAAAAACAGCTTCTATCCCAGGGCAGTAGCTCTTTTGAATTCTGCTGTATAGTGCAGTGTTGGTGTAGTGTTGGGGGTTTCCAGTTCAATGTGTGAAGGGTGAAGAATGTGTGTTTGTGTTTATTTTCATGCTCATGGTCATGATGTGCACTGAAGATGGTGTTTGATTTCGTTGTATGAGGTGCAATGACAATAAAGTAAACTAACTAATTCTGACAAATTATCCATAAACAAACGTGTAGACATAATATATATAAACTATGTAAAAGAGACTATCACCCACCCACCCCCCAAAAAGAACAAAAAGACCCAAGCACCTCTCCATAGATTAACACAAGCATAGATTAACTCCAAGATTAACATCAACTAAACAATATCCCAATCAGGGAATTGTCAAACAAGCCAACAGTAAACATCTCAACCAAAGAATCATTAAGAGTATCCCAGAATAAGAAATTGAGAACAAACCCCACTCTTTACTAGCACTGATATTACCTAGTTTGGGTAATTAAACAACTGCAAGAAAACAAGCAAACTTGGAGAGCACCAAGGACCCCCTCAACTTCAATCCTGAGCTACAAATATTCTCCTTTACTGAAACATCTTAAAAATAAATTAGGCAGACCTCCACATCATTCTGTCTTCAGTTAAAACAGTGTTTCCTGAACTTTTTCAGTCCACTGCCCTCTTGGTGCTACAAACTCATCCTCGGTGCCCCCCACCCAGGGGTGGGATTCACATTTCTGTAGGCATGGCCTAATTTGAAGGTGTGGCTTGGTCACATGACTGGGTAGGTGTGGCTTGCTGGTCATGTGACTGGGTGGGCATCGCTTGCTGGTCACATGACTGGGTAGGTGTGGTTTGCTGGTCATGTGACTGGGTGGGCATGGCCAGGTGACTGGCAAACAAGTGGTCCTCACTTAATGGCCGGTTGTTTAACAAGTGTTCTAATTTATGACTGGCCTCTCGAGAGATACTTGACCTGTTTTTGAAGTTTTGACAGCCATGCACACACATACACACATACTCCCTTCTAACTCTGCTGGAGCAGGTCATTGGACTAGAATTGGCAAAGCATCTCTGATTAGATTCTAGTAGTGAATAAAATCTAATCAGAGATGCTTTGCCGATTCTTGATTTGTTTTATTTGTATCTCTTTATTTTATGTTGCTGAATTGCATTGACATGTGTGTCCCTTCTTGTGCACAACCCAATTTTTGCAGCAAAAATTACCAATCTCTGGCTCTGCTCTACTTTTCAAACATGCCAACACTGCTGCGTTCTAGGTGAGCCCACTGCACTGGAGGGACCTGCCCAAGCAAGTCAAGTTAATGGGGTGAGCCTGAGAGGGAAAGAGAGAGAGAGAAAAGAGAGAGAGAGAGAAGGAAGAAAAGAAAGAGAAAAGGGAAAGAAAGAAAAAGGGACAAAGAAAGAGGGGGGATGGAAGGAAAGGACAGAAAGAAAAAGAAATAAAGAAGGAGGGAGGGAGGAGAAAAATAATGAAATATCTATTCTAGTCCAATCATCTGCTTCAGCAGGGTTAGAAGGGTGTGTGTGTGTGTGTGTGTGTGTGTGTTCTCCTTGTAATTTACCAGTACATTTTGGTTTTGCCTTCTTCAGAATTGGCACTGTAATACATTGGGGAAAAGTAATTTTTAGGGTGGAGTCTGGTCCAATGGATCCTGTTTAAAGCCTCAACAAAATGTGAGAGCTTTCTGATAGTCTTGACCATGTTTCATCCACAGAACTTTTAATAGAAGCCAAAGATGTTTCAATGTGTAAAAGGGCCTCAGTCTAAACTAAGCCTCATTTCAATCTGATGCATCAGATCTCTCTCTCCTCCTCCCTCCCTCCCCGATTGGCTTTGCTCTACTTTCCCGATGTGCCTGCGGGGCTGGCGCTTCGAACATGGATGGATGGATGGATGGATGGATGGATGGATGGATGGATAGATAGATAGATAGATAGATAGATAGAGACAGGTAGGTCGATAGATTGGTAGGTAGGTAGGTAGGCAGGCAGGCAGGCAGACCTTTTGGATGAATATATGGATTGGTAGGTAGGTAGATTGGTAGAGAAATAGGTAGGTAGGTAAATATAGATCATATTGGTAGATAGGTAGGTAGACAAAAAGACTGGTAGGCAGGCAGGTAGATAGGCAGGCAGGAAGGCAGACAGACAGACAGATCTTTTGGATGGATAGATGGATAGATAGATAGATAGATAGATAGATAGATAGATAGATAGATAGATAGATAGATAGATAGATAGGTAGATAAATCTATATTGGTAGATAGGTAGGTAGGTAGGTAGACAGAAAGGCAGGCAGGCAGATAGGTAGGTAGGTAGGCAAGCAGGAAGGCAAGCAGACAGACAGGCACACCTTTTGGATGTATGTGTGTATGTATGTATGTATGTATGGACAGACAAACAGACAGACGGACAGACAGCGACAGTGGCAGCACTTTGGGAAAGTAGAGCAAAGTCAGAGTGGAAATTGAAGTCCACACAAGTTGCCAAGGTTGAGAAACATGGGCTGAATATATCAACCTAGCCATTCTGCTTTAGAGTTTAGCATGCTGTTTGATTCCAGCTTAGTCAATAACCCATGGCTAAGATCTTCCTGCTCCTTAATGTAGCTGCCCCTCTGCTCCTTCTCCAGCCCCCTGCCCCAGTTCTTTCTTTGGCATCCAATTTTGCAATGCCAACCTCTGATGCAGCCGACTTCACCTTCTTTGCTTCAACCCAAGGTCCACTTCCATTGGGCCAAGCAAGGGGAGGTACTCTGCACACACTCAAGACTCCCAACTTCGAGGAAGCATTCCACCTATCTTTATGCTCCACCCGGGAGGAGGAAGGTGTACAGAAGCATGCCAGACCAGCGGAGGCAGAGTGAATGATCACTTGGAAACTAAGCAAGCAAACAAGCAAGCGCAGGGCTCGGTCGGAAGAACCGGGCTGCAGAGGGAGGCTAGATTCTAGGTCTGGAATGGCCACGTAGAGCCAAACTGAACCGAGCCACGCACCTTGGAGAGTCGCAGCTGCACCTACCCTCATCCTGAGTGCAATCCCTGCTGGCTGGAGAGGCAGAGGCCGGGCAGGCACTGAGCACTCCCTTGTTCTCCTCTGGGGAAGGGGCCCTAACACCGGACCACCCACCCCTTCCACTGCGTGCCTTAGGAGGGTTTTGCTTTTGGGCCTTCTGGTGCACCTCTGCCACTTCCATCAGAGAGGGCAGCCTGCAAGCTAAGGTGCCCCCTTTCTGCCACCTCCCATCTCCCCCCCCCCCCCGGCTTGGCAAGGCTCACCATGTGTGGGTTCCGCATTTGAGGCGCCAGCTACGGAGCGATGAAACAGTCAATAGGCTACGTAGCTGGCAGTCAGTGAGCCTGCAGGGCCGGTGCCTCAAACGCCCCCCCTGCTGCCTCTTAGCGCCCCCTGCCAGCCCCCTTGCCTCTTAGCGCCCCCCTAAGGCATGCCACTGCCCCCCCAGGGGGTGGTACCACCCACTTTGGGAACCACTGAGTTAAAACATTGAAAGATCTTGAGTAAAAAGAGAGACAACTAGTCAGTACAAAGGTAGATGAAGCAGGATTTCAACTCAGATTATAGTTTTTTAAAAAATCTGATTTTGCTCAATGAACTCAGATTTGATTAAAATTCTTATTCTTGGAATTTCAAATAAAATAATGAAACAGATTTTAAAGCTGAATATCATTTTTCAGAGTTAATCATTCCTGAATATTACTGCACTGTAGTATGCTATGAACAATTTTGAGCCCGTGATTTATAAGCATTGTAAAGAAATTAAACCCAGATATACCATTTCTGTTTTTGATACTGTCAGTTTCATCACAAGTTTAGAAAAACAGACATAGCAACAGATTTCTATATATAATTAATATTAATTCAGGAAACATGCTGAAACATCCATACTTGGCATCCTAAAACTCTTGGACCTATCAGTACCTGCTCCTTGTCTACATTCACTTTCTTTCTGTTTGCAAACAGCTGCAAGTTACCCATCTTTTAATTTGTGTATAATTTTTCTGAATAATGCTATAACAGGACTGTGGAAAATTAAAAATGAAAGGAGGCTTAAACTACATTAGCTCCTGCTATTACCACCCCTGCTTGTAAGTTCATCAGAACTTCTTGCTAGTCTTCTTATTTTAAATCTTAAGAGCTCCATCTAATCAAATAGCATTCCATGTCAGATATATGTTATGGTTTTTAATGTTAGCAGGACAAAAATAAAATCTAGTTAATTTTGTGCCCTAAACAAGCATTTCTGATCTATCAACAGATTCCAGATTTTTCATTAACTAGCTCTTCTGATTCTAGTACAAAATACACCCAGGATTATCCAAGCTACTTTGACTGTGGGTCTGTTGCTTATTTTTCCTTCTTTGCAACATTTCCATGCTTTATTGTAACTCATGAAATACAGCTAGAGTGAAATTGCCATGAGCTAATCAGAGACCTCCTTCAAATATCTTTTAAACTGGAATTTGAGTGGTGGTGGTGCATGGAATGGTCTTTTGAGTTATAATTAAATTGTTGGAAGAAAAATCCAGTATGGTTCCAAGCCAGGAGAAAAACGCTGGAAATAAAATGGAAGCTGACTACAAGGAAATTTCCAGAATCTTCAGTGACAGCAGCATATTTTTGGGGTGGCTGACAAAATGGCTGCGTGAGTGATAGATTTTTATAGGGTTCTGGGATTGAGATGCTCCAGGGGATTGTGCAGTGTAATGAACCTTGTGTCTTTTACTATTCTAATGGTGGTGGATAAATCCTATTATGTCCTAAAGGTCATGTCCTGTCTTTAGAATTTGGGTGGGGAATATAAATTCTTAATCCCATCAGCTCCAGCCTTTTGTGGGAACTGTGGCTCATTTTGTTTATGAGTAGATTGGCCCAGTCTTTCTTAATAGGTACAAAATATCCATCTCTAAAGACTTAAGACTTCTGCTTGAGGCTATGCCAGGAAGACTGAGGATGCTTTCTGCCTTTAAGATTTTTCTCCATTTCCCACCTGCCTTAGCTATTAATTTAGGGCATCCTGGGACTTGTGATGTAGCCTGCGTGCAAGCCCAGATTATTGATATTTTTGAAATTGTGCACAATGAACTCTGGGATTCCTACTAATGAGACCATCAGTGCAACATATTCTGTCTTACTGGGCAGCATCATTTGTGAATCACAATCAGGGCACAGGATTTGGATATCTCTTTTCTGCTATCTCTTCAGTGAGGGCATATGAATTGTTAATCACCTGAGGGCAGGGGTGGCACTGAAATTTCTTAACAAGGTTCTGTGGGCGTGGCCTAATTTGTGGGTGTGGCTTGGTGGTCATGTGATGGGGTAGGAGTGGCTTGCTGACTGGGCGTGGCTAGGTGATTGTGTGACTGGGGTGGGCATTGCCAGGTGGCCATGTGACTGGCAAACCAAATGTTAGTGGTCCTCGCTTAATGACCAGGTCTTCACTTAATGGCCAGTTGCTTAGCAAGTGTTTTTTGCCAGTTTCCAAGGCCTAGGGAGCCCTGGAGAGGACAGGGCGAGGCCCGGGCAGGTGGCCATGTGACTGGCAAACCAAATGTAAATGGTCCTCACTTAATGACCAGGTCCTTGTTTAATGTCCAATTGCTTAGCAAGTGTTCTAGTTTATGACTGACCTCCACAGTTTTGGGTGTTTTGACAGCCACACACACACACACATACACACACACCCTTCTAACCCTGCTATTCTTCGATTCTGTAAGGATCTCCTGCTGAAGGAGGGGGTTGGACTAAATGACCTCTGAAATCCCTTACAGGCCAGCCCTGTGTTGCTTCAATGTCTTCTGTCCTTCCTTTCTCTCCTTTTTTTCTCTCTCCCTCCCACCCTCCTTCCATGTATTTATCTATCCATCCATATATCTCATTTACTTTCTCCTCTTTCTTTCTTTCTTTCTTTCTTTCTTTCTTTCTTTCTTTCTTTCTTTCTTT
>NW_020769346.1:2682294-2701084 GCF_900518735.1 Pseudonaja textilis | reverse complement strand
TTTCTTTCTTTCTTTCTTTCTTTCTTTCTTTCTTTCTTTCTTTCTTTTGCTTTCTTTCTGCCCCTTCCTTCCATCCCCCTTTCTTCCTTTCACTTCTTTTCTCTCTCCCCTTTTCTTTCTTTCCCTTTTCTCTGTCTTTTCTTGTATCTTCCTTCTCTCTTTCTGTCTCACTTTCTTTCTCTCTCCCCCCTCCCTCTCCCCCTCTTTCTCTCTCTCTCTTTCTGTCCCTTCCTCCTCCCCTCTCTCCTTCTAAAGCTAGGAAGCCCACCTGAAACACACACATACACACACACAGGGATGGGATTCTCCCAGTTTGGCCCTGTTCTATTGTACTCTGCCTATCAGAGAATAAGCCTGCAGGCAGGGACTGTGCTTTTTAATCTTTGTGCAGGGTCTTAAAAAAATACATGCAATCAACAGAAACAAAGGAGGCAGCTTAGAAACAAGAGGATGCTCAGAGCAACTCCAGTTCTACAGTATCATAGAATAAGAGCAGCCCAGAAGAAAGACAATAGCAGGAAGGAAGGAAGGAAGGAAGGAAGGAAGGAAGGAAGGAAGGAAGGAAGGAAGGAAGGAAGGAAGGAAGGAAGAAAGAAAGAAAGAAAGAAAGAAAGAAAGAAAGAAAGAAAGAAAGAAAGAAAGAAAGAAAGAAAGAAAGAAAGAAGAAACCACCCTACTGAGGGCTGCAGAATCATGCAGCCTTTAACGTTTTAGATTGGTGAGCCTTCCTAGACCCAACTGATGCTTCTTATTGTATCTACAGTACATGAGTTTCAGTCCCGAAGATGCTCCTTCTCCCCAGGAGCCCAACCTTCAGTTCTGGATGAATACTTCTGCACCCTTTCACTCTTTGTTCCTCAACATCCTTCTTACATTGGATCACAAGCTATTGAACCAGATCAGAGCCAGGAACAACAGTTGCAGTTATGCTGCAATGGCCATAAGTGTGAAAAATTGTCATGTCACTTTTTTTCAGTGCCTTTGTAACTTTGAATGGTCACTAAATGAACTGTTGTAAGTCAAGGATTACCTGTACAAAAATACAAAAAGCTTCTTTGCTTGCAAAAAGCTGCCCTAAATACCAATCATTAGATTAAAAATACCTGCAAGCCAAAGTTACAAGTCAGGCAGTGTGCCAGAGCACCTTGAGGAATGAAAATATTTAAAATGCAGCAAAAACTATCAAACAGCCAACTCTTGCTCATAAAGTGAAACCCTTTAACAGAGAGGTCATTTAAGAAAGAGCACACCCAGGAGAAGCAATCCCTTAGATCTCTTTGCACCATTTAAAAATACCAGCTGGTCTCACTCACTTCACAAGATATCCTAAGGAAATCATCCAGATTTAAGGAAAGGTCACATGCCCCCCAGAAAGGGAGTAAAAAAAATCAGTGCCAAGCTTGCATCCTGCCTCTTGGAAGTATACCCCAAAAGGACAGTGCCAGATAGTATTAAAGCAGTGAAGGAAGACCCACTCCCCAAATAGAAAAAGAAACCATGAGTCAAGAAAAAATTCAAACACAATACAGATATTTAAATCACAATAGTAGCTGTTGCTTGTTGAAGCTGAATAGGGAAAATTATCCCATCAATAAACACAGGATTAAACTTCACCAAGCACAGAATTAACCTTCACCAAAAACCAGTTTTAGACCAAAATCAAAAAGGGTATGTAAACTTATGCTTGAATGTCAATTCTTCTAGCTAGCCAAGAAGCCTTGGTGAATGTCACTCATCTTGGTTCCCTGTCACTAAAAGCTTTGCTTCATTATTCAATGATTTCTTCAAAGTACTGATTGTCCAGGGAAGTATTTCCTCCCAACAGCAGTGTAAAAATCTTAAAACAACCCTTCCCCTTTGTTAGATCGGGTAGATCGGTTCCATTGAGACGTGAGACCAAAGTGAACAGTCAGCTCTTTATTGAACATACAGTTCTGTACAGGACCTGTGCTTCCCGACGGCTCTTCCTATAGCATGAGGCTCGGCAGCCAATGACAGCGCTTTGAATCTCCTGCGATCGGCTCAGCCAATCGCGGTAGATTCTTAGCACGCCAATCATGGCCGCTTAGTCGGCCAATCAGGTTGCGGTCCGTGAGGACCAATCAGAATTTAGGATTTGGAGAATGTTAATATAGAACACCCCTCCCCTCTTGGTTTCGCCCGACGGAGCATGGTGACGTAGTCGCGCATGTAGGTGGGGCTTCGTACTTGCCTAGTTGACTTGTGAAGCTCCCATCTGCAACAGCTTGAGGTCTACTGGTGAGTATGGCTGGTTTATTGTTTGGGTTTGGCTTGTTCTGGTTGGGGGTGTGTTCTGCTAGCGTTTTAGGCCTTTCCTCTTCCCCTTGTCTGGTGTTTGGGGTTTCCCCCCTCTGGTTTCTTCATTAGTGGTTGTTTGCGGGGTGTTGGTGCTGTCAGCGGCTAGTCTTGATCATAGCTGGTCGATGTGCTGCTTCCAGCTCTGTCCGTCAGTGGTTTGCAGTCGGTACGATCAGGGCCCTGTTACCTGGGCTATCTGTGCCAGTACCCAGAGTGGGTCTCCTGTGAAATTTTTTGCATAGACGGTGTCTCTGATGTTGAATGTTCGATGTTTACTGGACGAGCCTGGGGGTTTCTCCAGGTTGTACATGGGGTGCAATCAGTCTAGGGGGGACCTTAGTTTTCTGCCCATCAGTAGTTCTGCTGGGCTTTTATTTGTGGTTGTGTTGGGTGTGATGTGTTGTATGAGCAGCATTCTATTTATTTTTTCTTGTATGTCGCCGGTTTCTATTTTTTGTATGGATTTTTTTTGTGTACTGAACCATTCACTCCACCCGCCCATTCGCCGCCGGGTCAGTGGCCGATGTTAGGGCATGCCTTATGCCCCGTTCGGCCAGGTATTTTTCGAACGCTAGTGCCATAAACTGTGGTCCGTTGTCCGACACTAGCACATCTGGCAACCCGTGTGTGGTGAAAAGTTTATTCAGTTTTTCTATGACGGCTTCAGTTGTTGTGGTTTTCATGGTGCTTACTTCCAGCCAGTTGGAGTAAGCATCTACTGTGACCAGGAATGTGTGTCCCTTGGTGGGCCCGGAGAAGTCTATGTGGATTCACGACCAGGGGCCTCTAGGGGTCTCCCTTTTCAGGACTGGTGCGGCGGGGGAGTGGATCGCGTTTCCTGGCACCTTTTGCATGCAGCCACCCATGTCTCAATTTGTTTGTCCATCCCTGGCCACCAAGCGTAACTTCTGGCCAGGGCTTTCATCCTGATGATGCCCGGGTGCCCCTCATGCAACATGGCTAGTACCCTTTTTTGTAATGTCTCTGGTATCACCACCCAATCTCCCCAAAGTATACACCCCTTTTGCGAGAAAAGTTCGGTTTGTCGGTTTCTGAAAGCTTTGAAGTGTTTGTTTCCATTGCTTTCTGGCCATCCTTTCTCTACCCAGCTCAAGATTCGTGCCAGCCACTTGTCTTTATTTGTTTCTCGGGCAATGTCTGGCGCAGTCAGGAGTGGGCTGGGTAAGGTCTCTATCTGCAGGGTTGTTGTTGTGGGTGCTGGTCGTCCCCCAGATCTGGTAGGGGGGAGCGGCTCAGTGCGTCTGTGTGCAAGATGTCATTGCTGGGCCGGTGTGTCAGCTGGTAACTCTAGGCGGCAAGGAACCCAGACCACCTTGTCATCCTGGGTGACAGGATGTTCAGGGTGGCTTTGTACCCTGCCAGTATCCCTAGTAATGGTTTGTGATCAGTAACGATTGAAAAGGTCCTACCGTAGAGATACTCATGGAACTTTTTCACTCTGAAGATGATCGCTAGGGCTTCCTTGTCCAGCTGGCTGTAGTTTCTTTCCGGCTTGGACAGCGTTCTCGAAAAGAAGGCGATGGGTGCTTCCTTTCCATCTGGTAACGTGTGGCTGAGGATCGCCCTGATGCCAAAGGGTGATGCGTCGCATGTTACTGTCAGCGGCAGGGTCTTGCTATGTTGAATGAGGACTGCGTCAGACGTTAACAGGTTTTTGGTCTGTTGGAATGCGTTTTCCTCCCGCTTCTCCCAAGTCCAGGCAGCTGTTTTGTCCAACAGCCTATGCAAAGGTTCTGCCGCAGTCGCCTTTTGGGGTAGGAAAACATTATAAAAGTTAATAAGTCTCAAAAACACCTGCAGTTCCACCTTGTTTTTTGGTCTAGGGGCTTCCTTGATGGCTCTGAGTTTTTTCTCGGTGGGGTGGATTCCGTGCTTGTCTAGGAGATACCCCAGGAATTCGACCTTCTCAGTGCAGAGTTGGCATTTCCCTTTATTAACTTTAGGGCCAGAATCTTTGAATTTTTGCGGTACCGCCCTTAGGTGGGTTTCCAATTGTTTTTTATTGGGGGCTGCTACTAAAACATCATCAAAATAGGGTCCGACTCCTTTAATTCCCTGGAGCAGTCACTCCATTAGCCTTTGGAAAACCCCAGGTGCGACGCTGACTCCAAATTGGAGTCAGTTGCATTTAAATGCCCCTCGATGTGTCACGATTGTTTGAGCTTTGGCGGTTTCAGCATCGACTGGCAGTTGCTGATAGGCTTGAGCCAGGTCGAGCTTCGCGAAGACCCGGCTTCCCCCCAATGAGTGCAGAAGGTGCTGTACCACTGGGACGGGGTAGGCACTTTGCTGCAGGGCATGGTTGAGGGTGGCCTTATAGTCACCACAGATTCTTATGGAGCCATCTGGTTTGATGGGGGTGACTATGGGTGTTTCCCAATGGGCATGGTCAATTGGCTCTAAGACCCCTTGTGCGATGAGCTTATCTAATTGTTCATCGATTTTGGGCTTGAGCGCAAATGGCACTCGCCACGGCTTAAGGCAGATTGGGGCAACATTTGGGTTAAGGTTGAAAGAGATTGGGGACCCCTTGTACTTGCCTAGGGTGTCATTGAAGACCTCCTGAAGTCCCTTATGAGCGTTGCCTCCCAGTCCGCCTCGTCAGTGTGGTGAATGCCCGTCACCTCGATTCCCAGTGGCGTGAACCATTGTAGTCTGAGCAGGCTGGGATGGTCTTTGTCCACGATTGTGAGCAGCAGTACCTCAGTGTGGCCTTTGAAAGTTATTTTAAAGTGTCCAATGCTGACTACAGGGATACGGTTTCCGTGATAGTCCTTCAGGGTCAGGTTTTGGTCGTTCAGCTCGTGGCAGTGGATGGTAGGCACCAGGCGTTTGATTGTGTGCCAGGAAACCATGGAGAGGTAGGACCCAGAATCCATCTCCATCTCGCATGGTTGGTCCTCGATGCCTACCTCCACGCATACCTTCTGGGCGTCGATGGTTGAGGAATGGCTGATGACAACCATCTGGTGGGTTTCTTCTCTCCACTGTACCTCGCTGAGTCGTCTGTTCCGGCCATCCCGGCTCCATCGGCTTTCGGTCTGGTGGTCTCGGTTCCTGGGGGATAAGCTGTCTTGTCGCCTGGGGCTGCTGCCTCGACGCCGGGGACTGTGGTTCCGCTTGTTCCGGCATACCTTGGCGATGTGCCCCCACCTTTTGCAATGCCAGCAAATGGCATCAAGAAAACGGCATTCGGAGTGGGGGTGATCACCTCCACAGCCAGCACACTGGAACCCCAACTTACGTCCTCTCCAGTCCCTCCGATCACGCTCCACCTGGAGTCAATGGATTTCTTCCTCTTCATTGTCGGTGTTGGAGGGGGAATTGATGTCGCCATGGTGGGTGGTGGTAGTCGCCAGGTGGCTGGTCTCCACGTGTCTCTCCGGTGCTGGGCTTGTCTTGATGGCTGCCGGGCGGTCTGCCCCGTTTGCTTGCTGCATCCGGGCCACTGACTTGCGGGTAGCCTCGGCTGCAGTTGCTTCTGCGACAGTGTCAGCGAGGGAGATATCGCCTTGGCCATCAGCCTGCTCTGTAGGATGGGGTCTCTGAGTCCGAGGACAACTCAGTCTCGCAGAGCCTCGTCCAGATTGGTGAACCCGCAGAGGCCTCCGAGGTCCCTCAGCTCAGCCACAAAGTCGCTGATGCCCTCGCCCTCACGCTGGTCCCATCGCTAGAACTCTTGCCGTCAGATGAGGGAGGGTACGGCAGGGGCATAGTGGTTCTGCAGGATGGGCTTGAGTTTGGCCCAGTCCATTTCCTTTATGTCCTTGGGCTTTGCCAGGGCCTTGGCCATCTTGAACACTGCGGGCCCGCAGTGTGTCAGGAACACGGCCCGTTTTCTCTGCCTGTTGGCATCCTTGAGGTTGCTGCATTCCAGGAACATCTGGAACCTGTCGGTGTAGGACTCCCAGTCCTCAGTGACCGGGCTGAAGGGTGCGGGTGGCGAGGTGCTGCTGGCCATCTTGGTGGTCGTTTCGCGCCATTTGCCACGTGCTGGGTTGGTCTCTTTGTCTCACGATCCCATCCTCATCGCCAGTGTTAGGTCAGGTAGTTCAGTTCCATTGAGACGCGAGACCAAAGTGAACAGTCAGCTCTTTATTGAACATACAGTTCTGTACAGGACCTGCGCTTTGTGGTAGCTCTTCATATAGAGCTAGTGCGCGGCTCGGAGGCCAATGACAGCGCTTTGAATCTCCCACGATCGGCTCGGCCAATCGCGGTAGATTCTTAGCGCGCCAATCACGGCCGCTTAGTCAGCCAATCAGGTTACGGTCCATGAGGACCAATCAGAATTTAGGATTTGGAGAATGTTAATATAGAACACCCTTTAAGAAAGCCAAGCCTCACAAGCTCCAGAGACAGCAAGTCTAGGCTGTCTGCCAAGAATGTAATAAGGGTGGAAAAAAACAAACGGAGATTGCTTCTAACTACCTGTTCTCCGAACTGCTTAGAAAGTTAACAAGAGGTTCTATAGAACCAGATAGAACTGGTACAATCCCACCCCTGCTTGAGGGGGACATGTCCCCCTGTGGAATCGGCATGACTAGGCCTTAGTGCCACAGAGCAAGAACCAGCCTAGGGAAAGCTTTATGTGGGGGTAGGTGAAGGAGATTGTCTCAGTGTGGTTTTGAATGGTGTGGGTTGCAGCTGCCCCTGCAAGATGGGTAGTATAAAGACTCCTTGACTATTTTCCTTCTCTGTCTATTTGAATTCTTGGAACTTCATCAATATCTGTGTCTAATGTTTTGAATTCAGCAAACAAATATGGTATATCAAATTAGAATCACAGAATGGACTAGATTATTGTGTAATTATATGTTTAATATATTAACATTCAGGAAATCCATTAAGACATTGCTATTCTACATAGCCTTTGAAAGAGAAATGCAAGGTAAGTGGAGATAATCAATGGGTGGGTATTAATTTATGTAGGTGGTTTTATGTATTGATCATTCTTCTATTTTATGGTTTTAGTGTATGTTTTATGAAATGAAAGCCTCATAGTATCATTGGATGATACAACATGAAAATAAGTAAATAATAAATACCAAATCTAAACCCAAATATCTTCTTTAATGAATATAGATTGCCAGAAATAGAATGAAAAACCATACTTTGGTACAGCATCTCAGGTTTGAGTAGAACAAATCAGGGAATTCAAAGTTATTTATTAATTTATTAATTCAGGATACACCTTAAATAAAAGATGGAGTCTCTCAATCCATGCCCAAGCCAATTAGAGCATTGCTGGGTCTTGTGCATATGTATCTAACATAAAGTATGACTGTATTTAGTGAATCTTTCATCTCAAGGGTGTAAGAATAAGACTACACCTTTCATGTTTCAAAGACGAGGTTTTAAGAGTCTCCTTCATAAACCACCATAACTTCCCTGGCAGCTGCTGCATTCAGACACTCAGCAACCTGGGATATAAAACATTAGCATGATCAACCACCCATCCATTTTCCTTTTGTTACCAGAAAAAAAGATAGCAAATCATCCAGAATTCTGTGAGAGTTGCAATCCCACATAATGAAGAGTATATGGGAAAAAAGAATCAGAAGCAAAATTTCTGTTGTTGGACAAGAAATAAAATGGATCATTCTAGTGTGGGAACTGGTTTAAACATTGTTATTGAATGGAAAAGAATTATAGTTCGACCATGTCAATTATCACTCATTCTAGCAAATAAACTAAGTATTATAATGATCTTAATAGTGCAAAAACAATTAATACAGTATACTCAAATAAGCATCAGTGACTCAACTTTAAGCTATCCAAGAAAGCATCAAGATTTTTTCAAGGGAAATTATTGTATTTGTAGAGTGCCAGCAGGTAATGCCAAGTATGCCTTACTTCATATCATATCTTCTGTCACCTCAGTTAATGTAGCCCTTAATAGAGTGACTTTTTGCAGACTTTTACCTGCTTTTAGAAAGCATTGCCACTGAAGATAGAGGATGTGATATAAAGATAGAGGATATTTTTAAAAACCTAATATTTGCAAATTTTGTTTTACTTAGATCTCCTATGAATTCTTCATTTGCTTAATCTTACAGATATGTAGGTTTAATCAGCAAATTGTGATTACAAAAACTATTGCTCAGCATGATAAGTGAATCCATTTTTGGATTGTAGATACACATTTATATTCCATCCAATAGATCTTAAAAAAAATAATTTCTCCTGCCCAAAAATGATTCAGAATCATAACTGAACAAGGAAAACAAGTCAATATATTCACAAAATAAGTGAAATGTCAAATTTAACTGTGTTAGGGATCTGGATAAAAGAAGAATATGGTTCATATTCCTTTAATAGTTCTGTAGAAGAGATGTGTGTGTGTGTGTGTGTGTGTGTGTGTGTAATAGAGAGGGGGGGAGGGAGGGGGGGAGAGTTTTTTTGCAGTTTTCTATCACACCCTCTTGTAAACTATACACCATGCTTAGTTTTATGAAATCATCTGAAAATATTTCTCTTGAATTGGAGGAAATTGTTTCAAATCCCAGTTTCATGTAGAGTAGAAAAGAATGCAGAAAGGCAGGAAATAATACTTCTGGAAGGAAGTAGAAAACAGAAAGATATTGGATAAAGAGGCATATGAGTTTTAATCACACACAAGAAAAGTAATTGTATTTGTAAAAATGGAAAGGGGTGGTAATTGTAATGTTTACATGACTCATGGGGGAAAAAAATAAGCCCTTCATTTTTAAGGGCTAGATGGCAGCTTAACTAATTGCACATTTTAATGCACATCTGAATGTGTACCTGAATGTACAGTATGGAAAAACTACCATTTGGAGCCAGAATTTTACTTCTTACTCATCCCACTTCACAAATTAACATATAAAAGAATGTTTCCTATCTACCTAAATTTTAGTTATAAAGCAAGTTATAGGAAAATTATAAATAGATATTTATATCCTATTTGAAACCTTTCAAACCATATTAGAAAAAATATATAAATATGCTTAGAAATAAATAAGTGTAAGTAAGTGAAATTCTCACAGTAACTATGAGAGGAATCTATGTGATCTAGTGAACAACCACTTAAGTATGAGCCAGCACTATGCTTCTACTATCAAATAAAGAGCAGAAATGCTGCATCGTGGCAATTTTAAGTTTCACTATTTTATACTAGAGTAGTCCACAACCCATAATTTCTTCTCATTTAAATTTATTTGTTTTATTTAGGTATCTTTTTTGTTGGAACCTGGAATTGTTAAAAAACATTCATGATGTTCAAGGGATGTCTTACATGTATATCACAGTTTCAGAGAGACTATTTTAATGTAGCACAATATATGAGGTAACAATCTAAGATTCAGGAGACCTATTTTCAACCTATAGTTGATTATGGAATTCCCTTTGTGACTTTAAATCACTGTCTCTCAATCCTATCTATCACATAGTTGTAGGAATAAAATGACAGTGGTCATTATACAAGTTTCTTTGCTTTCTCAGAGACAAGATATAAATGTTGTTGTTACAAATGTGCTACCTCTAGAACTATGGCCTTTCATTTTAAAGTTGAAACTTCCACCTCTGAGAAACACCAGCCAACTTCCATAGCAATGAAAAAACATGGGAGCTATTGTTTAATCTTGAAGAACCAATCCCAAGTATAATCCCAAGTAGATGATTGCAGAGTTCACTCAAATCTTCTCCATTCAAATCTATCAAGCAGCTGATTGGAAGATCTCCACGATCTAATAATATGTAACTGATAAAAGAGTCTAACAAAGAGTCTAACAAAGCACTAACAAACACTAACAAAGCTTTCTCAAACAACCCTTCCTGTTTAAAAACAAAAACAAAACAAAACAAAAACCAAACAACATGGCTTTAAGGAAAAACAAAGGAACATTTCACAACCAACCTCTAATACTTCACCACCTCCACTATTTCATTACCTCAAGATCAATTATTGATAGATAATGCTTTGTCTAAAATAATTAATTTATCATTTAATAGTATAATAATTAATTGTTAAATGACCACTAATTTACTGATTTATTGATTGATAGTGATTCAATATTTTATCATTGATTAACTAATTGATTGATTGATTGATTTTTTAGTAATAAGTAAGCTTACTTTTTATTTGTTCTCTAACTTATCAATTAACATTTTTTTTGAAACTTTTATTGGGGTTTTCACAAAAACAAAATACAAATAAAACATCTTTTTTGAAAATAGTATGGTCCCAGGTTATCACTTCTTCATACAGACACAAAACTCAATTTCATGCTCATTTTTATATTCTATTCCATATCTTATTACCATTTTATATTTTCTACATAGTTTTTCCCCCTCTTTTAATTTTCTCAACTTTATTTTAATTATCTCATCTCAATTCAAATCATTATATTTCTACTTTTGTCTGTCCTGTTTCAATTTCATATTATCTTTTCTTATTAAACAAATTTTTCCCTGTAGTTACCAATTGGAGTATGACACCTTTATATCTTTTAATTTTATCCATTCAAACTCTTATTTAAGCTTCAATGTATACCTTTAAGATTATAGCATTCAATATAATACATAACTTCCAATCGAATTCTGCTTGGTACATTCTTAAAATACACACTATATTCTTAAAAAGAAAAAATTATATATATATATATATATATATATATATATATATATATATATATATATATGTAAATAAAACACACATTCCATTCCAATTCAATTCTATCATTAATATTCATTAAAATCTTAACATCTTTAACATTTCTTTTCACACATTTCTTGGAAACACTTATAAACTTTCCATAGTTAATTCTTTTTTCCTCATATTTCTCACTTATATTTTTATAAATCATTACTAATAATTAAAATGTTCCCATTTAATTCTCTCAATCACTTTAATTCATTTCCACTACTTTACAGTAAATATTTTATCCATCATTTTAATCATATTTTCTAAAATTATTTCTGTTTGTAATATAACAATGCTATCTTATGTACCTTTGCAGAATCCCTTTTGCAATTAAATTTTCACCCATTATCTCTAAACAAGCTTATGATTACAATCCTTATATCTTTTCCCTGTTTCCCCATTTCTTATTTCTGTCTTTTACAACTTCTTTTCCTTGCCTTCTTCCCCCTCTTCTTCTCCCTTCCCTTTTTACCACCTCGTCTCTCTACTTCTATCTCTCTCATCTGTAATCCCCTCTTCTGTTGCTTTTTAATATTATACTTATCTTTTTGGTTGTTTTTTCTAGTCTTAAACCTTTCACTCTCTTTCCTCCCTTTTTCTCCCCCCCCCTTAAAATTATTTGATCATTAAAGATGGCTTCTTCTTTGTCCTAATCTTCTTGTTTTGCAAGCGTTTCTTGTTGTTTCTCATAGTTCCAGATTTCCATTTCTAAGAATTGAAATACGAAGCCAAAAGAACCTCTCCCTTCTTGTGCATCTTCTTTCCATTTTTTAAGTTCCATTTTCAGTTCTTCTAAGAGTGATACCATTTTAAAGACTTTTAAACAACCACCCGGTTAATTTTAGTTATCTAGATGCAAAAACCAAAAATCACCAAGTAATCCAAATAATCCAAGGCTGTTTCTTCTTGCTTCTTTTTTCCACTTTCTTTTCCTGGGGTTCTATTATTTTGTTACCAAGTTTCAGTTAAAATGTATCTTTGAGGAATCTTGTTAAAATTTCACTGTAAGTTCCTTTTAGTTACAGTTCCATTCCTTAGTTCCAGTCAGTCTCCTCCATTTTTCCAGATCCTGCCCTTTTATTCTTTTTTTTTTCTCCTTTCCTGCTTTTAAAAACTTTTAAATATCCAGAAATCTTTATTATCCCTTTGACTTTTATTTTCAGCTTAGATGCCTATTAATGTCAAAATGGATTTTTTTCAATTTCTTGCTTAAGTCTCTTAGCTGTCAGTATAAGGAAGGGAAGAAAAAAAACCTAATCTTTTCCCTTCTCTCTCTCCTTCGCAGATTCAAAATCTTTGGGAACAATGTTATTAAATTTAAATTCCAGGGTACCTTACATTGTTGCTTTTTCAATTTAACCCGGTCAACCAAAACTTTCTCTTCTTATCTTCCTCCTGCACATTCTTTTCCGGTTCAGTTCTTCTTTGAGGTGGCCATTTCTGACCACCGCTGCAACCACCTTCAGGAAAGGGAGTAATGGCCAGCTGGGCAAGAGAGATGCAGCTCTCCTCGACCCTGCTGGAAGTCTCCCCCTTCTTCGCCACCTCTACGTGGTGGCTTAGCCCCGAAACCAGCCGGCTTGGGGTGCTCTGGTGGCAAGCACAGATCGAAACCATGCACAATCATGGATTTCGGTCTGTCAGACTCAAACCGGAAGTCATCAATTAACATTTATTAATTACCAACATTCATTAAGTAACTACCTATCACATTAATTAGCTATTGTAATCATTTATTGTCTATTGTCATTGACCATGCCAGCCAAAAACTCCAACCCTTCACTACCAAACACCAACAAAAGAATAATAGCTCTATCAAAGACCTCCCAGACTCCTGCACATGCTTCAAATGTCTTGAAACCATCAATGAAAGTGAAAATAACATTAAATGCCACCTATATGACAATCAAGCCCACCTCGCCTGCTTAAACTTAACCAAAAACCTAGCTGTTCACCTACAAACATCAGATATATTTCCTTGTCTATGTCCATCATGTTTACCTAAGCTAAACAAACTAAGTACCCTGTCTGATAGAGTTGAAAGCATAGAATCATTTATTCACTCAATAGAAGAACTCTTAGTAATACATTTTGAAACAACTATACAAGCAAGCCTAATCTCTCTTGAAAAAAAATACAGCACAGATAAGCAAATACCTCTCAGTTCAAAATCAAATCCCAACTCAACAACCACTACCACAATTACTACCTCAACTACAATCACAACTACAACCAAAAATAACCACCAAATCACAGCCACAAATAATCACTATCTCATCAAATAACACCATAAATGATATCCCCTTACTCATCAGAGACATCATGGAATGCGATCAGAAACATCCAAATGCCATCTTATTTGGTCTTGAAGACATCAACGAATCTGATGATATCATCAAAGTTTGAAATATCATAAGCAACTCCAATATAACAAACATCTCTCCTGAAGATATCATTGAAATAACCAGAGATGGCCCTGAATTCAAATACAATGATGGCTCGGCAGTCCCAAGATTCTGTAGAGTTGCTTGCAAAAATGAGTCCAGCAAATGGATATTCATTCATACAATAAACGCCATTGCTAAAACCAATCCCAACCATAACAAACTTCGCTCATGACCAGACTTATCAATACTGCAAAGAATCTGTTCCTGTGAACTCTGCACAGAACTCAAAAAATGTCTAGACAATGGAGGGAAGGACCCATACATTGACTACCATGCTGATTGTATCAAAAGTAAGTCACACAACCCACAACTCAGCATCCAATCCTACTTCATCCAATCCACCATCACCCAAAACTAGGCACACACACCCCAACTATCTCAATTCCAACTACAACTGGCCTTAAATGTAAGCTACTCAACGAAGAAGCCTTGTAAATAAAATACCTGAATTTCTCGTCTTACTAAATATGGCTAAATTCAACACTATATTTGTCTGTGAAACATGGCTCAAAGCATCTTTCCCTGACTCCATTACCACAGTAAGAGACTCATGTTTACCGATCAGATCGTGAAATCCGTAGAGGAAGTGGCGTTGCTATCTTCTATAAAAAGTCCCTACATCTAAAAAACATCCAAGTTACCCAGGAGCTTCCTGAGACCATTGTCTGTGAACTGTCCTTAAATATCACATTTCAATTCTTGCTATGTTACAGAGCCCCTGATTATGACATCAAACATGTAAACAAGTTAAATTCACTATTAACATGGGCAACATCCTGCCCACATGTTTTTATCTTTCTTGGTGACTTCAATCTACCTCATATTAACTGGACCCTAAACAAATGTACAACTGAACCCATACATGCAACCTTCAACAATGCTGTAACAAATCTGGAACTGGAACAACTAGTAACCAACAATACTAGACCTAACACCTGCCTCGATCTCATCTTCTGCAATAGTTTGAATTCAATTTATGGAATAAAAATTAAAGAACCCTTTTCCAACAGTGATCACAGCATGAATGACTTTTGTCTCAACATACATCCTCATAAAAATTATCATAACAACGGGATCCCCAAATATAACTTCAAAAAAGGCAACTATGATCTTATAGACAATTATCTCTCATCTCTTGATTGGCAATTTCTATTCACTGAATGCAATACTGTTGAAGACCATTACAATGTATTTTTACTTGAAGTCAAAAGAGTCATCAAACTATATGTACCAATTACACCCCCCCCAAACAAACAAAAAAACAAATCACCCATAACAATAAGGAAGCTCCAATCCAAAAATAAAACCCTTTGGCAGAAAAACAAATCTGGTCACATTGCCAACTTTAAAAGCCGATACAAAAATTTATGCCACCAGATAAAGACTGAATGCACCAATTATCACATTAAACAAGGGGAAAACCTTCTATGCACCAATTCCACCCGTGCTTTCTACAATTTTGTAAACAACAGACTAAAAGACTCAAGGTCCATCCCACCCCTGAAAGGACCTAATAGTAAAGACTGCAATGACGACACCATCAAAGCAAACCTCTTTAACACATTCTTTGGCTCACTACTTGTAAACAGCAATGGATCATGCCCAGTATATCCTAGTCGAACCACAGACAACTACAATGATCTAATACATATCGATTTTACAGAAGACAATGTTGAAAAAGCACTATGCAATCAAAAACCATCTCTATCTCTTGGACCGGATGGAATATGTGCCTACTTCTTAAAAAAGCTATCCACTGCCACAGCCAAATCTCTAAGTAGAATCTTTGAAAAATCTTTCAGGACCAGCTCTTTGCCAAACCTATGGTCACAAACCACAGTCATCCCCATCTTCAAAAAGGGAGACCCCAGCCTAGTTAAAAATTACAGACCAATCTCTTTATGCTGCGTCACCTGTAAAGTCATGGAATCAATTATTAACCAATCTTTCATCCTCCACCAAGAAACAAACAAAAACTCTCCAACAAACAATTTGGTTTCAGAAAAAAACTATCCTCTAATCTGCAACTCTTACACTGCAAAAACATATGGACTACACAACTCGATCAGGGCAAAGCAACAGACACAATTTACATAGACTTCTATAAAGCCTTTGATTCAGTGGAACATGGCAAACTACTCCTAAAACTAAAATCTTATGGTATCTCTGGACACCTGCATAACTGGATAGAAGCATTCCTGTCAAACAGACAACAAATGGTCAAAATTGGGAGCGTTCTATCAAATCCTGCAGCTGTCAACAGTGGTGTCCTTGGCAGAGTTCTAGGACCAACTCTCTTCATACTCTATATAAATGACCTCTGTGAGCATATTCAAAGCAACTGCGTTCTTTTCGCTGATGATGTAAAACTATTGTCAGATCCATGTTTCTGTCATTTCTTCAATGGAAGAAGAAAAGGGGGGGGGGGGGGGGGTTGATAAAGAAATCCTTTCTTGATGTAATTTGAATATATTTAATCTTATATTGAATTTGTATAACCCATACATGATACAATGGAGGGAGAAAACCTAGATGGCTGGAACCTATCACCTCTGAGAGGCACAGCCAGGAGATGAGAAGACCATAAAAATTCCACAGTGAGATGTGTCCTGGGAATCTCTGGAAAAGTTCGTTCTAAAAAGGGGGTGGTTTCTTTTTAAGGGAGTAGCCTTTTTCTTCTCTTTCCCTTCTTGGTATTTTTGTCTTTCCACCTACCTTCCATATTGGTTTTTTTTTCTTTTTCTTTTTGGTTTATTTTTATGTATACTTTTATATTTGAGACCTTCCAGAAGCAAGTATGGCCGGGACTGCAGCACCCAACTAACTATAAGAGCAACATGAGGAACATAGTCAATGCTGACACCTCATTGGTAGAGGAGTTGAACATCTTCACCTGCTACAAGGTGAAAAGACCAGACCCCATAGCTGCCTGCCAGCCTTCTGATTCCCAGTCATTCACTCTGTATGAACATCAAGTGAGAGCTACACTGAAGGCTGTCAATCCCAGTAAGGTCCAGATGGGGTGCTGGGGATAGTGGTAAAGAATTGTGCTGATCAATTAGCAGAGGTCCTGACAAAGATCTTTAACATCTTCCTGTAAATGGCCTGTGTTCCATCATGCTTGAAACAGCCACTATTGTCCCAGTTCCCCAAGAAAACAGCAATTAACTGCCTAAATGACTACAGACCTATCGTGTTAATGTCAATAGTGATGAAATGCTTCAAAAGACTGGTTCTCCAACACCTTAGGACATGCCTCCCACCAGACTTTGACAAACATCAGTTTGCCTACAGGTGGAACAGGCTGACAGATGATGCCATAGTTACTGCCTTACATACTGTAGCGAGCTATCTGGAGAAACCCGGAAACTATGTCAGGATGCTTTTCATTGACTACAGCTCGGCCTTCAATACTATCCTGCCCAGCATGCTTATCAAAAAGCTGACTGACTTGGATTTTCCCTCTTCAATTTGTGACTGGATCAAAGATTTTTTGAGGGACCAATCACAAATAGTGAAGGCTGGGTCTGTCACATCCACCTCCCTGAAGCTTAGCACTGGCTCCCCACAGGGCTGTGTGCTCAGTCCTTACCTGTACTCACTATACACACATGATTGTGTATCATCTGACCCATCCACTGTGATCATTAAGTTCGCAGATGATACTACCATATTGGGTCTCATTACAGATGGAGATGAAAAAGCGTACAGGAGGGAAGTTCAAAAATTATCCTCATGGTGCCTAGAAAACAACCTGCACTTAACTATCAGCAAGACAAAGGAGATAGACTTCTGGAAGAAGAGAGAGGAACCCGCCTCACTTTACATTGAGGGGGGCTGTGTGGAGAGAGTTTCCTCCTTTAAATTCCTGGGAGTCTACCTCAGTGAAGATCTTACCTGGAAAATCAACACAACCCAGGTGGCCAGAAACGGCAAACAGAAAATCCATTTCCTTAGGGTCTTGTGAAAGAATGAAGTGGAATAATGACTGATGACTTCCTTTTATTGGTCCACAATAGAAAGTGTCCTCACATATTGCATTACAGTGTGGTATGCTGGCTTGACAGCTATGGATAGAAAGACATTACAGAGGGTGGTGAGCACAGCACAAACACATCATGGGCTGTTCCCTGATACCACTAAATCAGTGGTCACCAACCAGTGGTCCATAGCCCATTGGTGGTCCGCAAGAAAATTTTGGTGAGCTGCAGAGAAATGTCACCCCAGAGCACTGCTAAGTTGCTATTTTTCCTTTTTTTCCCCCTGACCATCAGCTGTTCTGCTGTGCCGGGAGATTTAGATTAGCTAGAAAGCAGGAAACCATTGGATTTCTTGCTTTCTAGCTAATCTTTAGATCTTTGGCTCTGCTTTTAAGCAGAGCCAAACCTTCTTTAGGACTGAAGCTTCTATTATTCAGTGCAGACTCAGGTAGCCATTGGCAGAAAGATAGATCTCTGAATGAATCTGTGATTCTGTGAGCAACTCAATCTGCCTGCCTGTTTTACCTGATTTTGGATAAAAGTTGCTCTTTTTTATAAAAAAAATCAATATTCAATACATGGTGAGTTGTGAATTAATTTTGTGAGTTTGCTTGCAAACAAATGTTATGTGTCACTCAAGTAGCTGATGGAAGAAAGATAGATCTCTGAGTTAATCTGTGATTCTGTGAGCAACTCAATCTGCCTGCCTGATTTTGGGTAAAAAATTTAAGCTTTTTACCTGTGTCTTTTTGAGAATATTTTGAACTCTATTCAGTTATGATGTTCACTTTCCTTTTGACCCATTTATTCACCCTTTGATTTTGTAATTCAATATACAGTGATCGACCAAATCACTTTAATATGTATCTTACCTATCCACAGCCAATGTCAGTCCAATTAAAAAGTCCAGTTTTCTGTATTTTTAGCAAATTTTCTCTTTTCCTCCTTTTCCTTCCATTTTAAAAAATCTAGAAATTTTACTCACTGCTGAGATACTGCCACTTTAAAGATAGCTTTGAGTCACTTTTTTCCTGAATCTTCTTTTTCTCAGGGTTGCACTTTAAATATAAAAGATTCTTCTCACCCAGTTCCATACACTATTCACTGGCTCCTCTCCAGCACTTTTCTTAGGTTGAAGCTGTCTTCAGCTGTGTAGAGCTATTTTGGCTGCCTCTTCTTCCTGGTGTGGCACAGAAGGCTAAGAAAGCCCTGGGGCTCTACAGGAGAGTGTGTTCTCCCTTGGAATCTCACAGGACGCCCCTCCAGGGTGGTTTTCGCTTCTTCCAGAGCCCACAGGCAGTGCAGGGACAAAGACTCTGTTCCCTTGTGACTGGTATCACCGTGACATCACTTCCTGT
>NW_020769346.1:2630777-2672294 GCF_900518735.1 Pseudonaja textilis | reverse complement strand
ACACAAACATACACAGACAACACACAAAAAAACATAAAACCATCTTCCATCCTGCACATACAGTGTGTCAGTTGGTTTAGAATCTTCTGTGTGATCCTTTCACAATCATTGCTCTCAATCTACATCAATCTCACATTGTCAAACCAACACATGCCTATCTAGTTATCAATTATTAATTATCCTGCTATTTATTCCATCAATACTATACCATGCTGTCATCCAATGGCCATACATGTCCATACTACATTTTGTATCAGTCTACCAAATTTCTATAACAAAATTATCTATTCTGTTACCCCACCACGTCCCCCTATCCAACCACTGACAAAACAAATCCCACATCAAACAAAATTGCTTGTCCTCTTGTTCCCTAACCCCAAATGTCAGTTTACTCATCTCAGCACAGTCCACAACCCTTTCAACAACTTCCTCCTACATAGATATCCTGCCACCCTTCCAACTCTTCGCAAACACAACTCCAACCGCTGTCAAAACTTCCACAATCAAACATTTCAACTCCCCATTGCATATGTCTGGTATGACTCCCAATAAAAAGATCTCTGGTTTAATGTCTATATGTTGTTTTATAATTTTTTCCAACTATGTGTGGATTTTAGTCCAATATTTCTTTGCGTCCGAACATGTCCACCACATATGGTAATATGAACCAGGTATCTGATGACATTTCCAGCATTTATCTGATTTATTCTTAAACATTCTTGGAAGTCTTGTCGGGGGTAGGTGACACCTGTAAACATCTTATACAAATTTTCTTTATATGCAGTTGACATATAATTTTGAGACCACAATTTTTGCCATTTTCTAAATCACATATCAAAATTTTTCCCCCAAGCAAACATAGTTTCTTTAACTTGTTCCTCCTCCAATTTAAATCCTAATATATGTCCATAAAGTTTTTAAATTATCTTTTCATCAGTACCCATCAAAATTTTATCTAAATCAGTCAACTTATCATAAATACCTTCTGCTTTAGAGTCTTTATCAAACCTAGACTGTATTTGCAAATATGAAAACCAATTCATTTTTACACCTTGTTCCTCTAATTTTTGTATAGATTTGAGTTCACCCTTTTCATTCAATATCTCACCATATCTAACTGTTTGTTCCTTTTTATATATTATTGGATAAGAAAAAGCTTCAATAGTAGATATCCATGTTGGAATTTTTAAGTAATATTGTCTTTTATCTTCTCCCATTTCAAAAACAATGCCTCTCGAATATAATGTCTTCTAAAATAACCCTGTGTTTTAGTTCCCTTATACCAGAGAAAGACATGCCATCCCAACAGCAAGTCATAGCCTTCTAAAGTCAATAATCTACTGTTCCTCAGTGTTATTCATTCCTTTACCCACATCAAACTTGACGCCTGATAATATAGCTCCCAATTGGGCATGGCAAACCCTCCTCTTATTCTTGCATCTTGTAACAGCTTTAATTTTATTCTTGCTTTTTTACCCTGCCAAATATATTTCAAGACAATTCTATTTAAATCTTCAAAAAACTTTCCCTAGTCGAATAGGGATTGTCTAGAATAAATATAAAACTCTAGGCAATATATTCATCTTAATTGTAGATATTCTCCCAATCAATGATAATTGCAGGTTTTCCCATTTTATCAAATCTGTCGCAATCTGCTGTTTGAGTTTAACTTAGTTATCTTCCTTCAGTGTTCTACATCTTGGTGTAATATGTAATATAATGTAATAATATACATATATATAATATATGTAATATAAATATTTAACCTTGTTCGTGACCTGTATTTTTAAATTTTCTTCCAACTCTTTCTTTCGTCTTGCTAACATATTCTTTGTTAATATCTTTGTTTTGTCTTTATTTATTCTCAAACCTGCTACTTTTCCATATTCTTCTATTTTTTCTATTAATTTGGGTGCTGTTTCCAATGGGTCTTCTAATATAAATACCAGGTCATCTGCAAAAGCTTCCAATTTATATTCCTCCTTTTTAATTTTCATTCCTTTTATTTCTCTTTCTTCTCTAATATTCCTGTTCAACACTTCCAATGTTAACACAAACAGCAGAGGCAACAATAGACAGCCTTGCCTTGTCCCTTTTCTTATATCTATAGATTCTGTTAATTCTCCATTCACCATCACCTTTGCAGTTTGTTCATGGTATATTGTTTCAATGGCTTGGATATTTTTCTTACCAAAGCCCATTTGTATCAATTACAGTAAAATAAATCACCAACTCACATTGTCAAAGGCCTTTTGTGCATCTAGAAACATCAAGGCTATTTGCTTCTCAGGGTGTGCTTCATAATATTCCAGATTATCCAAAATAATTCTCACATTGTCTTTGATTTGTCTCTTTGGCAGAAATCCATTTTGATCAGTATGAATAAAATTATTTAAGTATCTTTTTAGTCTTTCTGCCAAAATTGAAGCAAAGATTTTATAGTCTGAGTTCAATAAAGATATAGGTCTATAATTTTTAACTTGCTGCAGGTCTGTACCTTCCTTCAGTATAAGTGTAATGTATGCTTCTGACCACGTTTTTGGTATTATTTTCTTCAACATAACTTCATTCATAACTTCTAAAAGATGAAGATTCAATATTTCCTGGAAAGTCTTGTAAAATTCCGCTGGCAAACCATCTGGACCTGGAGCTTTCCCAATATTCTGTTTTTTAAGGCTTCTGTTAATTCCATCATTGTTATATTTCCTTCTAACTTTGGTTCAATAGGTATCTGAGGTAGGTTCATTTTCTGTAGATATTGCTTAATTTTTTCTTCTTGAATATTTTCTTGAAAGTACAGTTTTCCGTAGTAGTCTTGTATAATTTTTTTCTTCTCCTCATTTCCATAGCAAACCTGTCCTTCTTTATTTATCAATTGACTAATCCTTGTTGCTTCTCTTTCCTTTCTCAATTTATAAGCTAGCCATCTCCCTGGTTTGTTTGCATCTTCAAAGTAATTCTGTTTGGCATTTTAATTTTTTTTGTGCTAATTCCTCTTTTTCTATTAATCCCATTTTATATCCATTTTATTTTTAATATCTTTTTTGTGGGGACTTCTGCAAATCTTTTTCCAATCTTTTATAGTCATCCTATGCAGGGGTTCCCAACCTGGGGTGTTCGTACCCCCGGGGTGCGAGACGATATTCCAGCGGGTGCAAGAAAAGTCCAGGTAAATAATAGGATATTGGCTATATGTTGGCATTTTTATTTATTATGCAAATTTATTATGCAAATAAATTTCAGGGGGTGTGAGGTTCGAGTGAAATTTCTTTAGGGGTGCAGGGTGAAAAAAAGGTTGGGAACCACTGCTCTAATGTCTTAAATGTTAAATTCTTCTATTATTCGAAGAAGGATTTTGGTAGTATCTTTCTAACTTTCTTTGTTGTTTTCTGTGTTTTATAATCCAACCGGTCATTAATTATTCCATTAAAATGTCCCATCATACAGATATTAACATAGTCCAATTCAATTATTTTCATATGTAATTTTCTGTAGGATTCTTCTTGTTTATCATTCAGGGCATAAATTGCAATTAGAAGTGTTTTAACACTGTTATCTGTTATTTTCACCATCAGAATCCTTCCATCATCATCTGTGTAAATTAGTTCTGCCAAAATTGTTTCTTTAATATATAATACCACATCTCTTTTTTTTGGATTGTGTCAGTGATGTAAATAATTTCCTTAGTTTAGTTTTAGTTTTCCTTATTTTAGTATATATTCATGTTGTTTTTTAATATGTACCTCTTGTAAACAGATTATGTCAAATTTTAATTTTTCTAATTTGTGAAATACTTTCCTTCTTTTAGTAGCCAAATTAAGTCCATTTATGTTAATCAAAATCAATTTTCTTTCATCCATGTTAAGCTTTATAAAAGGGTTTTATTGCTGTAGCAGATCTCAATTCTCGTTGTTCTCTGGGTTCACCACCTACTGCACCTTATTTTCTTTTTCAATTACTGCTATATACTCCTCTTGAAATTCAATTAATGATTCTTCCTTTCTTTCTTCTTCCTCCTTTCCTCTAAAGTATTCTAAGTAGAATAGCTCAGCTTTTTCAACTGTGTCAATTCTGTGTCGTTTTCCTGCCAAGTGAACAAGAGGCCTTCTGGCATCAATCATCTGTAGTTTACTCCTCTTTTAAGTAACTCTTTAGTCAAGAATAAATATTCTCTTTTCATCTCTCTTACTCTTCTTGGTATCTATTTCAGCACCACAATTTCTTTGTCTTTATATTTTAGTGTTTTCTCTCTCTCACCACCTGGAGTATCTGTTTCTTAATAATCTTCTTAGTAAATCTAATGTGAACTTCTCTTGGTAGTCTATTCCTTGTTGCATATCTTGTATAGACACGAAACACTTCATTCATCCCATCCATCATCTTTTCTTTGTTTATTTCCAGTGCTTCTGCCAATATATCTGCCATTATTTCAGCAAGGTTTTCACCTTTTCCTTCTATATTTTGAAATCTTAGATAAAATTCTGATTTATCTATTTCCCATCCTAATGGTTCACATCTGCCCTTCTCGACATCGCTCAATCGAATATCAATGTGTCCAATTTTCTTATCTCTTTGTATATTTTCTTCAATTTGTTAAAAACTGTCTTCAAATTTCATCATTATCTGTTGAATATTTTACACTTTTTCATCTGTCTTTTCAATTTTTTGCTCAATTTTCTGGATTCCTTGCATAATTATCTGTAATGTTACTTCCTTCTCTTCCTCTTTTGCCTGTTGTATTATTGTCTGTACAGATCGTTGTCTTCCAGATGGTGAGGGGGTTGGTATCGAAGAAACTGGAGCTGTTGTCTTTCTACTCATCTTATAATGCTTATCTGTAAAGAAAGAGAGAGAGGAAAAAAAAGGACAAAAGGAAGAAAAGGAAAAAAAAGACAAAGGCAAACAGTTGCCACTCCAAAGGAAAAAAGGAAGTCTTCAGGCACTTGTATACCTTAATCCAATTAGTTACAATGGTAAATGTAAAAACTTTCACTTTAACAATTAATCATGCTGCTTAAACTCTTTTCTCTTCACTTTTAGTCCACTTTAATTTTTTCAGAGTGTTCTCTCCAAGAAATAATAAGTAAAAGTTCATCTCACCAAACTGACACACTTTCTTCCAATCTCTTTCATTCCAGAGCTGTCCCAGCTTCACTGCCTCTCTGCCCCTGGCAAAAAGGGCTTTCCCTAGATCAACCAGGGACTTTGCAACATCCCTGGGATCAACAGGACATGCCCTTGTCAATCACTGTCTCTACAGGACGGTTTAGATTCATGGGGACCGACCAGCAGCTGAGATATCAATGGCAATCTTGGAGGATCAAGATCTCCTGTCCAACTGCTGTGACTCCAATTCTGCCCTCCTCCTGTTCCTAACATTTTATTGTATATCTGCACAGTTCCTCTTTAAGGGAGATGGGCAGTTCAAAGGTGATGTGATAAATAATTAAATAAACAAACAGGTCAGGGCCACATTTGTTCCTAGTAATTTTATCACCCTTTACAATTGGGCAATTTTTCATGAAAAAAAAAATGCAGACACTTCAGGTAAACCTTTTTAAAAGTAAATATAACATGCTTATCAAAAGAAGTAGCCAGGCTGATCTTGGTCACAACCATTATAGCAAAACAAGATGATTTGGCAAATAATAAGGTTTACAAATGAGGATAAATTGAAGGGAAATGATTGTGGGCACAAATACCTGCTAATGTACTAACTATCCTTTGACATTCTTTGTGGGCACAAATACCTGCTAATGTACTAACTATCCTTTGGTTGCAGTGCTAAAATACTACTGAAAGCCATTTATATTTTTACACTGAGCTGTGAATCAAGTCATGAAACTCAGGTATCCTAATAATAAGTGTCCTAATAATGCTGGATTAAAAAAACAATGCTAGGATTTTAGGTTTTTTGTGTTAGAAACTTTCTTTCATTTTGTGCTCACATTTTATAAGGTGGGATATGATTAAGTTCTTTTCATTTTTGCTGAAGAAAAGAACATAATTTGTGATATATTCTTGGATGCTCACTGTTAATTCTAAGGCTATATCTAAAAGAATGCTTCATGATCAGGTTTCACAGTCATACACACATCCTGAATGTATATATGCTTCACTGTGTTATAAGAGTCCTATCTCATCAGGAGCATTTCCATCAAATAATTGCAAAGAACGGAAGAACATAAAATACTTAACATAACTCTTACCAATTTTCTAAAAAATATTTTAGAAAGGCACAAGAAGTTATCCAAATCTTCAAAACTGGTAAATTTCTGACATAAATCTGTTCTAATTTCCTAATTAATTTTGAGAGTTTTTTTAAAATGTGGAAACAACCAAATAAAAAGATTTTTCCTTAAAATCCATTTATCACTTGCATTGATCCCAAATGTTTTTCTTCCTTCTAAAGTTGCCCTGCATGGAAATTAAAAAAAATTTTTTAAACAAAACTTAAAAGTAGGAAAAGACTGATTTCTTGAATATGGTATAATAACATTATTCAGACATAATACTATGTTTAAATATAGTTGTGTTATGTCCATATTCATGGAGAAGAGTCTGCTGCTAGGTGTTGGGAGAATTTGAAGAGGATCTATGTTCGTGACAGTGTAGGTGCACACATACATCTTACACACAAACTGTTTAGAGCACGTCTTCTGGAAGGTGGAGATACGTTAGCTCATTTGAACTTCATGAAAAGAACTTTTCAAGAGCTACATGAAAAGGAACTGATTTTTTTCAGAGCTGCATCAAGTTTACATCATTCTTTCCTCATTGGATGAAAGTTATGATGATTACGTATCTTCACTGGAAGTCCTGACCAGAAATGAACTGACATTGACTGACATAACTGGACGATTGTTAGAAGAGGCAAGAAGGCAGGATAGAAACCAACCGAGGAAGAAACAACCACAAGAAGAGGATTTGTTTTCAACTGCCTATACTGTTAGGAAATGTTTTTTTGTGGGGCTAGGGGACATATAGCTAGATTCTGTAAGGAGGGCAAATGACAGAATACTGGTAATCATCAGAAAGCTAAGAAGAATGTTAATTTAGCTATGTCTAGCAATTCAACTGTAAACCATGATTTATGGGTAGTTGATAGTGGAGCATCACAGTGCATTACTAGAAACAGAGAGAGGTTTGTAAAGATGTCCACGAGTAAGCAACATGCATCATTGGCAAATGAATGGAAAATGAAAGCATCTGGTGAAGGTACTGCATATTGTTCATGTGTAAATGAGCATTTAACTATGTTACATGTACCTAAACTGCAATTTAATTTGTTATCAGTAAGGGCTTTAGTTAATATCGGTTATGTAGTAACCTTTAGGGGAGATAACTGTATAATAGAGAAAGAGGGTAAAAGTGTTACTGCTACTTTAGAGAATAATTTATATGTGATACATGATGACCGGTTGCAGATGGCTAACTCGGTTTATAACAATGTTAAGCCACATAACAAATGCATACACTTATTGCATAGATGTCTGGGGCACATTAATTTCAAAATGCTGAAACAAACTGTTGAATTGTCAGAGGGAGTAAAATTAAAACCCTGTAGCAAGTACTTAAACTGTAATGCCTGTAGCCAGGAGAAAAGCAAGGTTACCCCCCCAGCAAACAGAAAAAATGGGTTTAAGGCCAAGAACCTTTAGAGGTTTTTTTTTTCTGGCATAATTGATCCTAAGACATGCAGTTTGGGAGGTGCCTGCTATGTTTTGAGTATAATGGACCATTACTCATGGTACGGTTTCTGCTATCTAATGAAAAACAAAACAGAAATGTTCCAACATTTCTATAGCTGGCTAAGATTTGCTGAAAGGAAAATGAGACATAGGGAAATTACTTTAGTTACAGATAACGGGACCGAGTTTATTAACACTCGATTCCAAACGATGTTGAAATTTGCTGGTTTTGAGCATAAGCGTTCTGCCCCTTACAGCCACAACATAACTCGTTTATAGAACGAAGGGGACAAACATTACAAGCCATGGCTCACACTATGTTATCTGATTCAGATTTGCCTGAAACATTGTGGGGTGAAACCAACCATGTTTTAAATAATGTGGTGAACACAACAACTGGTGAATTGCCATTCACTCATTGGCATGGCAGAAAACCAAATTTAAGTTATCTACACACATTTGGAGCTCCAGCATGGGTGCATATTCCCTCACAAGTAAGACTGAAAGGGCAACATAGAGCTAGGAAATTATTTTTTGTAGGTTACGAGACCAACCATAGATCATTTAGATTCTCGGCTCCAGGCACAGCTAATGCTGTAGCGCTAGTGCTAAATTTCTTGAGTGCGTTGGATAGCATAAACTAGAACAGAAATCCAACGATGATGTTGTTGTTATCAACACCCAAGTAGTCCCTAATGATGTGATAGTTAAACCACCAATAGCCATTAAAAAGGAAGAATAGGCACAGGAGGAGGTAGAAGAACAGGAGCAGGTGGAACATGAGAGTCCACCAGTAAGCCCTGAGTTGCCTAGATGTTCAAGCTGTGTAACACAACCACCAGATAGATATCAGTCTAGTATAGCATGCCAAGTAAATATAGTTCCTACTAACTATAATGAACTGAAACTGTATCCTGCTAAGGTTCAGGCTGCTTGGCAGGAAGCAGTGGATAAGGAACTGAAATCCTTACAAAGGTTGGAGGTATATGAAAATGTCAGGTTACCACCAGGTAAGCATGCCATAGGGTGTAAGTAGATTTATAAAATTAAGACAGGTATGGATGGGACTGTTACCCATAAAGCCAGGTTAGAAGCACAAGGGTTCGATCAGTCAGCCAACTACTACGATGAGGTGTTTGCATCTAGTCTGGAGGCTACCACATTATGAGCAATATTAGTGTGCACAGCTAAGAAGAAATACACAATAAACCATTTAGATGTTGAGACGGCATATCTACATGCACCGTTGCAACATACTATATATTTAAAGAAGACTTGGGGGATAAAAACTGATAACACAACTGATTGCTGGAGATTAAAAAAGAATCTTTATGGCTTGAAGCAATCAGGCTATGAATGGAACCAGTGCATAGTGAAGGGATTAACAAAGATAGATTTTGTAGCTGGCATGACTGATTCATGTTTATTCAAAAAGAAAAGTGATTGTGTAGTTTCATTGTTGCTATTGTTCACTGGTGACATAGCATTAATCACTAAAACTGAGCAAGAAGCTACTGGGATTATTCTACTGTTAGAGAAGAAATTTAAAATCAAACATTTAGGTGAGATTAAACAGTATCTTGGTTTGAAAATAGATAAAACTAAGGGAGGCTACAAAATCTCACAGGCAGATAAAACTAACCAGTTACTGAAGAACTTTAAAATGGAACTTTGTAAACCGGCTAAGATACCAATGAGCCAGGAATTTAGCCATAGTGATGTGCAAAGTCCTGTTTTTGATAAAGACATTTATCAATCATTAATTGGTAGTTTAGCCTATCTTAGTAATTGGTCTAGGCCAGATATAGCATATAGTGTCAACCAATTAGCCAGGTTTAATGCTGAGTCTACTGAAAGGCACTGGCAAGCTGCTAAGCGTGTGTTGAGATATCTTAAACAAACGATGCATTATGCATTATATTTGGAGCCTAAGGATGAACTAAGTTCAACTGCATATGCCGATGCAAGTTTCACTACAGACGTACCTACATGTAAATTAACGTCAGGTACTGTAGTGTTATTAGGAAAGGTGTTAATTGGATGGCGGTCTATTCGACAAAAACATCTAAGCTTATCAACAATGGAGGCTGAATTCTCATGTTTGTCTCTATTATGTACTGACTTAGTATGTTATAAACAACTAATGATAGACATGGGAAGTAATGTAAAGGAACCTATTGTTGTATGTGAAGACAACCAATCAGCAATTCAGATGGCTTCCAATCTTGCCATAAAGATAAGATCAAAACACACCGTTCTACAATATCTGAATGTGAGACAATGTGTTCAAAGTAAAATGATTAAACTGGAATACTGTATGTCAGAGAATAACATTGCAGATCATTTTACGAAAGCCCAAGGCATTGTAAAACATAAGGCTTGCTGTGAGGAATATGAACTTAAACTGTAAGGTTTTATATATTGTCCTACCCAAAGGGGAGAATGTTAGGAACGATAGTCACCTAACAGTTGGGTTGGCAATATATAAACCAGGATAGTCATTTAATACTGTTGTATTTTTAAGAGAATGTTGTAATTGTGATTGGCTGAGGTTCCTCCAACAGCCATAAGATGGAGCCAGAAACCTGGTTTGTTCTTTTTTGAATTTCTTTTGCTTTCCTTTTGCCTTTTGCCTGATCGTCATTCTGCTTGAATTGCTGTGAGTCTTGCAACTATTTGTAAACTCGGTTTACTGAATTTTGTTTATGATACTGGTAAAGAAAAGGACTTTGATTTTGGATTATCCCTGGACTGATTATTTTGAATACTGCCTTAACCGCATATGATTTGGACTGTTTGTTGGACTTTGTTTACCCGTTTACAGGAAGTAAAACTTACATTTTACTATTCAGTGTATCTGTGTGCTGGTTGTGTGTTATTCATCACCACTCTCACTATGTTTCCTTGAGTGCACTCGTTCTCCTAACACAGCTTCATTAAGTTTGGAGCAACATGAGAATATTGGGAGATAAATATGATGTAACAGTAATAATAATCCTTCTTTAGTGACTACCTATGTAGTACCATGCACAGTTATGACAGTGATAAAAGAAATTTTGCAACCAGTCCTCACATTTATGACCTTCACAGTTCTGTAAAGCAAAGGAAAGCTGAAGTAAGTGGTAAAATTGTGAAGTTTCACTTAGTGATCACTTCGCTAAATTATTAAGGTGTGGATCCCAATTGTGGGTCACAAAATGAAGATTGTTTGTATTAATTTTCCTTCACTGGAAAATTAATCAGTTAAACTGATTGGGCTGCAGTCTGTCAGATTTGATTGGATAAGTTGCAAAATACTTGAAGCATGCACAAGCAAGTTTCAGTACAGCTAAACCCTACATCTTTCCATTCATGTTTATTATACCAATTTCATTACATGAATGAGACATCTAGTTCCTTATTTTCTAATTATATCAGTGGAAGGTTGTAACATACATAGGAAAAGGATGTGACTTGTGTCACAGTGATGCAACATTGCTTCCATAACTTTAGCCTCCCTTCAACCTGGCATTCTGGATGCTCCTACAAGTGCTCCATATATTCCTCACATTTATTTTGTTGTAGATATGATCCACAATTTCAAATTGCTTTCTTAAAAATACCAATTTTCACCTATCTTTGGAAAAATAACAACCAATGCAAAGTTATTTAAACCCTGTAATGAATCATGCTTGACTTTTAAGTTTAGAAAACGGGTGGGAGGAGTTCCCTTTCAAATCTCTTTTGCAATGTTAAGGCAAAAGAAAGGGAAGAAAGAACTAGACCTGGTTCAGAATTACAGTTGGGAATGTGAATGTGTAAATTGACAGCTGAGAAAAGTGGAAAGCACCATCATCATGGTTCATTATAAAACAGATTTAAAGTATTAGTTAATATAAAAAAAAGGTTATACTGTACTAACTTCATTGTGCAGATGCTTCTAATTTCTTCTATTACCATCAAACCAATAAACAAATTGGCTCAAGACAAAATGTGATTTCAAAAGTACACAAAAGTGACTTAGTTGTAAAACATTATCATCTTTGTGCTAAAGTCACTCAAGCTGTGGATACCTCATGGTTTGCAATGTGCTTTACGTGGGGCTACCTTGAGAAGTATCTGTAAGTTTCAGCTGCTACAGAACACAGTTGTACAGGTAGTTCTTGGAGCCCACAGAGTGGCTTATGTTACACCACCAAGTGCCAGTTAACTTCCAGATTCAATTCAAGGTGTTAGTTATCACATTTAAAGCCATTCATGGTATTGGGCTAGATTGAGGAACTGTCCCAACTCAATCGGATTAACCTGCCACAGTGTGATGACAGTAGAGGCATGCTGTGTAACTCAGGGGACCCAGCCCCTGGGCCATGTGGTCCACTGCTGGACTGTGGCTTATTCAGAACTGGTTCATGTGACCCAGTTCCCCTCTCCCCCACACCAGCCAGGTCGCCAAGCTGTAAAGATTGCAAACCACTGACATAAACTATTGATCAAAGGATTTTGGCTGGAGGCAGCAGAGGCGGGGAGGTCCAGGAAGAGATTGAACTCCAGAGAAGAGTCTTTTTTTCCTGTGCCCCCCAAAAACATCATGCATCCCTGAGATGAGATCCACACCCAGCCTTGTGGTCTGTTCTGACCTAGGCTTCACAAAATCACAAAACAGACTTCTTGTCCTGACAAAACCCCTTGTTATTTGTCTAATGTGAATTCCTATCATTCACATTTAGCAAAGTCGCGGCAAACAGTTTTTCAAGGCTGAATTGCAACCACAGACCTTATCAAGCTTGGAGAGTTGCCAGGCCAATAGAGTTGCCAGTTCCAAGCACAATGCTGTGTAAGGAAATACTTGACAAGGAGTCTTCATGAGTCACGAACTCATATAAACAAATCTTCACACTCATTAAACAAACTAATTGTCTCCTGCGAACACCACACCCCTTTCACTCCTATTTATTCCCTATGGGAATACCTGTGAAGTAATGTAAAGGAACCTATTGTTCCATCTACCTGTGCCTTTACTCCTGAATTGAACCTTGTTCCTTAACTGTTCCCTTCTCCTGACAGCTCTGTGCATGCACATATCAGGAACAGGCCCTAGCTGTTCTTCTGCCCCACTGATCTCCAACTCCGAAGGCAGCTGATAATTGTTGGACCCATCTCTACCTCTGACACAGAGCACTCATTAGAGCCTTTCCCAAACTCCAGGACTAGCCCATGTTCCTCTTTAACTTCCTCACTGTCCAAATCTGCTGCTAGCTCTCCTGGCTGCTGGCAGGCCACAACATTAAGGTGACCAATCATCCTCCTTTAGGGAGGACAGTCCTCCTTTTGTAAGTTCTGTCCTCTCTTGAAAAGTGTCCTCCTACATGTCCTCCTTTTTGATATTTGAAGACTAATTTGTAAATCTCCATATTTGATCTGTTGATCTGATCCGTTGTGTGTCATGTGACATATTTGTCTTTGACATGATGATTCGTCAAGGCTTGGTACATTGTGGCGAGATGTGATTATGAGACACATGTATTCCAGACAGGAGAATTGTTTTGAGAGAGTGTGCCGTGCACAAGAGGGCGCCGCATGTGAGAGGGCACCACGTGCAATTGGCTTTACTTTTTTCTTCTTCAATTTATTTATGTCCTCCTTTTCATTGTAAAAAAGTTGGTCACCTTAACAACATGGCCTTCTGAAAGGGTTTGAGACACTTCTGCCAGGTGATGTGAGGTCCCGATAGGAGGAGGAATTTTGACACTGATTAATAGATTAAACAGACCCCACTTTCTCCCTGTGCACACTTCATTCCCTCTTCATCTTGGTTAACTGAATTTTCACTGAATTTTCACTTCATGATCTTTATTTATTGTTTTAATTTAATGTTTTATACGATTTTTTATTCAATGACTGTAAGTTGCCTAGAATTGGCTTAGCAAGACTGGCAGCATAGATGTTATAGAAATAAATATAAATAAATAAAGGCTTTATTAGGCCAGGATTAGACGGTTAAAAAGCAGTCAAATGTCTCACACTGATACTTCCTGTTAGCTGGAGCCAAAGGCAGCAGATTTTAAGCTCAAAATTTCTAGAAGATTATCAAGTTGTCTTCCCTTGCTCTTGGCATTACTAACAAAGAATATTGCACAGTAGTATTAAGAGTAGGAGGTGGATATGAAAAAAATACTGTAGACAGGTGCCTCAGAGAGAAGTGCAATTTAGATTCTGCTCAGTGGGGCATAGCACTTGCAGTCTTTGCCTATTCATTTTCAAATATATAAACCACCCCAAAATTGGACTGAGGAGGCAAAGTTAAAGCTGCAGGCTTGCTTCAACTGCACAGACTGGAACATTTTTGAAACTGCTTCAGTGGACTTGGATGGTATCACTGACACTGTGACATCATACATTATTTTTTGTGAGGAGTTATGTGTGCCAACTAAAATGTTTTGCTTCTATGGTAATAATAAATCTTGGGTCACAGCTAAGCTCAAACATCTATGCTGTGCCAAAGAGGAAGCCTACAGGAAAGGAGATAGAATGCTGTGCAATTAGGCCAGGAATGTATTAACAAGGGAGATCAGTGCAGTAAAGAAAACTTCTCTGAAAAGCAGTGGAATCAGCCCTTTACATACAAACCAGCAAATATATGGAAAAACCTGAAAAATATAATTGACTACATCAGACCTCCTCCCCTACTGCAGAGAATCAACAACTGGCAGATGACCTGAATTTGTTCTCCAGTAGGCTTGAGAGGAGACCACTGTCAACGATCACTACCTTCTCCATACACAAACGACAGGTAAGATACACAAATGACAGGTAAGTCTCCTACATTCAATTCCATCCCTCTGAGTTCCCCATCTCTGTCGATCACAGAAAAAATGTGCAAGATCTATTTCATAGACAAAAGGCTGGAAAGGCAACAGACCCAGACAAGGCAACTCCTGCTTGCTTGAAAGTCTGTGCTGATCAGTTGGCCTCTACTTTCATCCACATCTCAATCACTGGAGAGGTGCTATGTTCCTTCTTGCTTCAAACAATCTACTATCATCCTGGTGCCCAAGAAACTCTCCATCAACAGACCGGTTGCTCTGACATCCGTAGTTATGAAAACCTTCAAAAGGGTAGTGCTGGCCTACCAGAAAGCCATCTGCATCTAGACACGTTGCAATTTTCCTACCATGCAAATAGATCAGCAGATGATGTGGTCAATATGGCACTGTACTACAATTTACAGCATCTAGAATCCCCCAAGAACTATGTAAGAGTTTTTGTAAACTTCACCTTGGCATTCAATATCATCATTCCAGAAATCCTTCTCTTTACACTGATTTGAGTAGCTGTGCCTGACCACGCTTGTAGATGGATTATAAGCTTTCTAATGAATAGGAAGCAGCAGGTACAACTAAGAAAAATCACATTGGATACCAGTTCAATTAGCAGAGGAGCTTCCTAGGGCTATATGCTCTCTCCATTACTCTTCTCTCTCTATACCAATGACTGCATCTTGAAGTATCTCTCTGTTAAAATACTGAAGTTTGCAGATGATACAATGATGAATCTGCATATAGTGAGAGGTACATCAACTGACCCTGTGGTGCAGGCAGAACAATCTGGAACTGAACACTTAAAACTGTTGTCAAATTCAAGGCCCGCGGACCAGTTCCAGCCTGTAGGATGCTTAGATCTGTCTTGTAGGACCATTCTGGAAACAGCAAAGGACTGGCCTGCGGTGTCTCTGCCAGTGAAATCAGAGCTCAGGAGGGCCACTTGCAGACCTCTCAAGCTCCATTTTTGCTGGCAGAGTGCTCGGGCCACTACAGGCACCCCAATATGAGTGATGTTGAGCTGGTCATGCCCCCACAGCCCCCTGAAGTCAAACATAACCCTGATGCAGCACTCAATGAAAATGAGTTTGACCTCCTGCTGTAGAGATTATAGCAGATTTTAGAAGAAGCTGTCTTATTCTACCACCTCTTGCAATATTAGACAACACGGTATCAGTAGTAGAGATCTTCAAGTTTCTTGGTTCTATTATCTCTCAGGGCTTGAACTAAATACCTAACATTAGAATCATCATTAAAGAGACACAATGAAGAATGTTCTTTCCTGCATCAACTCAAAGCTCAGATTTCCCAAGGATCTGATGATATAGTTCTACAGAGGAATTATTGAGTCTGCTATTTGTACCTCAATAACTGTCTAATTTGACACAGTTACCAAACAGGAGAGATACAGACTTCAACAGATAGGACTGTTGAAAAAAATAATTGCAACCAGCCTGCCTTTCATTGAGGATATGTATACTGCCCAAACTAGAAAGAGGGCTGAGAAAATAATCTACAGACACCACACATCCTGGACAGAATCTGTTTCAATTTCTCTCCTCAGGATACCACTGTAGGGCATTGCATGCCAAAACAACTAGATTCAAAGATACTTTCCCCCCTTGTGCCATCACTCTGCTGGACACTTAATTTCCATACCACTATCAGGCCTAAGATATTTATCCATATAGTAGGCTGCATTGGTATTATCATCATTCTCATCTTCACATGTTTCCTACCATTTTCTCCTATTGATATTATGCTTAATGATTGTTAACTATGATTTATAATCTATGACGTACTACTTTTTTGTTTTATGCATGTACACTGAGAACCTATGCACTGGGGACAAATTCCTTGTGTGTCCAATCACACTTGGTCAATAAAAAATCCTGTTTTGTCCTGTCCTATCATATCTTAAACATCCTGAAGATTAAAGGATTATATAGTTTCTCATGCAAGTTCAAAAGTCCTCCAATATGGGTTACTATTAGAATATACAGAATGAATGCACCAGAGGCAGAGCCTCATTAGTGATGGC
The DNA here is from genome assembly GCF_900518735.1 of Pseudonaja textilis. The sequence continues at coordinate 2,655,765 of NW_020769346.1, read as the reverse complement.
TCCTTATTTTTAGATCTCTCTCTCTCCTTAAAAATTATGTTCAAGTAAGTATTTTAAAATACTTTTTATATGAGGTTATTTTAAAAAATACTATTCAGATAGATAGCTTCATGTTACAAATTTACTGGATAAGTTTTCTGCATATGTGCATGTATGTGTATATATTTCTGTAATTGCTGTTATACAGTTGCCCAGACAGTTTTCTTCAAAAAGACATAAATATATTAATAATATAAGAAATTATATAATACACCCTGAAATTTTGCAGTTTTAGAACAAAAACCAGGAAGAATACTATAAGGAATGTACTAAGGAACAATGACAATGTCACCTAGAATAGATATTTGCCAAATGTGAAAAACAAGATAGTATTTTCCCCTATTCTATGAATAAGATGAGAAGCAATTGAATATTTTCCAGAATTACTGAAGGGACAGCTTTCTCCATCCCACCTGGTGGAAGTAGGCTGCCTTAAATAGTATGGTATTGATATTTTATGGTTGCAACCCCTGCCCCTTGGAAATGTATCCCCGCTCCCCAAAAATCTGCATGAGGATGTTCAGGAAGTTTCTGACAGTCTGACGGTCATCTCAAGCATTAGATTAGGCGTTAAGCCTTTATAGGACTTCATTTGTTTGAGAAATTGTTTTTCTGCATGATGCATACTTTGTGTTTCTTATTGTTTTATTTTTATTTTTTTAAATTATCCAGAGTCTTATGGAGTTGGGCAGCCTTCTAAATCCAATAAATAAATAAGTTTTTGTTGCTGTCACCAACTATTTGTTACCTTAGACATATACCTAGCTTTTTCTAATGCCAGGGTAACATTGTTTACACTTGCCCTATAAAATGAAAGGTATTTGCTATAAAAATTAAAGAAATCTACTTTCTGGTCTTTTCTGCTCAAAAGTGTACAGCTATTGGCCTCAGCATCAAATAATTTCAGTCTGGCAACTGATATCATAAACCCCTAAGCTAAAGAATATACTGAATTGATTCATAGACTAAGTAAAGCTGTATTGACTGAATGCTTATTGAATTAAACTAAGTTTCCTGGTTCATAAATTGCATTTAGACTTTCACCCCCCACCCCACATGCTATCTCTGCCCCACAAGATCCAGATTCCCCAACCCCACAGGCCATAGCCCATTCAGAACCAGGCTGCAGAAGCTGCATTTGTGAAAGTGCTGTGTACACACTTTGACCTCATTTATGAGTCCTGTATACTGGTAAATTAGTGATTAATGTAATTAGCTACACCCACAGTGGAAACCATTTCATGCAAGCAACTTTTTCTTTTTTCCATGGACCATGTCACACAAAATATCACTTTTTTTCCACTGGGCCCTAGAAGTTGGGGAATTCTGCAATATAAACGTGGACTCAGTATTTGGACAAGGTTTTTCCATCCATCTTTGATTCAAAAAATACTGTCATGAAACATTCTACCACTATCTTGTACAGTATTTCAGTCATTGCCAAACAGTAATATTAGATTTATGAGCATGTTAGTCATTGTACACAAGATGATTGGTTTTATCCTTTAGATTTGCAACACATTAGCCAATAGGGAAAAAAATCATTTATAAAGAATTGGATGAATGCCACGTCAAGATTCTGTGCATTTTCTTTAGTCTGGCTTATTCTCCATTCTCGTGCTTCATTTGGATATTTCTCAAACGTCATCTGAAATACAGAACATATGAGAAGACTCTAGAGCAAAACTAGTCCAAAGTAGACAGAAGTAGGCCCAGCCAGCATTTTGCAACTAGCAACAATTTGATAAATGAAAGTGACTATCTATTGGGAAATCTTTATTACTTAAGGTGAATTGAAACTAATATGTTCAGAGTAATTAGGAAGAAATAAACGTCTATTCAATATAATTCATTATATTCTGGACACTGCTATCTATAAAAGTAGGGCTGCTGGATCTTGGGATAAAGATACATTGCAGAGAATCAGAGAATATAATGGTTAAGCACTTGCAGCAACTAGAGAATCTCCTTTCTTTCTAAAAGCCTATTCTGTTGTTGAAGAATCATTGCAATTATCATTGCAACATGTTTCCTACTGTCAGATTGCCTTCACACAAATATCAACACGACACGGATCTTCATTCAGATTGCTTTTATTTCACAATTCTGCAGAATCGGGTTCACATCCAAGGCAAAAGATGGAACCCCGAACACAGTTACACTCATCTTTTTATACTCTTTTACAAGGAACTAACGTTACAATGATTCATCCTAAAACAGGATACAGTTTGTTCTTTGTGGTTAAAGGTGTTTCGATAGCTGTCACAATCCCTCCTTGGAAAACTACTTCCTCTAGAAAGTTTACTGGAATATACTTTTGAAACACAGCTTACAAAATGAAGTCTGATCATAAAGTAATATTCTGATCATAAAATGACATGAAAATGGCTTTACTCTTGTTCACTTTTCACAATTCCCCCCTTTTCTGGATCATTTCTGTTTCAAAAGCACATAAATCCCGACTCACTTTTTGTAGCACATCCCCTGAAATGCTGTATAACAATTTCTCTGATTCGTCCCTAGTGAACTTAATCTTTCCCCAATTTTGCACCCATATGTTTATCAAGTTTGGAATACATTGTATACAGCAGCATAAACATATTAACATAACTACTATGGCTACAACAGTGGTCAGAATAGATTTCCACCAGGAACCATCAGGTAGCCAGGACCATAGGGCATCCCACAATGATCCTGCTATACCTGACTCATCCCATTCTTTCTGATATTCATGAATTCGGTCTTCCATATCTCTCACAGTTCTAGTGATATTGGGCTCATAGTCATGGATATATGTGCAACAGTGGGAATGTACCAGAGCACATACTCCTCCCTTTGCTGCAAGGACTATGTCCAAAGCATATCTATTCTGCAGGGTCACTTGCCTGACTTCAGATAATTCCTGATTAATCATCTTAATACTTCTAACAGTGTCATTAAACATGGCAATAGTAAAGTTGTTCATTCGAGTCATATCCCTATAGTTCATGCCTACCCCAAGAGGGAATATTAGGGCTCTTGCTAATCCCTCATACCAAGACCTGTGATGTATCCCAGAATCAACCTCTCTTTTATTCTGGATTCGAGTGTTGGGTAGTTCGTCCAACTTGTAAACTGCAGGTAACACATACCCCATAGTGCAAGTGCCTGACCATAATTTTGGTACTTCTCTATAAGCGTACTTCCCACACAGCAACCATTTATTCCTTCTCATAGTCCAAGTTAAGTTTGACACTCTAGTCCAGTTAATCATGTCCTCAAAGTAAACACACATTTGACAATAATTTTCCAGAATGGCAGATATTCTTCTTTACATTCATAAGCATTAACTATACTATGATTGAAACATGTCGCAGGCATTTCAAAAGTCTTATTACACTTTTCCCAATCTCCAAGGAATGGACCTCCTTTAACACTTCTTTTAAAGCAAACATAGGCTGTCTCCCTTAATTGAATGAATACCTTGTTTGTTACAGCCCCACCCACAGGTCCAGTCTCAATTGTCCCATCTGGCACCATCATCTATCGTGTTAGTGGTATTCCATGCAATATAACCCCTCCTTTCCCTGTTCCAGGCATATGCATACACAACCAACAATTTGTCAGATTCAAGGTTTGTGCGGTCTTCCTGATGTCCTTAATATAAGAATTCTCTGTCCACAAGTCATCTCCCAGGTCTCCAGCTTTTTGCACATGTTCAGTCTGTTCGGTTCCTGCTCTTCCAACCTGTTGTAAGACAAAAACACTCACAAGTACAGTTGAAATACACAGAAACATATTTCTCAGTCCCAATTATTTCCTCAGAGTCAATTTCAAAGGTTGTCCTTCCACTGGGTGACTTCTCCAAGGCTTCTCAGGTTCTGGGGCTGTTTTCCAGACAGCAGACTCCGTGGTAAGAAGCACTTGATATGGTCCTTCCCAGCTAGGTTGCAATTTCTCAGTCCTCCAAGTTTTTATCAGGATCCAGTCTCCAACTTCATGGGGATGTTGGCTGCCAGCAAGAGGTGGTCGTTGCACCAACAATCCCTGTTTATGAAGAGAAAGCAAAGACCTGGACAGTGTCTGCAAATATTTTCTCAAGAACAAATCTTTGAATTCAGGAATTGGATTCCCTATTTTTGCCAAGTAGGGTCACCCCATTAGCATCTCAAATGGAGAGACCCCAGTGTCTTTCCAGGGACATGTTCTGATTCTGAGTAGTGCCAAGGATAACTTCTTTGTCCATGGAAACCCATTTTCCAATTGTAATTTGGTCAAATGTTTCTTCAATTCCGCATTCCCCCTCTCCACTTTAGAACTGGATTCTGGGTGCCACGGGGTGTGTAAATCCCATTTCACCCCCACAGCCCTCATGTAAGTACTGCATAACATTTCTCATTTGGGTTTCAGACAACACTCTAACCCCATCTGCTGTTACCCATCCTTTCTTAGCTTTATGACACCCCTCTTTCTTCAACTTTTCCCTAGTCTTTTCATCTGGCTCCCAAGGTTCTCCGGGCTCTTCTTGCAACATAGGTACTGATACCATCTGCAGGATTACCTCCCCAGCTGCTTCTTTTGCCCATTTGTCTGCCCATCTATTTCCCACTACTTCAACTTCTGTCCCTTTCTGGTGTGCATTTACATGTAACGCTGCTACCTTATGAGGAAGTATCAAAGCTTTCAGCACTCCTTCCACTAATCCCAATTGTTCTATCTGTTTCCCATCAGCCTTGATGAATCCTCTCTCTTGCCAAATTTTCCCAAAAGTGTGAACCACACCCCAAGCATACTTTGAATCCGTCCACACAGTGACATCCAACCCCTCAGCCAATTCCAGAGCCCTCTTTAATGCAAAAAGTTCACATTTCTGAGCTGATCATCAATCACCTCCCCAGACTGAGTAACAATGGCATACCCAGCCTTTCTTTACACCTCCTTCCACTCTACTAGAACCATCTACAAACCATCGTTCTCCCTCATCCAGGGGAACTTCCTCTAAGTCCTGCCTCACCTTGGTACACATACTGGCCATCCTCTCACCACAGGCTCCAAAGTCTTGCTCAGGAAGGCGATGGGTTGAAATCCCCCCCCCCTTTTCTGAGCAAGCACTCCTACAGCCATTCCCTGGGCTGCTGACACATACAGATGAAATGGGAGCTCTAAATTGGGCAAAGCCAAAACCGGTGCGGATGACAGTGCCTTCTTCAAACCTTCCCATTTTTCATCATCTCCCTCTAACCATTCTATACTTTCTCCTTTTCCTTCCAGCTTCCTGTGCAGGAATTGAGCTAGCACAGTGTACTGGTCCACCCAGACTCTACAATACCCCAACAATCCAAGGGCTTTTGACTTAATGCCCCAAATATTTCACCTTCCTTTCCACAAACTGGATCTTTTCCCTTGAAACTGTCAATCCTTGTTCTTTCAGCCAATTTAACAAAGCCACAGATGCTGCTCTAACCTCTTTCTCTTTCTCCCCAGTCAACAACAAGTCATCCACATGCTGAATCAACACTATCCCTTTCCCTTTCTCAAAAGACACTAACTTTTCTTCCAAAGCCTGTCCAAACAACAAAGGGCTCTCAGTATAGCCCTGGGGAAGTACTGTCCACCTTAACTGCTGTTTTCTCCCAGTCCCAGGATCATTCCATTCAAATGCAAAACAGGTCTCTACTTCTCTCCTTGAGGGGGCATGCCCAGAAGGCATCCTTCAGATCTATCACAGTCTTCGGGAGGAATTCGTTCCAAGATAGTATAGGGATCAGGAGATCCTTCTCAAATCATTAACTAATCATCCTTATTTCCTTCCCGGTATCCCACAGCTGGGTACTGAACACAGGCAACAAATCTCTCCCCAGCAAATTCACTCCAAGAATCAGGAATATACAACACTTCAGCTTCAGTCACCACTTTATTCATTTCCAGTCTAATTTGTTCAAACACACTCACATCCTGAGATTTTCCACTCACCCCAACTACTTTTATCACTTTCCTTGATCTATGTGCACCTTCTACCAGGTCACACACAGAAGTCCGGCTTGCGCCGGTGTCTATCAGGAACAACCGCTCCTGATGGTTAGGACCCACTAAAATGTTTACCAATGGCTCCCCGCAGGTCCTCTTAAAGGAGCCAGAACAGCCCTAATCATCATACAATGCATAACTCTGCTCTTCTTGGTTGGTAGGACACTCGCGCGCAAAGTGACCTTCCTTCCCACACCTGAAGCAACTCCTATCCATTCCAGGCTGTCTCATTCCCATGCCTCTTCCTCTGGAACCTCTTCCTCTATCTCGAAAACTTCCCTGCTTGTATCCCCAAAAATTCTCTCTTCTTTCTCCAATTGGACCCTTCCCAAAATTCAAAATTCCTACTTTTCTTTACTTCGCTCTTTGTTGCAGCCTATACAGCTGCAACCATCATTTGTGATTTCTGTCTGGTTTTTTTTTACAGTGTCTCTGTTCACAAAAACTTGTTGGGCTGCTTTCAGGAGATCAACCATTCCCACAGCTCCCCAATTATCCATTTTCTGAATTTTCTATGGGGAATTTTTGATCTCTTGCCACTGCCCCTTGTTTCCATTCACTCTTTCATTCCACACTCTCCAGGCTGAGGTCTGGATGAGATTCCGCTCCTCAGGAGTAAATAGATGTCCCAAAATGTACATCAGCTCCTGATAAGTGTAATCATTCGGACCCAACCATAGCTCTAACTGTTCGGCCACCTCATGAGCATTTTCATGAAGCTTTGGAAGAGTCTTCTTCAGTTCTCGCAACTTGGCTGGTTTTATGGGGACAGCCACAAAGACTGTCACCGGATTGCCTGCAGCATTGATCCCATTAGGGACTTCCCTAAGAGGAAATGCATCCACTTCAGGTTTTTGGCTGAAGGGAAAATTTTAAACATCTCTATGCAATTTGGGTGGTCATTTTGTGTTGGAGAATATAGTCTTGCAATTTGGTCATCCATTAGGTACTGGTTTCCCCCTCAGGACTCCAGTGATATGGAAATTTAGGATCAATCAGAGGATATTTTGACCACCTATATTTGCACAAATAAATCATGTGCTTCTTCTCAAGATTCCGGGTAAAATGTTTGAGATTCGGGGAGAACCATTGTTGCAACAGTTGTCCCAAAGGCGAATCCACCGGAATAGGTTTGCTGCCTTTGTCAAATCTTCCCTGTCCCAGACAGGCTTCTTCCAGGTCTCCAAGACCCTCACTTTGTCCTTTCCCCATTTCTATTCTTTCAGGCTCCCAGAGCCTTGACTCACCAGTCCCAGTCCTCCAGCAAGCGCTGGATTCTCCCAGAGAGTTTAAGGACCTCTCTTCCTAGCCCCAATCCTCCAGCAGGCGCTGGACTTTCTTCCCAGAAGAAAATTTAAGGACTTGCCTTCAATTCCACTCCTATTGAAAAGGAACAAATTTACCTGATCACTCCGGGACCCTCCTCGGGTTTGCGGATGTGCGGGTGTCCCCGACTCAGGCTTCTATATGGTCCCAGACCATTTCTCCCGACGGTACCGTCACTCTATCACTCTATCTCTCGAAGTCCGGTCGGCCACAATTTTCTCTCTGGGTATTCGGATTCGGAGGCTCCTGGGACCTCTCAGCGATCGGGGAGAAGGGTTGTCTCTAAAGGAGACTGAGTGGCCACAACTCACCTGTCCCCAAACGCCGAGGATCGCCGTGAAGCCTCCCCCCTGGCTCGCCAGATTGTGAGATTGCCTTCACACAAATATCAACACGACACGGATCTTCATTCAGATTGCTTTTATTTCACAATTCTGCAGAATCGGGTTCACATCCAAGGCAAAAGATGGAACCCTGAACACAGTTACACTCATCTTTTTATACTCTTGTACAAGTAACTAACGTTACAATGATTCATCTTAAAACAGGATACAGTTTGTTCTTTGTGGTTAAAGGTGTTTCGATAGCTGTCACAATCCCTCCTTGGAAAACTACTTCCTCTAGAAAGTTTACTGGAATATACTTTTGAAACACAGCTTACAAAATGAAGTCTGATCATAAAGTAATATTCTGATCATAAAATGACATGAAAATGGCTTTACTCTTGTTCACTTTTCACACTACGGTCTAAACAATGTTTTCTTTCCTGTAATTGCAATTCATTATCTCTTGCCTTATGGACAACTCTGAGCAATCTGATTCCATCATTTACACAACAATCCTTAGCTACTTGGAGATTGCTGTTCTGTCTCTCATAAGTTCTTTTCCAGGTTAAATGAACCCAAAAATTTCTCATAAGTTTTTTTTCCCTCCCAGGCTTCATACAACTTGCTTCAGTTGATCAAAGTCTTTTCCTAAACAGTATTTCAGAATACTATTAAAGCAAGTTATCACCAAATTGCCCCACCAATAGATACTAACAGAGCTTTCAGGACCTGATTTTATAAGCTATGGATGGCCCTTCATAGTCACAAATGTCACTTAGTAATTATCAGGCAAGAAACCAATAATGACCTTGTAAGCAGTACAGTGTAAAATATAGTATCTTTGAGCTGTTTCTTATAGTGCAAATATCAACACATTTAATGGAATATTTATGTTTCACTCTGTTTAGAGATTCAGCCATGGAATACTTTAAATTTTGACACCATTTGTGAAACAAGGTCATACTGAAATAGGGAAGATTGCAAAGATCAGATTATTCTCTCTAGTAAATAAATATAGTAGCAGTGTTTTTATTTTTGTGGTTTCTTTGCTCTTTTATAGGTCTTCCAACACTTTTATTGTTTGCATCTTTTTCCATGTATTATTTGTTTGGAATACGTAAGCCTTATTCTCAATTTTAAATAGTAATTAAAGCACATTTTCTGAAATAGAACACAAGTGATTAATGTTGAGCTCTCCAAACTGCTGCTAAAGCTGTGATATATGGGCACCCTTGAAAACAACCATTTCCTAATGAATAGAATATCCAAAATGATTGACACAATCAATTGAGAGTCTGCAATATAATTTTTTTCTTTTTTTTAAGTAACTAGTTTTGGAGTAAAAGAGTCAAAACTGGTTAGTAATTTCTTGTTTTTGAGAAACTGTCCATTTAGTTGCCACCAACCCATTTCTTGATTGCTATAGTTCATTTATAATTGAGAATTGTTGACTAAAACTGATTAATTGCAGAAGCAGCACTTGAGCATATAATTGCCTTATACCAAATCTGACTCCCTATCGATATAATAAAAATAATCAGTTCTAACCTTTCCCATTTTATTGATATCACAGCTTCAAATTTCCAGCCATCAGGTCTCTGGGAAGTATATAGATGTGTCCATATGGTTATCTGAACAACAACATGAATTGCTATGCCAATGTCCTCTTAACTCCTTATCAAGAGTGAGACAAATATTTCAACTGAACCATCTGTTTCTGGAATAATTGGATACTTTGTTTTCCTGCCCTTGAGTCACAGTTATACAGCTTATTTTCCTGCTCCTAAAGCAGAGTTTTATAGCTTTTTGTGCAAAAACTGTATAGCAAATTTTGTTCCTATTGCTTCTTATGGAGATTTTTAAAGCCTTTTACTGTTAAATAATCATCTCCTTGGCTAATTCATCTATAGACAGGTTGATAAATATCAGCCAATATGGGCTACAACTCCACTCGACCTAGGGGTAGGATTCAAATTTCTTAACAACCTGTGGGCATGGTCTAATTTGTGGCTTGGTGGTCATGTGACTGGGATGGGAGTGGGCAGGTGGCCAGGTGACTGGCAAACCAAATGCAAGTGGTCCTCACTTAATGACCAGGTCCTTGCTTAATGGACAGTTGCTTAGCAAGTGTTTTTTGCCAGTTTCCAAGGCCTGGTGAACCCTGGAGAGGGCAAGGCAGGCAGGCAGCTATGGGGAGGGCTGCAGAGGGCTGGGTGAGGCCAACTCAACATCACATCTTTGCCCTAATGACTAAGTATTATAAAAGATATACCAAAACAAAAAGGTAGTTTATTGTGTCATGTCTTTAATGCTTAAATAATAAAAGGTACACAAAACTATATTGTTACATTTTAAAATATTATTCAAAAACTATTACATAACAAAACTTTACAAAAACAATAAAACTTATTTAAAGTACTGCCAAATTGCTTTTCTATTATCATCCCGAGTTACAGTCTTCTTGTGTTTAACACGAGCATCATCAGCTGTGTGATGATGTGCCCGTAACCACTTCTTTACTATAGGAACAGGGTCCCATTCTTGCACAGGTAAGCCAATTAGACTGATGGTCAGGAGGTTTGTAATATTGGAAACTGTAAGGTGACTTCTGCCCTTTGAACATATTATGTTCATCTGCAAGAAGCGCCTTTCCACCTCTGCTGAACTGACTGCAATAGTTTTAATAATATCTCTAGCCTTTTTAATGCTGCAAGGAATTGTATAATTTTTAGAATCTTTTAGTACATTTTCTATGAAATCACAATAATCATTAATATTGATTTCATAACTGAAAATTTCACCAAAAGCAACTAATTGTTCTCCAGCTGCTCTCCATGGAACCACCACTTCTTCAGTGTTCCAATAAGCTAGCTCCAAATAATTTAGAAATTTTAATTGACCAACGTCTTGAAACTGGTAGCCTGTTTTTAAATGTTCGCAATCCATCTTTTCTTTAAATTAGTTACAATACGTTTGTGCCAGACTATACACTGTAGTAAACACTCTACATGTTCTACCCAGATATTTCCCAGTCATCTCCAGTCCTTTGCTTACAACATCCTGCTCACATTGCTTCAACTTCTCTGTACAGATGTTGTGAGCCTTAGATGAGAAATGTTCCTTCAATTTCTTTTTGAGGGAAGCTTGTTGTATTTCTTTACTCCTTCCTTAGTTCTGCTTAGCTCTGTGGACACTTTTTTCTTTGGTCAAAATTTCAAATCTTCTGCAATGCTTGCAACCTAATTTTTTCTTGGAAACGTCCAGTCCATTATATTTTTCCCTAAAATTATTATATTGCTGCAGTGTCCAGCAGTCAGGAAGCACTGTCTGATTCAGTTCTTCCAGTACCCAATGATGTGCTGGCTCTTTCCTCTGGTCGTGATGAGGATGATGTGCTGCCTCTTTCCTCTGGTCATGGTGTGGATGATGTGCTGGCTCTGCTTTCTTCTATGGATGATGTGCTGGCTCTGCTTTCGTCAGACTCCAATTGTGGTTGTGACTCTTTTGGATCTCCTTTTGTTTTCTTGCTGAAGAAAGCAGACAAATTCATTTGCCTTTTCATCTTGGCAATACAATGCAAAAGAAAAATTCAACAATGTAGTGGTTTGGACTTGATTGTTGTTGTAAGTTGAGTGGTGAAGGCAGTAGAAAGCAAAGAAAGCAGGCGAGGAACAGAGATCAGTAATATTCAATGCCTTTTAAGAGTCCCTGACACTATAGCTAGTTAGTGTTTAAAAGACGTTATGGAAGAGGAACAAGTTTCACCAGACAAGAATGAAACGGAACTGAAAGTGGATTTGAAAATCCACAATCTATAAAAAAGATGTTGCACTGTGTATATAAAAAAATGACTGATATTTTCATAATTACAATTCATTAATTGAAAAAGAAACACTTAAAATGGAAATACTATTAACAAAACCAAGGGAGTTTGTTATTTTGTGCCAGTAGTGGCACAAAAATCTTTCGTAGCCAAGACTACTTACCTGGACCAACAGTCCCTCATGGAATGCTCTCTCTATAGCAGAGAGAGAGAGAGAGAGAAGCCAGGGGAAGCCATATTTGGTCGTCTAGCCTTTTTAGAATGCAGCTTAAAAATGTACTGAAGCTTTTTACAGCCTTATTCAGATATATATATAGTACAAAAAAAGATAATAGTACACAATCATCTAAGAAGTTAGATTAAGAATAGAATTGATAGGCACATTCACAGAGCAATACAGAATTCTTTTTCTGAAATTTATTCCTCAGTTTAAAAAAACTGGAATATATGAATTCAGTATTGGGCTCTGCTACTGTAGTTATTCAAGAGGATGTAGTGTCAAGGTTAGCAAAAATGGTAAAGCAACATATAGATTTAAATTTTAAAACCAGAAATATTTTTGTTGGTACCCACATAAATAAAGGGAGTACAATACATAGTTAAGGTTACACATGTTAACAGCGGCTAGAATTATGTTTGCACAACAGTGGAAAAATAAAGACATCCCCATAGATGAAAATGAAATTAAAATCTTACAATGTGCAGAAATGGATAGTGTTCTGTATTCTGTACAGTGGTGGATTTGTAAGCTGTACAGATGCAGATAGATAAACTCAACAAGACGTCCATAACAAAGTACATTTATTGGTTCATCAGGTATCCTCATAACTCATATTTGTGATGAAGTTCTTCTTTAATGACCAATCGTTTGTATATCTGCCTTGTAGGTAAAAAGATGATTATCTTCTATTCTTTTTCTCTCATCTTGTGGCGATAGAGATAGAACAGTTACCACGAGTCCATGAGTTCAGCCAAGAGTGAGGATAACTCCTCCTCCCATCGAGGGTCAATTTAATGACCAATCAGGATTACAGATGTGGTCACATGTTATGGACTACATTTCCCAGGATACCTTAACTACATTTACCATGATGCATTCCCTTAAGGGGACAGCTCACAATTGCTACCTAACTATCCAAATCCCATTAACTCTAACCTGTCTGGACAGTACACTCCCTGCCTGGAATTGTAAATTCCACTGTTAAAAGAAGAAAAAAGAAAAAAATAACTATAAACTAAGATAAGCAGTAGACAGTAATACTAACTGAATAGCAGATAATTATATAACTAAGATAAACAGGTAGCTATATAACTAAGAAAAACAGTAAACATTAATAAAGCATCAAACAAAGCAAAGCATGCAAAGCTTGAGGTTCAATCTTCAAGCTCAGCCTCTTGGTGCAAATCTGCTGGTCACTTCTGGTGGCCTTTTAGGGTTGACAGGTACTCTTGGTGGCAAAGGTGAAAGTCTGGTGGTCACTTCTGGTGGCCTTTTAGGGTTGACAGGTACTCTTGGTACCAATCGTGAAAGTCTGGTGGTCACTTCTGGAGGCTTTTTAGGGTTGGAACAGTACTCTTGCTTCCACGGTGTCAAAGGGCATTGGGAAGGTGTTGGAAAGGGTGTTGTGGAGGCATATACCCATGTAGAGTGTCGTAGTGGACGTCTGGTGGTTGTTGGCAGCCATTTAGGGTGTCCCAGCGAAAGTGTACTGATTGCCAGCAGCCTTTTAGACTGGAATGGCATTCTGGTTTTCAATGGTGCTAAAGGGTGTCGGAAGGCTGTTGGAATGGATGGTGCTAAGGCATTTGCCTGGTTTGGAGCCTGCATCAGATCATCACTGACAATTCCTATGATCCCCCATCCTAGTGGAGATTTGATGGCCATTGGGCCATCTACAGGGCCGCCGACTGACTCAGAGAATAGAAAGGTGCATGGGGCATTATTTCCCAGCAAGAATAGGATCTCAGCCTCTGGATCTAGAGCAGGGAAGTGATGAGCCAGGTGCTGTAGGTGAGGCATGCTACTTATGACCTCAGATATCGCAATCTGACTGTGATTGTTTGGTACCCCATCGCATTCTAACACGGGTGGCTCTATGCAGAGTCCAGTAGCTCTCCTCCCCACCGTGCTTCTTGGTTCATAGCATGTTGATCCAGCTCGGGTGGCTGTCCCAGGGCTGGTGAACATGCGCATTGCGTGTTCAGCTGCTACAGTGCACATGTGCAGCAGCCCCGGGACATCCACCTGCCTGCCTGCCCTCCTGGAACACATTTTCTTCCTTCTCCCAGTGGACGCGGCTCTTCCAGCCCAGCCTGGTCTGGCCATCCATCAGGTGTGTGGACAGATGTTCCAGGGCTTCTCACCCCTCCTTGTCGCAATATGCCTGCAGCAGCCCTTTGGGCTGGCTGAGCCGGGAGCCACTGTTCCCAAGCTTCTACTCGCCCATGCTTGGTCGATGCCTCTTCACCTTGCCTGAAGTGGCTGGTCCTGCCCCTCACCCTCCCCTCCCTCACCTGGCCTAAGAAGGTAAGGGTGACAGCAGGGGATAGCAGTGTCCAGATCCCTATCTTCCCCCCTCTCTCCCCCACTGTGTGTGTGTGTGTGTGTGTTTCTCTTTCCCTCAAAGCGCAGCTGGGCTTTCCTTGGTGCTCTTTGCTACTTTCATTTCTTCTTTTTGGAATCCAGACTGGCTGAACAAGGATCACCAGCTGCGCTGGAAGCATCTCTTCGGGTGACCTGTCTCCCCTCCCCCTCCTCTTGTGACCAATAGCCATGGTGGGGCCAGGAGGATGGCATGCACACTCAAGGAGGAGAAGGAGGAGGAGAAGGGTCGCCCGAAGGGATGCTTCCAACACGGCTGGGGATCTTTGTTCAGCCAGTCTTGATTCCAAAAAGAAGAAATAAAAGTAGCAAAGAGTGCTTGGCCCAGCCACGGCTGAGAGAGAGAAAGAGAGAAAGAAAAAGAGGGACTAAGAGAGGAAGGGAGAGGGATAAGAAAGAAAAGAAAGAGAAAAGAGAAAGAAAGAAAAAAGAGGTCATAAGACATAAGACATAAGAATTTTATTTGTCATTACACTCGCAAGCGGGTGCAACGAAATGAGGTGCTCTTCCACAAGTAAAACTGGACAACACTATTGAAAGAAAAATAAAATTAAACACAACAGACCATACAATAATCTCTATACAATTTAAAAATGTAAATACCCCATTACTCTCAGCCATTAAATTCCACAAAATCTTATGACCCTGCATTCAAACTCAAAACTGCACTTGGATAAAAACTGTTCTTAAATCTAGTCGTCCTTGTTCTTAATACCCTGAATCTCCTTCTCGATGGTAATAGTTCAAAGAGCTGATGTCCCGGATGAGAGGAGTCATTCAATATATTAAATATCTTCCTCTTACATCTATTCCTATACCGTTCTTCCAAAGAGGGGAGTGAGCAGCCAATGATGTTTTGGGCCATCTTAATCACCCTCTGAATTGCCTTTTTCTCTGCCACTGTGCAGCTCGAGAACCATACACAGAGACAGTAGGATAATATACTCTCAATTGAACTCCGATAGAAGGTAGTCAGTAGACTCTCAGCCAGTTGTTGTTTCCTAAGAATCCTTAGTAAATCCAACCGTTGTTGTGCCTTCTTAATTAAAGCAACGGTGTTTGCACTCCAGGTCAGGTCATTTGTAATGATGGTCCCGAGATACTTACATTCAACCACCTGTTCCACACGAACTCCCTCTATATACAGTGGCTGATGTCTGCTCTTTTTTTCCTATAGTCCACTATAACCTCCTTGGTCTTCTTAATGTTAAATAGAAGATTATTATTTTTGCACCAGTGGGATAGCTCATCCCGATATGCAGACTCATCATCCCCAGAAATAAGTCCTACAAGCGTAGTATCGTCTGCAAATTTTATTATCTTATTGTTGGGATGTTTATTTGTGCAATCTGATGAATAAATGGAGAACAGTAGTGGACTAAGGACACAACCTTGCGGAGTGCCAATGCTAAGTGTCTTGACAGTAGAAATATAATCATTCAGTTTAACTCTTTGTGGACGATTTGTTAAAAAATCCAATATCCATAAACAAATAGAATCTGGAAAATCTAGATCTTTGAGCTTGGCTATTAATCTGTGCAGTATGATGGTATTGAAAGCAGAACTAAAATCTGCGAACAACATTCTTACATAATTCCCCGGTGTTTCCAAATGGGATAAGGCCATGTGAAGCACAGTAATAATTGCATCCTCGGTTGATCTATTTTCTTTGTAAGCAAACTGAAGCCCATCAAAGGAATCAGGAAGGCAGGAGATAATATAATTTCGAACTAGCTTCTCAAAGCACTTCATTAAGATAGAAGTTAGTGCCACCGGCCTATAGTCGCTAGGACCATTTGTGGGCAACTTTTTAGGCAGTGGAACGATGGGGGAAGCCTTGAGACACACAGGAACCACACTTTGTGTCAAGGATCGATTAAAAATTTCAGTCCACACCCCAGCTAGCTGATCAGCACAATCTTTTACCACACGACCAGGAATTGAGTCGGGCCCAGCTGACTTTCTGGAATTAACCGCCTTCATTGTCTGCCTCACATCCTGCTCATTCACAATGAAGGGGAGGCTCTGCTGAGTAAATGATGGCAAAGGGACAGTTTCAGTTTGATGGATCTCAAATCGAGCAAAAAAATTGTTCAACTCCTCAACCACCACCGCACTACCATCCAAAGAGACCTTTTTTGCTTTATAGTTCGTTAGTTGTTGAACCCCCTGCCAAACCTGCCTCATGTTATTACTGAGAAAGCAGTCTTCAATTCTCCTCTTATATTCGGCCTTAGCTTGCTTAATACCTCTCTTCAAGTTTGTTCTTGCAGCACTATAATCTAGATCATTCCCAGACTTAAAAGCCTTATTTCTTGCGTACAACAAGCGTCTAACCTTCCCGGTCATCCAAGGTTTTTCATTAGGATACACCCGGATCCGTTTATCCACCGTGACAGTATCAATACAGTGTGCCATATACCCTAGCACTGCAGCCGTGTGTTCGTTGAGATCAGGATGATCAAAAACTTCCCAGTTTGTGCGTTCGAAGCAGTCCTTTAGCTGCTCCATTGCTCCCTCTGGCCAGCTTTTCACCGTCTTGACTACCGACCCCACCTGTTTTCTCAGAGGAATATACTCCTGGGCTAAAAGCAGGGACAAGTGATCTGACTGGCCCAGATGTGGTAGTTGTAATACCCTGTATCCATTTACAATATTCGTGTAGACCTTATCCAAGGTGTTCGATCCCCTAGTTGCACACCTTATATGTTGATAGAATTTAGGGAGGACCACACGAAGATCTACATGATTAAAATCTCCTGCAATAATGAATACAGCATCTGGAAATTTGCTTTGCAAGTTGCCAATTTCATCACCCAGGTAGTCCAGAGCCAAATCTGCATTTGCGTCTGGCGGAATGTAAACAGCAAGAATAATAACAATGCTGAATTCCCGTGGAAGGTAGAAGGGTCTGCATCTAACAGACAGATATTCCAGCTCCAAAGAGAGGTCCGGGGGGCATTTGTGTAAAGTGCTGCTGCAGCCGCTTACACAAGGCCCCCAGAGCCAGGATCGCTGTCTCTGCTACCCGTGGAGGTGTTTTACGAGGTCCAAGGGGCGTTTGTGCAAAGTGCTGCTGCAGCTGCTTACGTGAGGCCCTCAGAGCTGGCAAGCGGTAGCGATGCTTGTGCAGAAGCAAAGTGCAACTTCCCTTTCTTTCTCAGCTTTTAGATTCCTATTTGCAATGCAATGGGCAGCAAAGCTAGGTTCATCCCCCTGATCTAGTAGCTGGAAAAGTTGCCAACATATGCGCAGGTCGGAGGGGGTGAAGAAATTCCAACTTCAACCTCCTGGTGCAGTGAGGGGCTTTGGGCAAAGGCTGGAGGGAAAGGCCTTGGCTCACTTGTGCTCTCCCTCTCCAGTCTATCTTGATTGCAGGTGGAGCCACATTGCCCTTTCTAAGGTCGCTGTTGGTGAAGCTGGGTGCCGGTGAGGGGTGTATTTTTGCTTAGCTTTATCCAGCTGTCGGGGGGGAAACAGACGGGGGCCTGTGGAAGAAGCCATTCTCCCCCCCTGACATCTGGACAAAGCTATGCAAAAAGACAGCCCTCACCAGCACCCAGCTTCACCAACAGCGGGCTTGCAAAAGGCAATGTGGCTCTGCCTGCAATCAAGATAGACTGGAGAGGGGGAGCACGAGTAAGCACTGAGGAGACCGCAGGAGAGGGAAGCCAGGCAAAGGGGCGAGTAAGGGCATCCACAGCATGCTATAGCACATGCACTTTTCTTCACCCCCCCCTTCTTTTGGAGGGCTCTGATCGGCTCTCTTCACCACCTCTCCTCTCACCCCATTAGCCAGCCTGCCAGCAGGAGGTGAGTGGCTGGGCTTTATTGTGTTCCAGGCATTTCCTACCTGAATGGCATGCCGCATTTGCAATTCCCCCCATGGGGAAGGCAGTGGGGGAATTGGGTGGTGGGTAGCAGAGGAGCTGCTTTCAAGCCATTGGCTTTTGCGGGGTGGAGAGTCTCCCTCTAGTTATGCAGGCAGAGGCATGCTTCCCATTTTGGTAGCTTCCCATAGGGAAAATATTTTTTTAAAAAAAATCCCTGTGGCTCGGACTGCCAGGCTAGCAGCAGAACTTCTGTGTCCTGAATAGACCCGCCCACGCCATAAGTGTATATCTGCCGGCAGCAGATGGTTTGTACAAAATGAGAGGCTTTGCCTACCCTGGCCAGTAGAGCCGCATCTCTCATTAGTGCTGAGAGACTGAGGAGAAGGCATTGCGTGCCTGCCAAAAAGTCTTTCTGACAGCCTCATCTGTAGCAGAGGTGAGAATGTCAACTGTCTCTAGCCCCTAATTCTTCTTAAGCATTGCCAAATGAGGAGCAGCACGGGCAGACTTTCTAAGTCTAAAGCAGAGAGGGAGGGAAAGAGATAGCCAATCCAACCTCTGGTGTGTGTGTGCGGGCAGGGTGGGGCAGAGATGTGGCTTCTTGGGGGTGCATTTTGGAGAAGTGTCAAGAGAAATGCTAAAAGGGCAATCAGTTTGGGATTAAATTCCAAATGAAATTGGGTCTTCATGGTAAGGAGACATAAAGAACTTTCTTTTTTTTTATTCTAGAAAAATTTTTTTTATTTGACATATGTTTAAAACAGACAAATCAACACACACACACATATACATTTTACAGCTTATATTGAGCAATGGTTAAATTTCTTTTCTTTATCTTTATCATTGACGTGATCTGCCTTGTTAAAATAACTCCTTCGTTCTTTTAATGTTTTAATTTCTCTATATAGTTTATAATTAAATGCATGTCTTCTGTCATTTCCATATCTTATACAAATATCAAATATTACCTTTTCTTTAACCAATCATACCAAATGTTCCATATTCCATAATAGTCACTATCTTGTTTATTTTTTAACAATTTGATTAGGCTATCCATCTCAGCACATTCATGTATTTTTTAAATTACCACATCCTCTGAAGGAATGAAAGACAGTTTCCAGTTTTGCACATAGGTTATTCTGGGCACAGTTATGATGTGCAAAATTAAATATTGATATTTTTTCTCCATGTTTAAATCTATCATACTTAGCAGAAAGGTTTCAGGTTCAAGTTTTAAATATTGTTTTGTTATATTTAAAATCCAATTTCTAATATTTCTCCAAAACTTCTGAGCACATGGGCAAGTCCACCACATGTGAAAATATGTTCCTTGTGAGTAGTTACATTTCCAACAGTGGTAGGTTGGGGAACATCTTAGCCAGTCTCGCAGGAGGTAGGTGCCAGCGATGAACCATAGATTTTCTTTATATGAGACTGACATGGTTAATTTGTAATTTGTTTGCCAGATGTGTTCCCACTTATCTAATTCAATACTATGACCCACGTTTTTAGCCCAAATTATCATAGATTCTGTGACTGTTTCTTCTTTTAATTTGTAATCCAAAAGATATTTATGTTTTACTAATTGTTTTCTTTTCCTCTCCTAGCCATATTTTATCTAATTCTTGTGGGATCATATTAGAGCCAAATCGTTCTCTATCTTTTTTATAATGGGTTTGTATTTGTGCAAAGGGCCACCATGCTATCTCCTTTCCTTGAATTTGTATTTGGTTCCTATTTTTAAGCTCTCTAGTATCATATAGTAAATCTTTATACCTAACAATATTTTCATAATCCAATAGGTTTGGATGTGTGACTGCTTCCAATGTAGATAGCCACAATGGAACCTTTGGGTAGTGGTTTTTTAAAATCTTTTCCCAGATATTAAACAACACATTTCTTACATGGTGCCTTTGGAAATATGAATGTTGTTTAGACTTTCCATCCCACATGAAGGCATGCCAGCCAAGTTGGAGATCAAAACCTTCTAATACTAATAACCTTCTATTTTCTAATTTAACCCAATCCTTAAATCAGTTTACTATAGCAGCATCATAATATAATTCAAAATCTGGAAGGCCAAATCCTCCTTTTTCTTGGCATCATGTAATAATTTATATTTCACTCTGGCTTTTTTCCTCTGCCATATAAATTTAGATATACATTTGTTTAATTCTACAAAAAAGTTCTTTTCCAACTTGACAGGCACTGTCTGAAACAGGAACAACAGTTTTGGCAAAATATTCATTTTTACTGTCGAAATATGTCCCAATAACGATAACTGCAATTTGGCCCAATTATCTAAATCTTTAACTATTTGCATTATTAACTTATCATATTATCTTTTTAAATCAACGAACATCTAGCAGTCAAACAGATCCCTAAGTGTTTTACTTTATTTACCACCTGCATACCTAATTTATTTGCTAGTTCTTCCTTCTGCTCCTTTGTACAGTTTTTGTTTTTTCTTTGTTAATTTTTAACCCCGCCACCTTTCCACATTCTTCTATTTCTCTTAGTAGTATAGGGCTCGTTTCTAAGGGTTCTTCTAATATAAATGCCATATCATCGGTGAATGCCTGGAGTTTATATTCTTCTTTTTTAATTTTTAATCCTCTAATCTCTTGATTTTGCCAAATTTGTGCTAAGAGAGTCACTTCTGCCAATATATACAATAGAGGAGCTAGGGGGCAGCCTTGTCTTACTCCCTTATTTATCTTTATGGTATCTGTATTTTCCCCATTTATTAGTATTTTTGCGGTTTGCATGTTATAAATTGTCTTAATAAATCCTATAAAATTTTCACCAAATTTCATACCTATCAGTTGTTTAATAAGGAAGTTCCAATTCAGGTTGTCAAAAGCCTTCTGGGCATCTAAGAATATCAATGCCATTGTCTTGGTTGAGTGTACTTCATAATATTCTAATATATCCATAATGGTTCTTGTATTTGTTTTTATTTGCCTATGGGAGAGGAAGCCATTCTGATCAGTGTGGATAATTCTACTTAATACTCTCTTTACTCTTTCCGCCAATATTGTAGCCATTATTTTGTAATCTACATTTAAAAGTGATAATGGTCTATAGTTTTGAATTTTTGTGGGTCTGATTGTTCTTTATAGATAAGAGTAATATATGCTTCCAACCATGATTTAGGCATGTTAGCATTCTCCAGGGCTTCATTGTACAACTCCACCAATATCTCCTCTATTGTTTCTTGGAATTCCTTATAGAATTCCGAAGGAATTCCATCTGGGCCAGGGGTCATATTTGCTTTTTGTGTTCCAATTGCCTTCCTAATTTCTTCTATAGATATTTTATTATTCAAATTTTGCTTCTCTTCATCAGTAATTTCAGGCAAATTCTTTTCATTCAAATATTGATCAATAGATTCTTCTGGTATTTCTTCCTGTTTATACAATTTCATAAAAAAACTCCTTAGCAATTTCTTTCTTTTCTTGGGTCTGCGTACATAATTTCCCTTCCTGATCTTGGAGAGCTACGATAGTTCTCTTTTCTTGTTCTTTTTTAATTTTATGGGCTAACCACCTCCCTGGCTTATTTGCGTTTTCAAAATAATTTTGTTTTGCTAATTTAATTTTTCAGGCCAAATCTTCCTGTACATTTAAATTTATTTTATGTTTTACCAGATCAATTTCTTTCTTAATTTTTGAATTGTTTGGGTCCTTTTGTCTACTTATTTCCAAATCTTTCAGTTTCTCCCTCCATATGTTTTGTTGCTGTCTTTTTTCTTTATTCTTTTTAATACTATAAGCAATAGTTAGACCTATTACATAGGCTTTGGCCGTATCCCAAAGATTCTGTTGAGAGGTATGTTCTCTTTTGTTTATTTCAAAAAATACGTTCAATTCTTTCTTTATCATTTCAATATATTCTTTATCTCTTAATATGGTATTGTTAAATGTCTATCTTCCAATTTTTCTCTTTCCTTTCTATTTAATTTGAATGGGATTATGGTCAGCCCATAGATTTGGCAAAATCTCGATCCTTTCAATATTCTCCATTAACCCAGGATCCATCCATATCTGATCTATTCTGGACCAAGAGTGGTGGGGGTTTGAAAAAAAAGTATATTGTTTTTTATTTGGATTTAATTCTCTCCACACAGCTTTCAAGTTAAGTTCTCTTACCATATTACTAAAAGATGAAGGGAGTATTCTCCTTTTTTTTTTTTTTTGAAGTTCTATAATTTTTATCTTTGTCTGGGACTGCATTATAGTCTCCTATAATGCATACATTAGCATACTCAAATTCTGTTATCTTATGGTGAAGCCTATTATAAAAGTCTTTTTGGTTTGAATTCGGGGCATATATTGTAACTTATAACATCTTTTTCTGATTTACATTTATTTCTATAAAGAGCATTCTCCCTTCTTGATCTTTGTATATTTGTTTATGTTGCAATCAATCCTTTACATATACTACAATACCCCCCCCCCTTTTTTTTTTTGTTTGCAAGTGCCGAGTACATTTTACCAAATTTATATTCTTTAAGAGGTCTGCTTGATTATCTGGAGTGTGCACTTCTTGGATACAAGTTATGTCAGTGTTTTGTTTTTTAAGTTGCTCAAATATCTGTTTTGATGATAGATTTAAACCATTGATATTGACTGAAAATAAAGTGATTTATCTATCAGTGTCACTGACTGTGTGAGGCATTTCTCGTTTCATTTCTTGTTCTAGGCTCTCTTTTTCTTAGTCTGTTGCCTTCCCCTTCTTCTCTAAGATTTTGGGGTTCAGAGTGTGAATCAGATTTTTTTTCTCCAGAGGGTTGTTCCTCTTGGCTTCTTGTATTTAGGTTGTCTCTACTTTCTTGTTCTTCCTCGGTTCCTAGGTGTCATTCATGAAATTCCTGTGCTTTTTCAATTGTATCAATTTTATATTTTTTGTCCTGCCATGAAACTAAAAGCCCTTCTGGGGTGAGCCACCTAAATGGAATACCATTTCTAATAAGCTGAGTTGATAAAAATTGGTAGTTCCTTCTCTGCTCTCTGACTCTCCTAGGTATTTGTTTTAGTGTAACCACTTCATGATCTTTGTATACAAGTGGTTCATCTCTGGTCTTCCTATAGAACAGGTCTCATGTTATCTTCCTCGCAAATCGAATATGAACCTCTCGGGGTAGTCTATGTCTCCTTGCATAGTGTGTATATACTCTGTAGACCTCGTCTACATCATTTTCAATTTCTAGTTTGGGTTTCTGTAAAGCCGCCGCTGTCAGATTCATGATAATTGCATGTAAATCTTCCTTTTTTCTTCCACCACATTTTGGAACCTAAAATGAAATGATGCCTTCTCTAATTCCATGTGTACCATCGAATCCCGGAGTTCACAGTAGAGCACTTTCCAATTTTGTTCTGAATCCTCTAATTTCTTCTCTGCCATCTCCATTCTTGCCTCTACTAAATTTAATTTCTGTTCATTTTTTTATCACTTTTTCTTGCATCTTTCCAATCTTACTATTCAAATTTTGTATTTCATTTTTCACTTGTCCTATTTCAGTTCTCATCTCTGTTTTCATATCTTCATGGTTCCTCGCTATCAATTCGTGGGTTTTTTCCATCATTTCCTGCATCATAGTGAGTGTTGCCTGTATGGTCTGCAGGCTTTGAGCTGAACTAGTTTTTTCTGCCAGTAGCATTGCATCTATAGATCTTTGCCCCATAGGTGAAGACATTGTTGTTGTAGTTTTCTTTCCTGATTTTACATTTGTAGTTGATGTTGTTGCCATTTTAACTATCTATAGCAGCTCTTTCCAATCTACCATCAACTATCCCTAGTCGAACACTATTTTCCTCTCCTTTTCAGTTCAATAGTAATATTAATACATATATCATTATATTATTAATTACCAAAATTCTATATGGAAAATCACAATCAGCTCTTATTTCTATTTTTTCTTATTTAACTTATTCAACTACTACAATACTTAAGAGAATTCTATATTAATCAAATACAGATATATTTACTCACAAAATCAACAGTTTTATATGCTTAATTAATTAATTTAAAGCAGCCAATTCATTAAAGTAATTAAATTCTTATCTATATATAAATATCAATTAATCTATTTCTTTAGAGTTCTTAGTTATATGCTTACCTCAGGATAAAAATACCTCAATTTCTTACTATATGATTATTATTTGAAGGTCTGAGTTCTATATTTATATAACATTCAATTGTCCAGTTATGCAAAAATTATTAACCAGTATTCTTAACTCAATATTCTAATACATATATATCTGTTGTGGCTTGGAGGTTTGAGCCTGCTTTGTCAGAGGTTGAGGACTTGGACAATGAGGAAGAGGAGGATTTGGCTCTGAGATTTGAGCCTGCTTTGTTAGAGGATTTGGAATTGCCTTCCTCCCCAGGACTTTCCTCCTTGGCAGGACCTTCCTCCCTGATTGTGCCTCAGGTGTCGGCAGATAATCAGGAGAGTGTATCAGAGCCTCTGACTGAGGATCAAGCTGAGGAATGCTGGCTTGATGCAAGGCAACGGCGCAGGCAAAAGTGTAAGTTGCAACGTAAAAAGAAAGGACGAATCAGAGACTGACATGAGGGACTGACACGCCCCACAGAGAATAAAAGTGGGTGTGTTCACTCTGAGAACTTTTTCGGGACAACGTGTTAATTTGTGAGAGAAGCTTCGAAAGATTCTGTGTGTGGCGATAGCTTGTGATTTATGTTCTTGCTTTATTATTGGACTTGGCAGACAGCTTGTGTGAGACTGCCAAGAACTTTCCCGGCTCAAGGAATTTAACCCTGTCACTACTGGACTTGTTTGCTTGTTTATATTCATTTGGAAATTTGGACTTCTCACCTCATTGGCACAGGTGAGACATAACATATATCTATTGAGATTATGTTTTACCAATATTATTTAGTTACATCTATGATTGACCAGTTGAATAATGTCCATGGATGATCATCTTCTTCTTCTTCTTCTTCTTCTTCTTCTTCTTCTTCTTCTTCTTCTTCTTCTTCTTCTTCTTCTTCTTCTTCTTCTTCTTCT